>OX422140.1:196936505-197237697 GCA_949129095.1 Volucella bombylans | reverse complement strand
ATTCGGACTCCCACCCCTGGAGAGCGAATATCGAAACCAAACACACCTGAGTTTCAAACCACTACAAAACAATTTTCCTTTCTGCTCCTTCTACCTTTCCGCCCCCGCCCAGGCAACAGTAAAATGGTATCTAATCCCTTAGGCGCGCGTAAATTATAAAAAGAAAAAAAAAATACTACACAAATGATAATTATACGAGGTGTGTTCAAAAAGTAAGGTGACTTTTGAAATTTCGCGGGCAACGTATTATACATTCGATTATAGATTTTCTTTGCTGTATTGGTACACATGTCCCGAACTTATGTTCACAGTTTCAATTATATAACATACTTAGTTTGTTTTTGACAGATAGAAAGATTATACTTGTTTTGGTATGCTCGGTGAATTTCAATTATTATAAAAAATGGAATCAAGTGCTCTAAAACACTTGAAATGTTGACAGTGGCATACGGTACAAGCAAGTGGTACAAGCTCTTCCAAGATGGCCGAGAAGATGCCAATGACAAACCCCGCTCTGAACGCCCCAGCACATAAACAAAAGATCATAACGTCGAAGCTGTGCAGTAAATTGTTTTGGAACATCATCGGATAGTTTTTGCACCGTTACTTGTGAGGTATGGGCTCTAGATCCTTTGCCATGTAAAAGGATCGCACCATTCCTATTGACCAACGCAGTAGAAGAAATGAAAAGTGGAGTGGTCCTTCCGATGTCCACCAAATTGTCACCATTACCTTTTTTGGGTGAATATCGAGCTTGGGGTGTGTTTTAGTTTTTCATCTGCATCCAACCACTGCCCAGATCTTTTACGATTATCGTACAGTATCCACTTTTCATCACAGGTGACTATCCGGTGGTTTTTCATCACTCGAAATTATGCAATAAGTTTAAATCGAGATATCCAGAAGGCAATTTCTAACCGAGTAACTGTCTGATTTTACCAGCGTTATGTAAGGGTAGAATTTATCAACCACCAGTAGACGTACTGGTATGTAGGCAACGAAGACAATGGATGGCTTTTCTATTTTTAATTAGATCGTATGCGCCCACCTAATGAAGCACATTCTTACGTGACTTGATTGGTTTGGAATTAATTTATTATTTTTCAGTCTTAAGGAAAAGTTTACGTTATGTTTGATGCAGCTGGGCTCGTCGAGGTCCTTTTCTTGAACGTTTCTGTCTGCAGAATAGAATATTCAGCAAAGTGGCAGGTTCGACACGTTACAATATTCAACGATTGAGTGATGGATTAGGCCTAAATTTAATTCGTTCTTAGGAGCAAAGATTCAGCAAAACTTCTTTAGTTCTAAGTACACTTCAAACAAGGCCCAACAGGGTATCAAGGAT
Organism: Volucella bombylans; assembly: GCA_949129095.1. NCBI lineage: Eukaryota > Metazoa > Arthropoda > Insecta > Diptera > Syrphidae > Volucella > Volucella bombylans. The sequence goes on along the minus strand of OX422140.1, from coordinate 197,236,352 downwards.
TACAGAAAACATTCGTGAGGTGGAACGAAACTTATGTGGAAATTCAAGAAATTCATTGCAGAAAAGAGCGGCTGCGTTGAGACCATCAAAGACTATCGTTTATGAACTTCTACAGAAATTTAAAAGATTCAATTGATGTAAGAATTTAAGAACAATGGCTCAAAAATTTTTGTGAAGCATTGTCGAGCTATGAATTTTCTGGATTGACGAGGCCCTCTTTCACCTGAATGGGCACGTAAATAAAAAACTGTTGCTTCTGGGCCCCACTGAAACGTAATCTGCGAAGTATTTGCATTATGAAAGAGTTAATGTTCGATGCGCTTTAACAACGAACAGAATCATTGGGCTCTTTTCTTTAATTCCAGAGAATAAGGGATTAATATGAACACCGAAAATTATGAACTCATGATCACAGATTATTTTTTGCATAATTTACAAGCACATCCATCTTATCCCTATCTAAGATAGGGAGACTCTGCATACTACTGTACCATGAACTTGTAGGGTGAAAATCTCATACGAAAATTGATAAGATGCTTCTGATATTTCCGTTGGCGGTCGAGGTCTCCCGACTTAGCCTACATGAATTTCTTTCTATGAGGGTACATAAAAAGCGAAGTCTACGCTAATAACCCGCGGTCTGTCACGAAGCTGGAAGAATATATTCCTCGTGAACTTCACGACATCCTGCCAACCATGCTGCAGTACGTGGAACGAAGCACGGCGGTCTGCTCCAGCACGGTGGTCCGCTTCCAGATGGCATTTAGACGACATCATTTTCAAAAAATTACAATCGGCATTCTTTCTCTGTATGTGAAAGTAAGTCATAAAACAATATGTCTCAAAGTTTTATTCACGTTTAAACACATAAATATGACCCGGATACCCTAAAAGTTTAGTCAATAAGACTATGTTTCATGTATAGAATTTTGACCTGGTCTTTCAGGCCAGGACTTTCCTTAGGTTTTTTTTTATAATTTACGCGCCCCCAAGGGGTTAGATACATGGCGCGGGCGGAAAGGTAGAAGGAGGAGAAATGAAAAAAAGTTTTTGTAGTGGTTTGAAACTCAGGTGTGTTTGGTTTCGATATTCGCTCTCTAGGGGCTGGGAGTCCGAATAGGATGGAGAGTTTTTTCTTCACTCAGAGTGATTCGAAGTTTATAATTCGCACTATTTTTTTATGCTTGAAACTCTACAACAGCCAAATCTACGTGTCAGTGTTATATCTTCACACGCAGAATTTTTCTGTCTGAGTTCCAATTACACAAATGAAAAACTTGAAAGACTTGTCATAGGCAGGATTGGAACCTTGACCCTCCGAGTGAGAAGCGATTGCTGTACCACTACCCCACAGCCACCCCAAAACAGATATTGTGCCAGAAGCTGGTCAGCGTATGACAGACTTGAATTATATGAAGGGGTGGGTAATTTGTACAGGGAGCAAACCATACTGGCATTAGCTTTGTACATTTTGAAAATTTAGAGTTGTTTAAATTTTTTTTATAAATGAAAAAATCAGTTTTCTTACGATCAGTACCTAGATTTACGCTGGACTTCTCCGACTATCATACCACATGATGAACAGTTCATCTTAAGGCTTCTACTTTAGCGTTGACGTTTTCCTTCGGGAAGAGTACTAACTAACCCTTTCCATTTAATAAGGAGTTTACTTCTTTTTTTAATTATTAATTATTAATTCTTTTTTTAATCAGGTTTCTCCAGTTCAGACTTGTTGGATCAAAATTAAGATTTGTTAAGTTTATACTAACAACCAAATTAAGTATACAGCTTAAATATAATCTCCGAAATATTTGTATCTACAAAATAACGATTTTAATAATCGGCTTTGTATGTAGCTAAATTTTAATGTACACACAGGCATGTCTAATTTTTAAAATATGACATTAAAGTATGGCATGTACTAAGCAAGAAAAATACTAAAATGGATTAGATTTGGTATCTAAAATATTAAAATTGTGCGTAAAATAGTAAATGAATTTAGTTCAAATTGTACGAGCGTTATTTAAAGCATACAGTTTTTGGTGTGCGTTCAGTTCTGCAAATTCGAGACAAAGTTTGCAAAGTTTATTTGAGCTTCGTGATTTGCCTTCGTTTGTGTGTATGCAGGATTATTTTATATCAATTTTTCCATCCTTTCAAACAAATTGTGTTGGTTGAAGCAGGTGGTTGCAATTCTAGTGTTGCACTCCATAAACATCAAAGAAATCATGAGTACATATGTATCTACTGTTAACTGTAGTACAAGGTTTCTGTTTTTCCCCAGTCAGTCTTCATCTTACACTTCAATTAGTGAATTTCAAATGAGTTTTTCTGTCGGAACATAGCACTCAGACAAAGAACTAGTCCATTTTACTTCTTGCATGGGCCTTTTACTGAAATTTCTCAGTCTTTGAAGAAAGATGAGTAAGCGCTATTGTGCTAGCACGCACCACGTCAGCGCTCAGTATCTGTAGCCTGATGCAAGCGCAGGTAGTGCTGCGCAGTATTGTCATCCCTTTTATAGCAAACGTCGCAGGATTTTGCATCATTTATGCCCAGCAGGCTAAAGTTTCTAGCAAGAGCTTAGTGAACCGTCACGGTGTCAGTAAAAAGCCAGAAGTCTTTTCTACTTAGGGACAGCATTAAAGTCGCTGACCTCTTAGAGATGCCGGGAGGCAACCATTTGGTCTGCTGGAGAGTCACGTGATCTGTAATTATACTCATATGAGACCCAACTTGCAATGGAAGCCCTACCTGAAGATGAAGTTCGAGATCTGAAAACCTCTCGTCTGTGCCATACCTACAAATTTCATCGGTGACTTAATTTCTCGAGATCTAATTGCGACCAGACTTAAACCCACAAAAGACTCAGTGAATTCAACATTCTTATTGCGTTCAGTGAAGTTATGTATTCTCGATTTAGCTTGAAAGTTGTAGGGGGTGTAGCAAAGCTTTAAGCGCAGCTTGGTTGTCGCTACAGATACAAATACTTCTCCCATCCACCGATTCTTCACAATATAGTTCTTTGCCATCAGGATTTATATCTGCTTGGAAAACAGACGCAAATTTTCCTAACGGGGAGTGAATTCAAACGTTGTCGTCCTCCAGAAAGACACCCGCTCCACATGCCAAATTGATTTTGTAGCCATCTATCAAAGGCCGACTACATTATTTTCATTGCTCAGACCATTTTTGGTGACAGAAAAAGTCGCGTTCGTATTTATTCCGCAGCAGGACTTCTAGTTTCATTGCATCAGATGGCTTCTCCATAAGACCAAAGTTAAAACACAGGTCATAGAAGCCCCAGTGCGTATTGCAGCAAAGACCAATTGTATTTAAACAGAAGATTCGAGATTGCAGCCCATGATATGAACATCAAGGGGAGAGAGATTCATCAGTGCGTCTAGTGCATAGCCATACGTACTACGGAAAACCCCCATGCAGCCGAAACAGACAGTTTTTGGAGTCTTGTAAAAGCAGGTGTCACCCAATTTTGTGAGAGACTTGCTCCATCAGCCAACCGATGCATAGGATATAATTGGCCTTGTAGATTCAAAGGCCCCGTATCTTTACCGACAGCAGCGGAAGTACCTTTGCGGCTTTGGACCTAACAGGTTTAGTCCAGGAAAGTTTATTATTCAGGAAGACACGCAAATACTTTGATCAGAGCGACTTCAGTTTTGAAAAGATTAACTGAAGTCCCATTTCTAGTCCAGCAGTAGTCAATCACTTTCACTGCTGCCTGCACTTTAGATCAGACAGTCATTAGACGTGATTCAGCAGACAGTACAGCTACATGATCGGCATAAGATTGAGCATAGGCGTCATGCTGTTCAATATAAAGGAAGTCAGACTTATAGCTCTGATGCTCTTGTCGAACGCGTAGCCTTCCTTTCCGACTTCCGGTATAAAGGCTAATCTCAATATTTCCCTGGCAACTGGTGGCAGGCGACTCGAAGCCATCAAACGATGCAACAGCGTGTTAGATGGCCTCATTTATCCCCACAATAGATGAGATAACCCAGCTATGGTGTGCAATTAGTTCTGACAAAGTTACTTGGAAAGTGAGTCAGATGCCTGAGACAGTCTTTAGACTTATCATCAAATTTTCTGAGTCATTCCAGCCTGGCTGATTTTTTACTTGACTTACAGCTTGGCTGACTTTGTGGAGAAATACAGCAACTCATTTCTTAGATCCGATCAGAAGAGTGTGTGGCTGATGAATGGAATCTCAGCATAGTTTGTCCAAACCACAAAAAACAAGACTCCCTTAACTGTGCCAACTATAGAGGCCATATTGTGCGAACGTCTAAAACACTTCGCCAACAACCTGATTAGTTCATATCAGTGCGATTTCAGACCAGCAAATTCCACAATCGACCAAATCTTGACACCACGGTAGACCCTGGAAAAAACTCAAGAAGTCCAAATTGATACATACCACCTTTTCATCTATTTTAAGGCCTCATATGACAGCATTTATAGAGATGAGCTACTATGATTAGTTTTAGACAAGGTGATGCGCTTTCATGACTTCTTCAAAATTATACTTAGAAACATTTTTGGGAACTCGAAAGCAAACACCGAAGCACCTAACCTTTGAAAAAGTTTGAATAGATGAACATCGATATATTAGTTCTTTGTGATATTTCCTTTAGTCAAGTTTTTCTTTAGTTAAAGGATCTTTAACCACTCATCGCTGCTCAACGCTTAAAGATATCCAAGACTTGCAGTGCCTTCCATTACGAGTTCCTTCCTGGCGTACATAATATCTTTAAAGCTGTGTATCCATGATTCATATTTTTCATGAAAAATTGTTCAAACCCTCATGCAAATACTATTAATAAGAATTCGAAATCAATGCACATTCATCAATTATCCTGTGAATTCTCGAACAGATGTTTGTACGTTCATTCAGTCGTAAGTACAAGTGGGTCCATACACAGAGATACTCAGTTTTTCACAGGATAAAGCACTTCTAGTGAGTTCAAGTTCCGAGGTCGATTCATTCTTTTATTGCTTTATCGAGGAATCACAAATAGCGAAATTGCTTGAGGGAATTTCCACTCCCAATGAGAGAAACTAACGATGCCGTGTCTGCCGTTGATTGGGAATTGTTCAATTAAAGACTGAGGCGATTTACGTTATTCACGTAAGCTGAATTCAGGATATGGAAAATGTAAGCTCCAATGTATGTACTTCTTTCTATACCGGGAAGGATTGCTCCTATTGACTATTGATTCAGTTTCTTTCATCAGCTTCGAATGGATGTTGAGGCCAATTTATTCTTGCCACAAAGTAGAGTAATCTCAAACTTCTCGTGCATGTTAGTACATCAAGAATATCAAGTAAAATCCTTCCCTGAAATGGAGTACCTGTGGTTGTAAGTTACAAAAATAAACACACGACACATACATTATTTGCAATTCAATTAATATCCCTCTCATTGGTCCTGAATTTATGTAAAGAATCAGAAACAACAACAACAAAGCTTCACATAATTCGTTTGTCGCGTAACAAAAATCAAAGCCTCGAGTCAGCCCTTATAAGCGCTCTCCATTAATTCATAAAGCACAACACGATTAAGTGACACCACCGCCATTTGTTATGAACCACCCGTTTATCAGGAGCCATTAACATTTCCCATAATAGAGAAAATGGGTGTTAAAACTTGACCTCCATACAAGCTTATTTTGTATGTATGCACGAGTAAATATTTAGGTATAGCAAGCTGTTGGAAGCTGACTACATACTGGCTGACTAACTTACTAGCTGACTGTGCCGCAAGAATCCATTTAACTTTAACCCACTCCAGAAGGCACACTCCAGAGACGGTCGTAGATCTTGAGAAGAAATGGACCGTTCTAGCACTTAACAGCTTTAGCTCATATGACTGTAAATTTAATTTTCTCATTTTTTTTCTTCTTTTACTTTAGTTTTTCGCTCTTCCATTTTCCTCCATAAACTTTGTGCCAACAGTGTCACTTTGCCGAGTTCTACAGTTTCTTGCTCACACCCTTTGTCTGCTGTACCCTCACTTTTACCACCCCCTGTAGTACTCTGTAGTTTGCCACAATTTTCTTTTTGAATTTTTCACTTGGAAGAAGTTCCGCACCACTAACTCTAGTCGGTCGTTCAAATCATTTTTCACTTTAGTGGAAAATCCCCGTTCGAGTGTTATGGTATAAAGCATAAATATAACGGTTAATATACGATGTGTATAAGCACCTACAGAGATTATAAATATTTCGTTATCTTTTCGCTTCCACTGAAGGATGTAGACTGTACGGGTAAAATCTTGAGTTGAGACTAAGAGACTAAGGGACAGAAGGACAACGAAAGTGGATACGGGATACAGTCTTTTCTATTGCGTCCTGAGAATAGGACTTATGTATATTCGCGCTCCTTGTAGCTATGAATTTCATCATCTACATCACCTTAAGTTGGTGATGGTGTCTACCAGGGATTTCGTTTCGTATGGAGTTAGTTGTAATGGCTTTTGTTGAAACAATTTGCCCCGGCATCAACCCGAGAGACTCAACAAGGACCAAGGGGATGACGACCAAAAGAATGTTAACGCGACAAAGACCTCACTTCACTGCCTTGGCCGTTGCTCATATTATGATGAAATTAATAGGAAATTTCATTATGTACTCGTAATGTAATAACCGTGTCTCCGGATTGTAACTTTTGGTCTTACACTGGCTTAATGCGATGGTCCTCGGGATAAGGACGCGTGCTGGAATAACCGAAAGCCAGATGGTGGCAGCTACAGAAATTCTATGGAGATGAGAATTTAGTAAACGATTTAATCCTTCCAAATTTGAACGGTGTATAGGTCAGGGAGTACTTCTTAAGACGGATTTATATTTTGAAATCATGTTTATGAAATATACAGATAGATATGAGCATATAAGACGTTCGAGTATGTACCTGAATAAGAGTAAGGTACAAAGCAACCAGAGAGTAAGTATTCATAGTCATTTGAAAGTTTTCTGAACATGGAAATGAGTTATTAGTTATACGTAGATACATCAGAGTCTTCTTCAACATCCTCAGACTATTAAAGGTTTTTCTTTAGATGTGCCCCATTTTCCGTCCAGAGTTAGCACCCGTACATTGATTCTTGGTTTTATTCCATTGTGCTCGTGTGTCGGAAATCATTTTCGACGCGGAATGAACAGTGTCATGTCCCGCCCTAAGATAGGATTTATTGCCTGGTATAATTTTGTTATCATCAAACTACTTCCATAGAACTCTTTTAACTACTTTTTCGAATAACTTGCTGCTGTCCACAAGTAAACTAGTTAACCTAAGTTGTGAAGAGCAGTCCGAACTTTTTCGGGATAAAGCGCCATTACATATTGAATATTATATTAAATAGTGTTATAAATATATTTACTACTTCTAAGTGCAGGTGTCTCAATACGACGTTTGGAATACCGTCTACTTCTGCCGAATTTTAATTTTTCAGAGATTCAAAAATAAATTGGAGTTCATCTTTTCGCACGAATAACTAAGGAGTACCTGATAACGTTAACCAGATTTTTTTCACTGAAAGTACTGAAATTAAGATTTTCAGGTCACCAATTTTCAACCTAGTCGCGCAGCTAGAATGCCGAGGTTGTGGTAAACTGGAGTGTTCACAGTGTACACGATTTTGAAGAAACCACCCTGGAAAATGACTTTCTTATGTGGAACATGGACCACGAAAAGACCTTTGTTTGAGTCAACACCATCTGGACTTATGTCAACTGCTTGTACTCGTACAATAGTAACCGTCCGGTTTCTGTCGTCTGGGGAATTTAGACATATTGAATGTTATTGTGGTCTTTCGTCACAGGGTGTCAGATTTCTCAATTTTTTTTTTAGATTTAGATTTTTTTTATAATTTTGTGTTAACCAACACCACTTGACCTATCACTACTACACTATTGGTCTACTCGTGGGTTCATTGCATTCCAGGTTTCATTCGACGACGCACTACATTGCTAATATAAGTTTTATATATGTTGATCGATTTCGTTATTTTTTAATTTTTTACAATTCAGAATATTAAGCTTAAAAAAATAATTTACTACAGGACTAAAAAAAGGGATGGAAACGGTTACACAACGCAACTACTTATCTGCAGGAATAGCTGGTATACCAAAGAGAGCTAGTTCTGCAACTAGATTGGCAAAGTCTATCTGGATTCAATTCAGTATGCCATCTAGGCTTGGAGGATATGTGGCTTGAACAAGACAATGTCACTTGGTTTCACAATGCGTGCCACGGTTGACTACGAATTTGGGTGATCGAATTTGGCCTGATCGATTGGCCATTAAGTAAGCCCCGCTTGTGCGTTTTGACATATTCGACTCTTTTTTTAGATTATCTATAGTCTCTGGTTTATTCCAGTTCTGTAAGGGAGTATTAACCACTAGCTTGTACTCGTGACTTCGTTCGCATTGGTTAGCGAACAATTGATAAAGGCGCTAAAGTTACATAGGCTTTACAATATTACATAGGCTTTTAGTGAATAAGAATTTTAGTGAGTATCCATGGCGAAAGTGGTAGCGTATTGGACGCACGACGTTCAATCCAGACCGGGACTCGAAGGACAAACATTTTTGAAGGCAACTAATATCATGTGAGATGTCTAGTTTTAGTTAAAAAAGCTCTCATATCCTCTTGAGAGTTAAAATAAATAAAAACGATTTTAAAAGCAATAAAAAGTTAATGTCATGTTTTATATTAGTATTTATATTCGCTGATTTCATATTTCGCGTCACAACATCCAGTTTACATTATTTAGTGAACAAAGATGCTGAGAGTGAAGTGAATTCAATCCTCTGCTTGCCAGAAGGAATCAAAACAAACCGGACGGTATGGAGTTAACTTTAAATCAAGGCCTCTATGTACATATAATATACCATATTCCTTGTTTAATGATGATATTCGAGGAGCCCGTGAACCTCGAACAGGCGACGTATTTCTTTGACGTCAAAATTCATAAATTATCTCGTTATTCAAAAGGGCGGTCAAATTACTAAATCATTTTAAATTTTTTTTACATTTGGACATCGGTTATTCAAAAACGGTTCGTTGTCAAGTGCTAAACATAACAACAATATTGAGGTATCACCCATTTCTATACGTTATCCAAAATGACTAATATTAGTAAATTTATTTACCTTACACAATCTAATTACAACTCAGCGAAGATAATTGAAACCGATGATTCACAAGTAAATCATCAAAATTGTTTTGTTATTTTATTTCTTTGTTTCTCTTTAGAGGGAGCGTGCACATATGTACAATACATATATGATGTTTGATGTTTATGTTTTCGATAGCTCGACGACGGCATCTCTCTGGTTTTGAATTATGTGTGTAGTATTATACATACATATTCATATGTACACATGTGTACTCTAGATGCCGTAGTAGTTCAAATTTTTAAAATATTCTCAATTAGAAACGTTTTTTGAATTGTAACTCCGGCTTTATTCCAACGATCTTCATAAAACATATTGTAGTTTGTAAGCTGAGAAATGGGCTATCGAATAATGGAAACCTCATTAAAATCGGTTTAGAAGTTTCTTTGTGATACTCGGATAAACAGACAAAAATTCTACAAAAAATTGATTTGGGTACAGACGCATCTGTACGACATAACCCAGTTTTTTTTTATGAAAATATCTTCAATCTATAGACACAACTTCATTACAATTTAATAATAGTACAGATGTGAGAATTTCTCCAAATAACTATTTTATAATCATTATGTAGCCCATCCGATAAGTTCCAATAAGCATTTTACCAGCCACTCTGGTCTCTTAGAATAATACTCGATTTCGGTTGCTTTATGCGAAAAAATTTTATTAGCGGAAGTAATTTGGCCTTTTCCTGGTGTATATTGTGCGGTATGCCCTTGTGTACACTGATATAGGTGGTTCTTAATTTTCTCGAATTGTTTTGTACTTTTTCTTTGATTTAATTTTGACAATCAATGTTACAGAACGCTGACCTTACTTCCTTGCATATACGGTTTCTTTGTCAGGGTTTGCATCGTTTTTGTCCAAAAGTCCTGCGCACACAGACTTCACCCTTTCAACTATGTCGAGGTTGGAGTCAACCTGAATTCATACGACAACGTTGGTCTCGGTGCTTTTGTGCAAAGGTTTGTCAACCTGCTCCTCAAGGAGTTTGTTACGAGCTTCTAGATGCAAAACTTTCTCGGAAATCTGGTTGTAATTTGTTTTCAGCCCTATCATTTCTGAATCTAGAAGCTCGTAACAAACTCCTTGAGGAACGGTTTTGGATGAGCTTGAAAGTGATGACGGTGATTTTATCGATGATTCTGAAAAGATTATGTACCGACACTGACAGCTACATACATCGTCCTGCAGTGGTAACGTTAGTGGAGATTTGGATAAAATAGGTGAGGCATCTGATGTAAAGTACGAACCCGAGGTTGAGTTTGAAAATATGGAAATGGACGATGATGAGGATGCGGCCGCAGAGGCATCCGCATAACAGGCAAAGATGGAATAACGCAGTATAGTACAGTTACACCAAATACGAGTGTTCGGACTCATGCGTATAACATCATTCAACAAAGAAATGGATTTATCACTGGTTTGGAGATGAAAGCTGAAGCTGATATTTTCATGACTTTTTTCACTCCTGTTATGGCAGACATCAATTAATCGAACAGGTCTTAGTATGCATGCATCGTTCAATTCCAATCATTCGGATAGGTCACCAAGGGTATGGAAACCACTCACTGTTCAAAAGTTACAGATGTACTTGGATGTTCTCTTTATGGCCGACGTGCACCATTCAAGTGGAGAGCACACATCGGTTCTCTGGAGCTCGGAGTCTGTCATCCATTTTCGTGCTGCAATGTCTCTTTCCCGATATTCTGCAATTACGCACTTTATACGCTTCGATTATACGCACACTAGAGCCGATCGAATGTCTACTGATAAGGCCGCCCCAATTACTTTGGAACTTAATGAACGAACAGCTGTATAGAAACTACAGGCCACCGGCAGACATCACTGTCGATGAACAGCTATTTCCGTGCAGAGGCCGTTCTGAGTTTAGGCAGTACATACCAGAGTTTGGAAAGCAATAATTACATTGCGTAATTGATTACAGGATTACTTACAATTACAAGTAATTAGTAATTGAAGTCGTTTCAATTACAATTACATTAATCAGTAATTGAAATCTTTTCCATTACAATTACAAATAATTGTAATTGAAAATTTTGTAATGTATTACAAGTAATGAAAAGTTTTTAATTACGCATTACAAGTAATTGAAAATATAGTTGGTTGTCAAATTGGTTAAAGGAAAATGTTTGTTCATTATTTTTGACCTATTCATTATTGAAGTCATTTTTTTGCAGTAGCAGTATCTAAAATTTAGCTCGTATTGGACATAACAAAACATTAACCCTAGAATGCATATGGTGTGCCAGCGCACTAGAAAAATAAGCCGTTGCAATTTTTAAAACAAAAGTTGTTCTTTTCGTAGATTGCCATGACTTAATGTTTCTTTCTTGGTATATGTTATATGGTATCTGGATCTTATATTGGAAAAGAAGTACGACAATCAAATGAGCCCATTCCGTTCCAGTTGGTTCGGAAAGTTAATAAGTGAAAGCATTCATGTTACGGGAAGAAATTTAATCATGGTTCAGATCAATTCAGTTTTTCGAAACCCTATCGCTAATGCTATCATAGTATAATCTTACTGTTGTCTGATCATTGTGGAAAAACAAAGTTGAAGTGCCACCATCCTTCTTACCCAACCGTAAGAAACTAGTACTCTCTCCCCAATTTGCTTTCCAAGAAAACATAACTTTGGTTTCCTTTAGACCAAAGAAAGGAAAAGGAGTGCTGCTGGTATCTTTCCTTCATAAAAATAAGGATATTGATTTGGAGACAAAAAAAACCAGAGATCATAGAATTTTACAACCACACAAAAGGAAGTGTTAACACGTTTGATCAACTCGCTCATAATTACTCAGTCGCAAGGAAAACTCGCAGGTGGCCTCTCAAATATTTTTATGCTGTGCTTGATCAGGCCGGGATCAATTCAATATACATTTATTCGCTTGGTAACAATTATAAAAATAAAATATATATATAACTTAGGTTTGCATTTGACAAAACCTTATGTGCAAAAGCGGTTGGGACAATATATCAATTGTCATTTGAGATGTAACATCGAAAAGGTGCTAAGAGATTTAGCGGAACCCCTTCCGCGAAGATATTTGCCTAAGAGAACTCGAAAAAAGAAGATTACAAAGCTTTTTATGTCCTAGGACACATTATATAACATACTTTACTTGATCATGATCGTTCGATAGTACAGTAACTTTAGTACATGATATGAGTACATTAACAAAGTATGTACATAAGAAAGTAATAAAAGCAAGCAAGTACTATGACTCTTACAATACATACCTACGAGTACATTATGTTGTGTTCCTTTCTGAGAAACATTTTCACTGCGACTTCACCTTAACCGCTTATTAACAAAATATTTATATTGAATATGAGAGAGCTTGTTGTTTTTTCAGCATAGAATCGGCTAAAAGTCAATTAAAATTTACTTTTTCTCATGTTTTGTGAAAACAAATATTATATACGAGTGTTACTTTTCTTACAAACGGAGAAATTTATTTGAAATAAAATATTTAATTACATTTTGCATAATGATTGCAAATAAATGTAATCGTTACAGCATTTTTCCATTACATTTCTTTCCAATTACATTAATGTAATTGAGTTAGAAATAATTGAGATTTTCAATTACATGTAATGTGTAATTGATGATTTTTAATTACAATTACAATTACTTGTAATACCGAGTACCAGCACCAACCACATCAGTGCCGAGAACCTATGGTCTGATCAGAGCTAACACTAACACTAACAGTGATAGTGCTCCCCTTCGTCGTCATAAGACTCAAAGCAAGCGTCAAAAGGTTTTATGGCTCTAATAATTAGAACACTTAGATGCTTAGCAAAAGTGCCCCGTTACGATGCCAGTGAGCAGTTAACGGTCTTTCCTACCGATAGCAGAAAAGTCACTGAACTCTTAGAGACATTCATTTGGTGTGCAGGCATCCTGGATAGTCATGTCACCTGCATTAACAATTTTTATTTATTGCGAATAATATTTCAATAACCTCATCCAACTGGAGTCGTTCATAGACCTCGACAGTGGATAGACGTGTTGACGTGTTCGGCTTTTACATAAGTAAATAAATAAATAGTGATCTAGTGTCACTTGAAGACAGTTACGAAATAATCAATCCACTCGGTAGCCCAGCGGCTAGCGGCGTCGGTCATCGAAGCGTGGGATAAGGGTTCGATCCCAGGTCAAACTCGGAACTTTTTTTTTTCTGTTTTGTTTTTTTTTTTGTAATCAAAACAAAACCAAAAATAATAATTCAAATTAATAAAGTCACGTGATGGATGGTGGAGAGCGCTCCGCTCTTCCCATAACGGGAGTTGGAAAAGGCAACAATGGTGTTGCCGGTGACGTTGCGAAAGCAATTAAAAGGAGGAGGAGTTTGAGAACCCCTCCTAATCTAACGAAAAAAAGAGTGAATGTGCGAACAGAAGATGATGATCATTATGAAGGGGGCAATAATAACTTTGCTTCCCTAGCGTCATCCGAATCGGAAGATGAGGATGAAATGATTAAAGACATTAGCCGCAGCATTGAAAAGCAAACTGCACGCTGGCAGAGGGAGCAAAAGCAGAGGTAGAAAGCGCCCAACAAAAAAAGCAACAAAAGCAGCAACAACAACTGCATCAACAACAAAAACAGCAGCAGCAGAAACAACCATTGCAGCAGACAAAACTGCAGCAGCAGAAACAACAAAAACAGCAGCCGCAGAAACAACAGCAGCAGCAACAACAACAACAGCAGCAGCAGAAGAAGAAGAAGGGGAAGGTGCCTCCGATCAACACCTATAAACTCGAGGTAAATGCAACCAAGGACCTGTGTAGGTTGGTCATTGGTAATAATTTTAACATAAAGAGATTGGGGAACGATCGCCATGCCATCCACTGTAACACAGTGGAGGGCTACGCGAAAGTTAAAGAGCTCCTAAAAGAAACGACGACGGAGCACTACTCATACACACCGAAGTGTGAAAAGCGGCAATCGATGCTGCTGAAGGGGTTGGAACCGTCTTCTGATCCTGAGGAGATCCTAGCACTGCTCAAAGAGAAGGAGTGCGAAGGACTCAAGTTTGTGGGGGTAAAGCCATTTACCACAGCTAGAGCTAGGCGGGAGAAACGGAATCTGCCGTTCTTCTTGGTGCAGCTCAGTCCCGAAAGCCGTCTGGATAGTCTAAGGAGTATCAATGTCCTAGACTACCAGGTGGTTCACTGGGAAAAATTAAAAAGGAGCGAAGGCGTTATACAATGCGTTCGCTGCCAGAGGTTCGGGCACGCCGCGTCGAACTGCGAAATGCAGCCTCGATGCGTGAAGTGCGCAAAGAACCACAGTTCCGAGGAGTGTGCTCTGGGTAGGGACGGAGCATCTGATAGGACGCAGCTCTCGTGCGTGTTATGTGGGAACGTGGGACACACCGCAAACTATCGGGGTTGTCCTAAGTTCACCGACATTAAAAAAGCAAAATTGGCGCGGCAGCAGAAGGTGGAGGTCAAACGTTCACCTGTGAGGTTTCAAACACCAGCGGTCACGCCCCAAATTTCCTACGCCCAAATGGCGTCAGGCAGGGGGGCTACGGTACAGCAAGCGACTGTTGATTCTCCGGCGCCGATGCCGAGAACAACGGAAGCTGCACCCAACATGCCAGCTATCTTGCTCGCAATCCAAGGGCAGATGGCTCAGCTGCAAAAGCAGGTTCAAGAACAGGCCAAGCGGGTGGACCAGATCTACGCGTTGCTGCCAGGCCTAACGCAACACATGTCGTAATGGGTACGCACGTGGTGGAGCAAACTTTGAAGGTCCTTGCGGTGAATGTTAATTCACTGATTAGGATCGAACGAAGAGCCGCGATGTTTAAATTGCTGCAAGACCAAACTCCTGATGTGCTTTTCGCTAGCGAAACCAAGCTAACCGATAAGCACAAACTGGAGTACAATAATTATATTTTTAGAAGAAGAAACCGGCCCAGATCCAAACGTGGAGGCGGTGTCGCGATCTTCATTAAAGAAGGTATAAAATTTCACAGAGTGTACAAGGGCGTGTTGCGCAGGTTCCGGGTGTTGGAGGCAGTCGTCGTTTACATCCCGCTCCGCAGTGGAAAGCGGCTGTACTTGGCCTCTGTTTATGCACCTGAGGCTTCACAATCCACTCTATTCATTACAGAGCTCGACACGCTTTTTCGACTTCTGAGGCTGGAATCGGGAGAGAATTATTTTATAATCGGCGGGGATTTCAACGCTAGACACAGAGATTGGGGAAATAATTTGCCAAATACTAGAGGGAACCTACTACTCGATTGGTGGGGTCAGCACGATGTCATGTACAGACTCGGTCTTAAAGCGACGGATAACCCGTCGTTTCCCAGAGGCGGGTCTTATTTGGATCTACTGCTGTACGACGAACGTATACGACTGACAGGTACGAATTTACAAACGCTAAACTGTCTGCGCACATTCGTGTATGACAGCGACCATTGCGGTTTTAGCACCGAAATTACGGTTCCCAACGAAATTGCGGAATTGGAGGAGTTTGTCCAAAGATATACTTACAACTACAGTAAGACTCGATGGACACTCTTCTCCGCAACCTTGACTAGAGCGCTCTCCTCGAACACGTTCCACCCACCGTCCAATAGGAATTTGTCAAACGAGGAGATCGACCATTACCTAAAACAAATGGACGAGACAATTAAACAAACTATGGACACTACAATACCGCGGTATCGACGTACGGCTAACGAAGACCTGTTCCGCAATCCTACTATTGACGCACTGCACCGACAGAAAAGTAGACTTCTGACAAGACTTAAAAACTTGTACAGACATTTAACTGACCGACAAGACCCGGAGATTAGGACACTGAAGTCGTCGATTAAAAATATTCAAACGCTAATAAAAGAAAATTACAGAATTTCTGTAAGTTTGTATTGGAACAACAAGGTTCGGGCTGTAAACACCAGCAACCCGAATATGTTCCCGCAAATAAATAAACTATTTCGGAGAAAAAATCAAAACGACCTTCAGTGTCTTAAAATAGCCCGGACAACGGACAACGAACGGTTACTGACAATAGCAGGTATTGATCCAAATGAGGCCGCTGATGATGACGACTTTTTTGTGATCGAGGATCCACAGGAGAAGGTTGAGGCCATAGGAGCGACTTTCCAGGAAGTATACAAGGCCACTGATACCATTGGCCCTAATTACGACCTGGATGATCGCGTCTTGGTGCACGACTTCTGCATTCGAAATGAAATAGGGAACTGGCGATCCGAGGGCTCTGGTTTCACCCGGTTCAGCGACGAAAATATGGCCAATAATGTCATTTCCAGAGAGGGTGACCTACCCCCGTTCATTTCGAAGGAAGAACTCCATGAGATCTTCGACACAATCAGGGCTAAGAAATCAGTGGCGACCGATGGTATTCCGAACATCGTGCTTCGACATCTTCCTCTAGAAGCGGTGGACATTTACACCACCCTGTTTAATAATGCAATGAATAATGCACATTATCCAGCGCATTGGAAAACGGCGGTGGTTCAACCTATCCCCAAAAAGGGGAAGGATATATCCAATCCGGCGAATCTCCGGTCGATAAGTCTCCTTCCGAATATCAGTAAGGTTTTTGAAAAAGTAATCAATAGAGCTCTGTCTAGGTGGGTTGAGGACAAACATATAGTTCCGGATAATCAATTCGGTTTTAAGGCGGGACAGGATATCTCACATGCCAGGTCTAAACTGGTGTCCGATATCCAATGGAATAAAAGCAAAAAACAATGTACTGGTGCCTGCCTTGTTGACTTGGAGAAGGCCTTCGACACCGTGTGGTTAGAGGGTCTTTTCTATAAGCTGACTAGGCTGGGTATCAGTAAACCACTCTTGTACATTCTTTATAATATGCTAACCAACAGACAGTTCATCGTGAAAAATGGTGATGTGACTTCTGTTGGAACATTTCAAATTAAAAATGGTCTTCAGCAAGGCGCGGTCAATTCGCCGATCCTATTCAACATTTATACAAGCGACTTGATAGGTTCACTTCCCCATACTATTGCGTACGCAGACGATTTGTTAGCGTACAGAACAGGTCCAAAAATCGAGGTCATCAACACTCTCTTGCAGAGTGACTTCGATAAGATAAGACGATTTTGCGATGACTGGAAGTTGAAAATCAACTTTCAGAAGTCGGAAACCATTCTTTTTAGGACGCCGTTGTCTGGAGCCTCTAGGGATACCAGAAAAAATTGGCGAAAGTTCTCTATCATTGGACAGCTCGGACAACCTCTTGCCTGTCGAAATGTAGTCAGATACCTTGGAATCTGGCTAGATCAGTTTCTGTATTTTGGCAAAAATGTAGATGCTGCTCTGGCCAGAGCTAAAGGCGCTTTTGCCCTTACAAAGAGACTGTTTTATAGCAGCCAACTCGATGCGAGTGTAAAGGTAATCTGCTACATGGCCCTTATCAGGCCCATGCTGGTATTTGGGTGTCCCGTGTGGTTCAATATACGAGCAAGCTTAATGGAAAAGATTCAGGTGTTTGAGAGGGCTTGCCTTAGGGCTTGTCTTCGCTTGTACAGAACACCAGATTCGGAGTACAAGAAATTTTATCCTAATGAGGTCCTTTACAACAAGGCGAACCTAATACGAGTGGACAACTTCGTAATTAAGCTGACTCGAAGGCACATTGCAAGAGCAATTACCTCGACGAATAACCTGATATCTGGGGCTTACTACCCCAATTACTTTTACCACGAGAGTGTGCGCTCTGACGGCTTCGTTCCACCGGAAGCATTCCTCTACCTAGATCAGATAGGGTTGATCCAGGATAGATCAGCGGTCCCGTTAATCTTCCATGTCGCTCGGACAGCTGGGGACAGGCGACTCAACTACAACAGAGACATCGCCCACGGCAGTGTGGATCGTCTCAGGTTCAGTAGGGCGGTGGGGAATCGCGATAAGAGGGATGTCGCTCGGCAGCACCAGCATTTCTGGTGGTTGAATGACGGAGAAGATGTTTCGTCGTCGTTTCCGTCAATTACGGACCAGCCTGACTAATGAGGCAGATCTGACCAATCTATTTGCTCAGTAAATAGCGATGGCCAGCTTACATAGGTTTAGGTTAGCATTTAAGAAACATATACATATATCAGTGTATACAAAGGTGTATACTGATATATGTATATGATCGTGTATAATGTCTATGTGTGTTTATGTGTGTATTGTGCATTAAGATTAGGTAGGCTAAGGTTTATTTTAAGTTAGATATTAAGTTTTTATAAAAAATACAAAATTACATCCATAGGCTAAGTTTTTTGTTATCAATTTTTTCTTAGCCCTAAGTACACAAAATAAACATGTATAAATAAAATGTAAATGAAGTCGAAAGACATAGATATAAGAATTTAGATTAGCTTAGAGTGCCTGTGTGGGGCCAGTAAGTTAGTATAAGATTGTTAAGTAATTGTAAGCTAGCATTTAAGCATTTTTTGTTAGTATGTAAGAGTTAGTGATTAAGTAAATAAAATGCATTGAAAACTGAAAAACTGACCTCATCCAACTGGTAAAATTTTGGTTCACTCTTTCGAGAAATTTCACCAATAATGTGGTGAATACTGTCTTGTAAGGCATGAATATTTCGCGGTATGATAGCATACACCAATAATTTTACATACTCGTATCTCTCTAAAAAGGATTCAGGCGTCAAATCGCATTCACTCGGTGACCAATTTGCTGGCAAATTCCCTACTTAATATTGCCCTGGAATCGGGTTGTCATTAAGACAAAGGTTTCGTGGGTATTATAGCACTTTGTGCCATTCTGCATCTCTACAACTAGATCTCGTCCTGATCAATATCGTCAGAGAAATTATGACTGATCATTGACCACTGAATATAACGCGAGTTCCGGTTACGTTTTTGAAAATATATTATATGGACCTATGGCGGCTTAAGAGCGAAGACGCTGTTTCTGGTTTGGAAACGGGCCTGGAATTGCGTCACCGAACACTATTTTTTGAATAAAATAAGTGTCGATTTAAAGCAGTTGAGGAGCTCAATCCTCGAACTCCAGCCCTAAGCCGTGGTCTCCTAACTTTAGTTCCTGAGCCAGGTGGATATCATACGACCGAGATCTTTTCTAAAAACTGTTCACTCACAGCGGCTACACTTTCTTCAATTCACACATTACGTTGACGCGTTGTTGACTTTGCGTCATCAGAATGGATTGGAATTAGTCCACAACACCACGAATAGCGAGCAGGTCGCTTATTATTGATGATGGGTACTACACAAATCTTCTATATATTTCACGAATATGAAGACGGATGTTCAAAATAAAATAACTTTAAATGACAAGATGATTTACAAAACACAAATATTAAACAACTATCGATGTGAAAGTTATCTTTATTAGAAAATAAATTAGTAAAAGAAAATATGCTTTATTAAGCTCTATCTAGTCAATGGGGCCTAATTGGGAGTAGGCCAAGAAACGACGCTATTCGAAGAACGAACTTTACGGATAATAATGAAGAAACATCGGGACGCATAAAAAAACCTGCATATCATTGAGCTCTTGAAGGTGCTTAGTTCCTATAAAGTAGCCTAGAAATTTAGGAGATTGTTTCGCGATATAAACGATGACGTTCTAATGAAAGTAAGATGCGCAGAGGAAATAATGGGAGAATTTGAATTCAAGTTAGATCTGTGATCATCACCTTCGAAATCAATAATTCTCTATTGCTTGGGAAAAAAGAAATTAGCTCTTGCCATTTCTAGCTGCTCGGATGGTGCATACTTGTATATCATGTTATTAGAAATTCTGAAAGCTCTAATGACAATTGTAGATCGTTGTTACAATAGATCGTTGAAGCTGTCGATCGGTCCTAGTTCTGCATCACGCTTCCTTTTTCATCCGACAATTCTTCTTAATTAAACACTTCTGGCCAGCACCTGGACATTGAACCTTGAGTTTATTACAGGAAAATTTTAAAAATGGTAATTTATGGTAGAAGAAAGAAGAACTTACTGCCCAGTGACAAAACAGGCTCTAACCTTATTCTCATACCATATTTTATGTAATGAGATTTAGAGGGTTACGAAGGGGTGACAACTTCTCTATTTTTTTCTTTGGTATAAGTAGAGTTAAAAATATCCTAGAAAGAAGTACCATTGCAAATATTGTATATCACTACCAAACTACATGTTTCCAATTTAATTCCCAGAGTTTTAAGGAACATTTTGTGATGAGTACTAAATCTAACTCACTCATTGTTTGTTGTATATCAACCGAAATATTTTGACGATTGGACAAAGCCATATAGCAAAAATGTCACAAGACCAATTATTTCATGCCTGAGGGAGCAATGTAATTTCAAAAACTTCTTAAAAATATGCAGAGATGATAGAAACTTCAAAACTTAGAAAAAAGAAAGAAAATGAACTCATTCATCTGTCTATCTATTAGTATTTAAGTTTCATCCATTTCTTATCCCTACTCTATCTAATACTCCCTCACGGAAGTACAAGTCTAGTGCGGAGACATATTATAGATCCTTTGCACTATGATAAAATGCAACCCAGAACCCCTGCCAGCAATGTGGCATTATGTACAACATGTACGAGTACAACCATGCAACTCTCGGAAAATGCAGCTGGCATTCACAAAGAGTCAACGCGAACACGGCAAGGATGTTTCATAAATTTTTGCCTACTTATATTCGTATATGGTATTGTATCCACGAGTATACCCGTACTGTACTTCCGTTTTTCTAGAGCAGAAGAATTATGTTTAAATCTCTGTTGAACGCAAACTGTAAAGCCACCGTACATACATGATTCGTGCTAGTAATTTTTCTAAGGAAGAGAATGCCATTTATATTAGAGTACGGATACATCTACATACAACTCGTACTCGGTAAGTGGGTAATTTCGACAGAGTTCACCTACGTGCATGTGTGAAACAACGAAACTTTTACGCAATCCGGATGCATTTCCAAGAAACACATACACATGCTACGTTTTCGTGACGGATGCTTAGCATTTTACACTTTTACTCCTGAATAGGGATCGTTACCGCATTTTATTTTTTCACCTAATACTATATTTTAATCTTTAGCTTTGCTTCAAGATTCTTTTTTTTTTTATTTTCGTGTGAATTTCTTTTGAAAGGCGGATATTTCTAAAATTGAAATGAAAAATGCCACAACGTAAATGTTGTGGGCGAGTGTACCATTGAAATTCTGGCTGCGTGACTAGTTGAAGGCTCGTCCTTTTCTAATTCTAAAATTTTAATTTACACTTTAAAAAAAGATCAACCTTTCCTTTCTATTTATTTAGCAAAGTTACGAGTATATGTCTAACAAAGTGTCTTTCGCTAAGGGATGTTCACAGCTATTGTGCTCGTACACATTAGAGAATGGATGAACTCTCATTAGATAAGTTTCTGCAGAAAATGACGGGATAAAATCGGGAAAGGACTGTTTGCGATTGCAGCCGTTATGAAGGAAAATTTTAATAGCTTAAGTGAATCATTAAAAGCGCATATCGCCAAATCTTAGTCTCACACTTAAAGTGGTTTAACACATATGTTTACTCGAAATCTTTCGCACATACTAAAGTATAAAGTACTAAAATACAAAACACATAAATCCTGATAATAAAACCATTAAGTCGTCGTATCACACGTCGTCAAACTTGACAACATATGTATGTATGTCTTTCCATATTGTAGGAACAACTCAATTTAATCTGTCCTAAACCTGTATGTATCTGACCATGTTTAAATATTACTGTTATATGACAGGTCACCAAACCGTTCCATCTGTTTCCAGCTATCTCAACCTTTTTGTTGATATAAAACTTTTGTTTCTGTTATACCAAGCTTCCTTTCGATAACAATTTTCTTCTCAATTCAAGAGACTGCGGCTCGGGACAATCGGAACAAAGAATTATTTTTTCGAAAATTCTTAACCGGAACAGTTTTTGCGAATTTTAGAAATAAGTCATTGTCAATGAATGAAATGATAACAGATGATGTGTATAGACTCAATATGATGAATGCATCCACATCATTGGTTTTCATCAAGATTTTCCTAGTTGATTTGATGGAAGTCTTACATAGGTGGCACTACAGTTGGGGGTGAACATGGATCTTCGACTGTGATATTCTGTTCGATTCGTCAACGTTGTGTGTCCCTTTGTATTGACAGCGTATACTTGGTTTTCCCCTCATTTACCGTCAAACCTATTTTGGAACCTATTCTTGCGTTCTGCCATTTATGTCTTTTGAAAAATTGTGCCTCCGGTGTTCGCACAATTCTTATAAGTATGATGTTAAAGAAGTCACACAACAGCGCGTCACCTTGTCTAAAATATTTTTCGATATCACAGGTCTCGGTTAAGTCCTTACCGACCTTGACGGAGCAGTGAGTGTTCTCCATCGTTATTTCACACATATGGACGAGTTTTGCAGACATACCAAAACTAGACATGTATTTATATGTTTATAGCTGTCATATTAGGTCTTATGATCAACGAAAAGATGGTGGGTATCGATTTGGACTGTTTGATTACTTTTCAGAATCTTGTGAAGTATGAAAATTTGATCGATTATGGACTTTCCTGTCCTGAAATCACATTGATATATGGTTTTAATTGAATGGTCTGTCCTGTCAGACGACGGATGTACTTTGTCGCCGTTATACAGTCTACAGAAGAAGTTTATCCATATTCTCACCAACGTTTGTGACTTTGCTAGAGAGTTTCCTTCTACATCTCTTCCTTGACTTGTTCTTTTTAAGTGCTGCTAAGAACTTCTATACGCTGCTCCTCCTACTACTCAATATTTCGACTGCGTGCTTCTCGTGCTCTGTTTTCTTATTCTGGAGAAACCGATGTTCTTCCCGTCTCTTTTGGTTCGTAGAGCTCACGAGCGGCTCTCGTCTTTCGTTGATTACTTTCATATGCTTTCCAGCATTCTTCATCAAACCAGGGATTTCTTGATGGTGGTCTGGTGAAACCCAACACATCAATTGCGGCGTCTCTGATGGCACGTTGGCAGCGTTGCCTCTGGTCTTCGGTATTTGATACTGGCGGCATGGGAGTTTTTGAGAGATTTTGGGATACGCCTTCGGCAAAGATTCTGGCGTTCTCTTGTGATTGCAGGTTTTCTACCGTCAGAGCAAACAGGGGAGTTATTATGAATAGTTAGTTAGTTCACATGGATCAGAAGAATCGCCTCTCTGAAATCCCTGAGCTTGACGTGATCTGCGTGATAAATGACCGCCTACCCAATAGTGATCCCAAGCTGAGACGCATGGAACTACAAGAACCCAACGCAGACCAACCTAATCAACAATCCTACGACATTTTATCAATTCGTCAACTACAAATGAAAAGCAGACGGTTATCCCCCCTCTCTCGTTCGATAATATTTATAGCATCGACCGACCTACATACTATTGCCATCTATTTTGAAAACTTTTTACAAAGTCATTTGCGGACAATTTCTTCATACCCGACCCCATATATTTCATGTACCTTCCCAATTTCAAAATTGGCCCCTCTCTCTTACCACACTTATCGAAGAAAAGTTACAAAATCTCAATGATGAAGTTTTACCCGCGCCAGACGGGATCCCAGCAATAAAAGTGTGCCTCCAAACTTTTGCACCCACTTTCTTCCCTATTTCATTCGTCCCTCACACAAAGGGAATACCCCCAAGTTTGAAAGACCTCTTTCCTAATCCCGGTTCACAAAAAGGGATCAAATACCGTCCCATAGCTAAGCTTTCTCACATACCTAAAATATTCGAAAGTTTTTTATATAAAGTTCTAAGGTTTCAGTGCAAGTCACTTACGAGTCAGCATGGATTGCTGAAAGGTAGATCAACTGCTACAAATTTAGTTGAATTCGTATCCTTTACGCTTCCAATCCTAGAAAATGGCAACGAAATCGATGTTATCGGTACAGATTTCGCTAAAATATCAGCCTTCTCAACCCCGTTTTTAACCAATTCTGGTGTGCCACGCGGCAGCCATCTAGGTCCCCTCTTTTTCATTTTAACTATAAACAATCTTAAGAAGATTATTAAACACTGCTCCCTATCCATTTACATCGACGACGCTGAGTTCTCCAAAACTATTTTTTCACCCCAAGACTCTACTCTCTTTCAAGAAGACCTCGATAGGTTTTCCACTTGGTATCCGAAAAATTGCTTTGAGCTACTGCTCCAACTGCGTATGACTGTCCGTATTTATCACTATGCCCTACCACGAAAATATCTTTAAGAGTTCGTTGGAAGTTAGGCAGCAATATCATATCACGTTTTGGCTGCGCACATTTCATATGTGAGCACCTCTGCTAATAGCTTTTCGAGAAATGTTTCTTTAAGTAAGAAAGTAGAAATTTTTTCTTCTTTTGCCTCAGGTTTACATGGAAAGCACTTGTTTTGGATTTCGATCCACGAATATTAGTGGGAGTTTCCAGGTATGTGCGGGGGATGTACACTATGAAGTAGGCGAATTTTTCTTTGACTTTCTCATCTACATACTCACCATCTAATACGGATAGTGCTTGAAGGGACAATTTTCATAATCCTTAGATAAACTTATTTCTACAGGTACGTACTAATATTTTTCTTTCAATTTTCAAGTCTTAAATCAACTTGCCTGGGGATACGTGACAATTTTACCTTGAAAGGCAAAGCCTTTGTGATGTCATTTGATATTACACAACGCTACTACGAAGGTGACTTCAAGCATTTAGTATCATGGAAAAAAAATCGATGAATGTCTTCCTACAATACATCAAATGGACAATCAAAATACAAAGAAACAACTGACATGGGTGAAATTGTGTTGCTTGCACTTTTGTATCTCTTTGTGTGGGCAAAGCATCAGTTCAACTCTTTCATTTCGTGCTTTCTTCTCCTTATCAACATTTTCCCAATTGTATGTTCTTATAGAGCACGTATTTCTATTTTAAATTCTTGCACAGTCATTAGGAGACTCCTCCAGAATACGAATTCACCAAGATAAAGTCAAAAAAAAAACAACAATGCACATTCTAAATTAAACGATTTATCTCCATCTG
This sequence comes from Volucella bombylans, assembly GCA_949129095.1. Taxonomy (NCBI): domain Eukaryota; kingdom Metazoa; phylum Arthropoda; class Insecta; order Diptera; family Syrphidae; genus Volucella; species Volucella bombylans. The sequence continues at coordinate 197,211,070 of OX422140.1, read as the reverse complement.
TGCCTCTGTCTGTATGTTCCCTTAGTTCGACCTCGTTGTAGGAGTTCCACATTTCACATTTAACAATTCCTCGTGTACAAATTTAATTAATGATAATAAATTGCATTAAATTCTAGATGCGACTTTAAACCGCACACCGAAAGGGATCAAAGGGTACAGCATGTTTGTTACTCCCGATATCGCCTGTCTTTTTAAATTTATTCAAATATTAGATCAATTTTCAATTTCAATTTGTATGCGTACGATGTAGTACGATGCAGTACGTTACCGATACGGATGTAGCTCTTCTCATCAGCAGAAACATGGAGGAAATTTCCCGCTTCCACTGTTCCATGTTCTATCGACGACAAGCCAGGACAATGATATTATTTTTCCAACATTCGTGTAAGAGATAGTAGCGATATCTATGAATCCTTGAAAGCAAGTTACCCGCTGGATTCAGTCCTTAGTTTTCGGTCGACAAACAGTTCTCAGTTCTCAGTTTTCAGCTTTCAGCTTCAAATTCTTAGTTCCTCCTCCCTCACAGTTTAGCAAGTGAACTTCGCATGATGAAATGAATAACTTTACGGAAGTGGAAGTGGACTTCCAGAAAAGAAATGCGAAATGCGACTCTATTTCAATTTACCACTTTGAATGTTCATAATGTACTACAATAGATGTACAAGTATTTTTGACTGAACAGTGGGTGCACATACGAGTACATATGAGCTACATAGTCGTCATCGTACTAAAACTCTACGACTACGAATCATTGTTCCATATACGAGTATGTATGTATGTAGATAGATACTCGCACTACAGTACGTGATGATGATGGCAGAGGTATCTGAAGTTAAAACTGGATCTTGCTCCCCTTTTAAAAGTAGGAGTAAATCGGGGAGAGCACTTCCATCCTGTATGGTGTATAACTATTAGTTTTGTCGAATCGTACATAGATAGTTGTAGTCAAGTCGTATCTATGGTAGTGTTTCAGAAGAAGTTTGAGGGAATATTTACAAATTCATAGAACGTAGCAGCGTATTGAACTTTACGTGGTGGGCGGTAGAGTAGATTTCGTGCATATGCCAGTAAGGATGACACATTTATTCAGACATCACTCAGCATGTCGTCCTCGTCGTCGCTGCTTGCCTGAAACGGTTAAAAACACGAAAAACAGAACACAACCCGGAAAACAGAACAGAACGTTTAGATATCAAATAAACTTAGTTCGCAAACAGAAGCAAGTAACTGTGTGCACTCGTTTTCACCGTTTGCACTCTTCCCTTCCAACAACATTGTGTCGTTAGCGTCGGCATCCTCGTAGATCTCGTGTCGTTAACGGCAAGGCGATACAAGATACTCGAACAACCTTTTATTTGGTGGTTGCGCTGTTCGCATTTCCAATCACATTTCAAATTAAGTAAACGGAACGAAGTAACGATGAAATAGTTACGGTTACTTTTGTGCTATACATACTCGTATATTATCCACTTATTTGCAATTTAGAGCAGAGAAACGTTTCGCTTTCACTAAATGGAAATGGGAGAATAGTTTAATAGTTCGTGTTGACATTGGGCTAAGATATGTTCTCAGTATTCTTTGGAAACTCAGCTACTTCTTACATACAATACACACATGATGTTTTCAACTATTCAATAATTTTGAGTTTATTTAAATTGTATGCGGGTTTTCAAAAATATCCACACAGTTTCTATTTATCTATCGCAATCTAGAATTGGACAAAACATCCCCTTTAACCATATCTACATTCATATTCGTAATTTCCCCACCCCTGGTAATCCATGACAACAATGCGAGTCAATTTCATATGAAATGCACTAAGAATCCCTTCAGTTGGTGGTAAGCGTTTACAACAAATTCACTACTTTTTCAGAATAAAATAATGTAGGTATTTTGTTTTCCAAACCAGTAAGGGGTTCCTTAGGATTTGATTCTTTAGGTTCTGACAAGATTAGGGGTAGAAAAATGAAATTCTATACCACGAACCGGAACCATAGGGAATGCATACAATTATAATGAAAGAATGAATGTTAGTGGTAACTGTACGAGAGCTTTCTAGAGAACCCTCGATATGATTCAAAACGCTACCCTATTTCCCACAATTAAACTTGACGTTGTTCATTCGTCTACAACATCTGGGAATCTTGTTTAAGTTATAGGTATTATCGTTTTTTTTTTTTTTTAAATATTATCACAACGATTCGCTCCTCATATAGCTTTTGAAAAACAAATAATTTTGGAGAACCATAAGACCTAGCAATCCCACCTTCAAAATTCCAGGAGGTATGAAAGCAATATCTCGATTCTTGGATTTGTGGAAATTAGGGCCGCCACTTCACAACCATTCCCGAAATGACATATGTATGATGACAATCTATTATATATACAATGATTGATATCCTGCTATATGGCATATAGAATTGGCCGTCCTCAAGGTTCAGCTCTTTCATCTACATTATTCAATTTGTATCACCGATCAGATCACAATCGTCAGTAAATTGATGGCACAATAGAGGATTTCCCCCCTTCACTCCTTTAAAATTGATGTTTATGCTTTTTTAATTTAATTTAATTGGAGTGGAGGCGGACGCCACCACTATTATTATTCAGCTCAATTTTTTACTAAAAAAAATACGAGTAAGGCTAAGTTTTCCTAACGAGGAGTGAAAAGTGTCATTGTCGTCCTCCAAAAAGGCATCGGTCTTTGTGCCAACCGTGAACACCTGACTACATTCCTTTTTTTCCTCAGACTCTGGGCATATGGAAAATCGATTTCGCATTTTTTCCGCAACAGGAGTTCTCGTGTCATTGCGTCAGACGGCATGTCCATAAGATTAGGGTCAAAAGACAGCGTAAAGTCTCTAAGGCTCCAGTGCGTGTTGTACCAAAGACCACTTAAATAACATAGCATATGGTTTTGAAAGTGCAGCCCATGATATGCATATCAAAGTCCAGAAAAGGGTTTGAATGGATCATTCGTAGATTATGAGAGTTAGTGTTGAGGAAAATAAAGTTAAGAATGGACGGGCAATCAACGTTATCTGAAAGGAGTTGATGAATAAAGAGAAAGTCGGCAGCATCTCTACATTCCTCAAGTGTGTTTAAGTTAATAAGGTTGAGACGGTTTTGTTAGGGGGGCAGAGTATAAGGATCGTCCCACGGCGTATCTAAGAAAACGGCGCTGGATGCTTTCAATTCTCGAGATATAAACACGATGATACGGGGACTACTCTTGACTGGCGTACTCTAAGAGATGGCAAACAATGGTAATATAGAGGGACCTGGTCACGTACGATTTGATGAATTCTTTGGGCCACTGTTTTACAAAACCTAGTGCAGAGTTGACTTTACGGATTATCCCATCCATATGTAAATGAAAGTTGAGCTCCCTACCACGCAAAATGCCGTGGTCGCGAAAAGATTGAAGGGGAGAGATAAGTTGGTTGTGGAGAAGTTAGAGTCGGTATGGAGATTAGTGATACCGCTTATATGAAAAGGTGATGGATTGGCGTTTGTCCAGTTTGGAAGTGAGGAAATGGTTTCAAAAAATTTGATATCGTTGATGTAAGACGACGGTCCAGACGAGTGTTTGATGATCCTATCGAGATCATTTCTGGTTAATATGAAAAGAAGAGGACCGAATAGCTGCCTTGTGGGATACCAGAGGTGGTCAAAAATGGAGCCAAGTGAGCTAACCTTAAATGAACAGTGGAAAAACGGGTTTCTAGTTAATTCATTTTATCAGTATGGGCTCAAAGCCGAGGGCAGACTGTTTAAAGAGTATTAATCGATGAGAGATTTTATCGAAGGCCTTGCTAAAATCGATTGCAATTACATTGACTTCCTTGCCATTCTCCAGGGCAGAGAGGGCGAATGATACGAATTCAACGAAATTGGTGGTGGTTGACCTGCTCATCAGGAAGCCATGTTGTCTAGGGGAAGTAAGTGATTTGCATTCAAAGCTTAGAGCTTCATACTAAGCGAATTGTAAAGATCTCTTTTGATCTTCTTGCACACAACTTCTTGGAACAAGTGTCTTTATTGAAAAATTTAATTGGCTTAAATACTAATTTCTAACCTTAAATCGTGGGAATGGGACCGGAATTTCGCATAGAAGTTAGCATGGGAATCATATACTACGAGTAGGTCTCCAGTTACGCACCTGTCTGGAATTGGCGTGTGTCATATTCGCTGATTCGGCGGAATAGAGTGTGGGAATGCTGACAGGAATAATATGACGTGTGGGAAAAGGTATTGAAAATATTGGATTATACTTTATTACAGTAGAGCAGGAAAAAAATGAATTATTTATACAATGTGTTAAACAAGAAAATACTGAAATCTATCTTAAAGTACGTCTGGTGCTTTAAACATCCTCCCCGATCTTGAGATCCTGGAGCTCAAATACTTCTTCCTGGTGTGGGCGTTGTTTTTTCATATTTTTTCCTTTTCTTAAAAGCAGGAAGATGATAATTATTACAGTATCCGTGAGTGACAGGTACCCAATTGAATATTGATGAACATCATGATGCGTTATAAGGTTCGGCAACACTTGGTGCGTTTGTAAGTCTTTAATGCCTTTCTTCAGTAACGTCAGGTCATCATCTCCGCGAATGAGGAAGTCATCAATAGGCAGTGGCTCTTTGAGGAACTTAGTGATGGATGTTTTAGAAGCTGACTTAAATTGAAGGCTGGTATAAATGGTAGAGCTGATTCCGACACGTAGAAACTATGAGCATTAATCGTCATTGGCGCCTGTTTAATGACGCAGTTCTGGCCCAGTTTTAAAATTCCGACACCTGTACACTTAATTGTTTGCATGCTTGATCCACAAACAATTGAAAAAACTTCTTCTTGTTGAAAGGCAAATATCCATTGATTCGGGTTATGAAGTTGGATCCACATTTTTCCCGGATTGGTTAGATGGATTAGTAGATGGACTTCACATTGATTTTCTGTTGAATGAGTATTGAAAATCGGGTGTCGCTGTTTGTACAAATACTTCCGGTCATCGATTTCTAGGCATTGGCTGATGGCGTTACCCCCGCCTTTGCTCTTAAAACTGTCCATTATTCGAGACACATATATGGCAATGTAGTTAAACCTCTGACCTTCATCCATAGTTGCGCTAAGATTCCGTACAGTGCTGTAGATTCCTGCTAGGTGGTGATTTATACCTGTAAATTGTTCTTTTATGAACGTCATGGATTTGGTTAATACATTAGTGGTTGACTCAATGATTGATGTTTGATGTTTGATGTTTGTTTAGCTGTAGAAAATTTCATTTTCATTTTTGTGTCTATTTTGAATATTCTCTTCTATATATAAACTTAGCATAGTCTTGGTCGAGGCTTGTTCGCTATTGTACCAATAAAATCGAATGGCGATCTTTTTCTTCGCATTGCGTTTCCATTTCGATGTGCCAAGATTTCATTAAGGCTTTCTATGTTCATTAAGGCGATGTTCAAGTTAGGTCACGACAGGCTTGCAGAAATTTTGAGGTTGGGTGTGTAGGGATTCACATTTGAATGTTAGTTGGTTAACGCTTTCTTTTAGTCCCTGATATTCGTGTCAATAATTTGACATGTTGAAGTAGACGCACAGGTTACAATTATCGGTTATCAGCTGCGCCTGTCCTAAGTTTTCTCCTTCTTATGCAGGTTTTCAGATGTTGTTGGGTTTTATGACGTTGTTGCGTGTAGCTGGCATATCTTGATCGTCTTATCTCGCCGGTAGCTGTTTTAATGTCAATGACTCGAGTGAGTTTATCTCTTCTTGGAATTGTTTGGAGTATTCTTGCCCTCTGCCATTTAAGAGCCGGTAAGTTGTCTTCCTTTATCAATACCAACGATCCTGGTTGAATGGTTTTTAGGGGATGTTTCCATTTATATCTATTCTGGATCTCTTGCAGGTATTCGTTAGACCACCTACGCCAAAATTCTCAATGAATAGAGGTTACGAGATTCCATCGGGCTATGTTTGTTATATTTGTTGTCTTGAAGTCCGGGTCAACTATTGATGTTAACGGTGCACCAATTAGGAAATGACCAGGCGTTAATGTTTCTAAATCGTTTGGGTCTGTTGACATTGGAGTTAGCGGTCTTGAATTAAGTATTGCTTCGATTTGGGCCAAAGCTGTCGTGAACTCTTCTTGTGTCAACGATGCTCCAGAAAATACGCGCTTGATATGATGTTTAGCTGACTTGACTGCAGCTTCCCATAAGCCGACAAAATGTGGTGATCGTGGGGGTATTGGTTTCCATTCAATACTCTTCTCTGCACAATGCTTGCTGATTTTATGCTGAACTTCGTCGCTAAAAATTTCCAAGTAGAATTTATCTAGCTCGTTTCGGGCACCCATGAAATTTCTCGCATTGTCAGAAAATGTCTTTTCCGGCATACCACAGCGTGCGACGAATCGTTTAAGTCCTCCTGTGAACGCTTGGGTTGTTCAATTTGTGACGCGCTCCAGATGAACAGCCTTTGTGGCAAAACATATAAAAACTGCTACGTACGCCTTCGTTGGTTTCTTTCCTCTTATCCGGTAGTGAATATAGACAGGACCGAGAAAGTCAACTTCAAAGTTAATGAATGGTCTTGCAGGCTTTACCCGTTCTGGTGGTAGGTACTCGTAGTCCACTATTTGTTCAATACTCCTTGATTTCGCCTTGAAGCAGCGTATGCAGTTGTGTAGGTTATGTACCCCACAAATTCCGATACCCGATCCATGTTTTCATTTCCCTTTTAGAGTCAAATACAATATTTTCCCACACTTTTCACGATAACGGCAAGTCAATGGTTGCAACAAAGTTGCAAAGGAAGTGTCAAGTATCGGAAAAGTCACACGCGCAACATAAAAAATAAAGCTGAGATAGCAAAGTAAAAAGTAATTTAAGGGAATGCCAAGTGGGCACCAGGAGTCAGTAAGTTAAAAGTGTTAGATTAGATTGGAGAAATAAAGAATACAATTTTTTTTCGACAAATCCGAAATTAAGTTTTTAAATGGCGCAGTCGGTAGGATTCAAATAAACAGTTTGAATCCATATGAGAACGAGCGAAACGAAAACGCGTAAAGTGTGAGAAGTGTCTCTCAAGATCAAGGCAAAAGTTCGACTCTGAAAAAAAAAAACTTTTGGAGGAGCATACGTGCAACTGTGTACCAAGTGTGAGAATATATTTTACTATTGGACTCGTTAAATAAAAACCTCTAAAAGTACATTAGATAAAATAGTATACCGGAGGAAGAAGTGTATCTAAAAATCAGAAAAGATAAACCTCAAACCGGATATATTAAGTGAAACTTTATTGACCCAGTGATCTAACATTATTTAAAAGGTTAGCTAAAAATAAGCTAGACCAGGTGCTGACTCAAACTTAACAAAAGAAAAAAAAAACATCAAACATTCACCATTCATCGTAAAGATAGAATCTCCCAGTTTTTCAAAGACGTCATTAAAAGAGAAATGGAGGCAACGTTAGTAGAAAGACTTACGATAGCTTTGGAAGCTTTAGCTAGCAGGAATCCAGCCCAAAGCCGAGCTGTGGGGATTATGAAAGAGATTGCTTACATCAAGGAATACAGTGGTGACCAGGAAGGGTTAACCCAGTTTCTTACCGTAGTGCAAATTCATCTAGACAGTGTAGATAATAACACCAGACAAGAGCTATGGCAGGCTATCTTCAATACGAAAATTCAAGGACCAGCCAAGGAATTATTGATCAACAACCAACCAGAAGGATGGGAAGAAGCAAAATTACTATTGAAACAGCATTTCAGACCAACCGTTAGTTACAAGGAAATCTCAAGAAGAATCAGTAATCTTAGGGTAAGTTCTATTTCTGATTTAAATCAACAAGTGGAAAAAATAATAAAAGCAGTGAACACATTTGCAACATATGAAACTAAGTCTGTGGAAACTAAAAACTGCTTTTACACGGTGCTAGTAGATAAGATTAAACAGCTTGTAGCGGGTAATTTATCCCGTGATATAAGAGATAAATTCATATTACATGAGATAAAAGAAATATTATATTCTTATATTGGCTTTAATTATAATAATCTAGATAGGAAATTCGTAGTAGACGATAGGCGTCCAACACAAAATCATAAAAATAACAACAGACACGACACTAGTAACCCAACCCAAAACAACAGAAGTAATAACCCCAATCCAAATAATCAAACTAGAAATTCAAATAATTATAAGGATAACTCAGGACAATATAGGCAACGTAGTTCCGAAACACCACAAAACAATTCAGGACAGCGTAGGCAAAACAATGATAGGCCAAATCTAAATACAGGACAGAATAGACAACAAATTTTTAATAGTTCAGGTCAATTCAGAAATGCAAACTTGACAATTGACAATAAACAATACAAAGCTCTGGTTGACACAGGCTCAACTATGAGCATAGTTAATTCTAGTAGAGTAGATTGTAGTAAATTTAGGATTTTTGAAAAGGTAAAACTTAAACTCCAAACTATCAATAGTGTAACTACTGAAGTAATTGAGAGAATAATCACAAGCATACCAACGGAATTCAACTACAATCAAAGAGGAGCCACACGGTGGTATAGAAGAGATTTAGGAGACAAGCCTTATGATTTATTAGTAGGTATGGACCTCTTGAGCAAAATCGTTAAGACGATTGATTTTAATGAGAAAACAATTATTCTAAAGAATGGATCATCATTACCGATCTATTCAATAGAAAACGAAACAACTCTTGATTGTTTCGAACTTAACTCTTGTAAAAAAGAGCTTGACTTAAGTCACTTAAATAAAGAGGAATTTCAACAAATAAAAACGCGTTTAGATTAATACACAAATCTTATTTATCAGGAAGGAGACCAATTGACAAATACAGATTCTATAATGCACGAAATACGAACTACGACCGACCAACAGATTAACTCGAAATTATATAGACTACCACCTAAACATGACGAAGAAGTGAGACGGCAACTACATGAAATGGAAGAGCAGGGTATAATTAGGAAATCGAATAGTAGATACGCGTCACCTATAGTTGTAGTAGCAAAAAAATTAGATACCTCGGGACAACAGAAATTTCGAATATGTGTAGATTATAGAAAATTGAACGAAATTACGATCGATGATAAATATCCCATTCCCAATATAAACGGTATATTGGATAAATTGGGAAGAGCTCATTATTTTTCTTCGTTAGATCTGGCTAAGGGATACCATCAGATAAAGATGCATCCCAATGACATTCATAAAACAGCTTTCGTTACACCAAACGGGTTGTACGAATTCGTGAGAATGCCATTTGGCCTTAAGAATGCTCCAGCAACCTTTCAAAGGTTGATGAATGCGATTCTTAGGGAATATATTAACAAGATCTGCGTCGTCTATTTAGATGACATACTGGTTTTTTCAACCAGCTTACAGGAACATATTAATTCTTTAAAATTAATATTTCAGAGATTGGCTGAACACAATCTCAAAGTTCAATTCGATAAATGCTCTTTCATGAAGAAAAATACGGAATTCCTGGGACATGTCTTAACAGCTGAAGGCATGAAACCGAACCCAGTTAAAGTAAAATGTATCCAAGAATATCCATTACCGAAATCAGAAAAGCAATTAAAAGGCTTTTTGGGAGTGACTGTCTTCTACCGCAAATTTGTAAAGGACTATGCTAAAATAGCTAGTCCAATAATAAAGTATTTAAAGAAAGATAAAACTATAAACGTAAACGATCCCGAATATATCCAGGCATTTGAAACCCTCAAAATGAATATTATTAAGCACCCAATTCTGAAATTTCCAAATTTTAATAAAACATTTGTAGTAAATACTGATGCAAGTAATTACGCGATCGGGGCAGTCCTAATGCAAGAAGGACAACCCGTGTGTTATGCCTCACGATCTCTGAACGATCACGAAAAGAATTACTCTGTCACTGACAAAGAATTCTTGGCGATTGTTAATTGTTTTAGGCCATATCTATGGGGTAAAAGATTTAAAATAGTAACTGACCATATGCCCATAAAATACTTAAATAAAAAATATACCGGAAAGGAATTTAGCCAAAGAAACCAACGGTGGTTACTAAAATTTCAAGAGTATCAATTTGACATCGAATATCTGAAGGGAAAAGAAAACAAAATAGCAGACTTTCTAAGCCGAATTCCGGAGATTAACAACAAAGCTAATTTTAACGATCAAATAGATTGTCAATCAATAGATAATATTTCAGAAGATGCCACAGTTCATTCACAAGATGAAGAACAGTTAGATCATATCTCAATAAAAGAAACAATAGTAAATATTTATAAAATACAATTAATACTCATTAACGACACTAACACAGAAATAGAAGTGGTACACAATAGAAGAATTATTTACGTAGACATGACTAGAGAAATAGGTTATTGGACCGATTTATTGCGGAGATACATTAAACCAGGTGTTATAGGAATATACACTGAACTATCTGATCATGAGTTTAATAAGATACAACAACTTTTAATTGAACTTTTTAGTCATGACAAGAAAATTAAATTCGTAAAGGGAACTCTGAGGGCTAGGGAAATAGAGACTTTGGAAGAAGTTCAGAAACAAATTTCAATTTACCACACAAAAGAAAGCTTACATAGCGGTATCGTTGAAACATACCACAGCCTGAAAAATAAAATCTATTATCCGAAATTAGTAAAAGAAATAACAAAAATAATTAATAACTGCAAGACATGTCTAGAAGTCAAGTATGAAAGGAAACCGAATAAACCTAAATTTGAAATTAGCGAAACACCTTCTAGGCCAAACGAAATTTTACATATGGACATCTATTACTTCATGAAACAATCATTTTTAACCTTAATAGATAAATTAACAAAAAAAGCATATGTCTATTTTTTAGCCAATAGAAATTGGATTAAGAAAATTGAAACTTTAGAAGAACACTTTTCGAAGTTCGGTAAACCTAAAAAATTAATAAGAGATAACGAATTTAGATCCGAAAACTTCAAAGCATTTTTAACCGAACAACAGGTTGATTTACACCTAACCAAAGCAAACACACACACGGGAAATAGTGATATCGAAAGATTTCATTCGACCCTCCAAGAGAAATTAGTAACAATTAGAAACGAAGACTTAACACTAGTTCAAAAAGTCCATAGGGCAGTCAATAACTATAACAATAGGTATCACTCAACAATAGAAATGACCCCAGAAGAAGCAATGTTTGCTGACTTTGCAACACTTGCTAATAGGATAAAACTGAAAAAAGAAAAATACATTAATAAACTAAACCAAGATAGGCAAGAATATAGAGAGAATAGGAAAATAGTACCAGTTAAGAATTATAGGAGAAACTATTACAAAAATGAACCTAGGTATAGACTTAAGAAAATGGATACAGAGCACCCAATAAATACTCGTATTAAGCCACCACGTAAATTTGCAGATGACGACATTTATATATTTAATACTGACCTTACTAGTAACACAACCAGCAATAGCTACACTACAAAAAACCCCACTAACAACTGACAACGGATACGCTTTAATCAACATGGGACAAACAGAAATAATAAAAGATACAAAAACAATACTTCACATAATTGTTACTAACGAATTTCAACGAACCCTGAATATGATAATAGAAAGTTTAAGGACACTACAAATAGCAGACGACGTGACAATTAGAAAATTAGTAACCAACATTGAAGCAAAACTAAAAGCAATAGAACCCGGAAAGACAAGACAAAAAAGAGGACTTATAAACCTAATAGGTACAGCACAAAAGTGGCTATTTGGAACTATGGACGATAATGACAGACAGGACATAACAGAACATATTAGAAATATAGAAGAAAATGACTGTAATGCAGTTTTTAACCTAAATAAACAAATCGAAATCAATTCCCATTTTCATGACACAATCAGTGACCTTAAGAGCATCATAGAAATAGATAGGAACCAATTAATCCAGACATATAAAGAACTTACAGATAACGAAAAGCGGATTATTCGACAACAGCTCAAAATCGACCACACCTTGAAACTACGAATTTTAGAAGATAAATTAAATCAAATAATAGATAGTATTGCTCTAGTTAAACAAGGACTTGTCCACCCAAGTCTGATGACGGCGACAGAAATAACCGAGACAGAACTAGATTTATATAAGTTAAAGAATATAAGAATAGGTTTGTTAAAATATAGCACAGGGAAATTAATCATTGCAATTAAAATACCACATACTTATAAACTAGTAGATTTTAAGCTTATCACAGCAGTACCCACAGAAAGAAATCAGGAAATAATAATTGAAGACCAATATGTTGTAGAAATTAATCGAACTAAATATCAATACGACAATAAAATTTTATATGAAAAAGATTTAATACCAATAAACAATTGTATTACAAAACAAAACTGTGAAATGAAAGAAAATAAATTAATGGAAATTGTATCACTAGATGAATATACTATACTGTGTAAAAACATGAATAACGAAACAATTATAAACCATTGCGATGATCGAAACATAAAGTTAAGTGGAAACTATTTAATTGTAATCAATAATTGCTCAATAGAAATACTTAATCAAACGTTTGGCAATAAAAATATACAATTTGTGGACAGATTCTTCTACAATGAAGAAGAAAAAATCAATTTTACTAGGAAGCTAGACTTTAAGGAAATTATGTTAAAAACGTTTGTAAACTTAGAAAATATTAAAATATTAAGATTTCATAAAAATGTTAATTACATCGCTATCTCAACTTTATTAATAATCATGATCATAATCAGCATTTTAATAATAACCATTACTAGAAGCAATAAAAAACTGAAACTTTTAATTAAGAACCAAATTCCCAAAAATATAAAAATTCAGGAGAATTTTCAGACTAACGGGGGAGAGGTTATGTATCCCACAAATTCCGATACCCGATACATGTTTTCATTTCCCTTTTAGAGTCCAATACAATATTTTCCCACACTTTTCACGCTAACGGCAAGTCAATGGTTGCAACAAAGTTGCAAAGGAAGTGTCAAGTATCGGAAAAGTCACACGCGCAACATAAAAAATAAAGCTGAGATAGCAAAGTAAAAAGTAATTTAAGGGAATGCCAAGTGGGCACCAGGAGTCAGTAAGTTAAAAGTGTTAGATTAGATTGGAGAAATAAAGAATACAATTTTTTTTCGACAAATCCGAAATTAAGTTTTTAAATTGTACAATGGTTTGAGCGAGTTGCTTCCCTCTTAAAATCCAATAGGTTTGTCTGGGAGCTGTTAGTAGAGCTTGTGGTCCGGCATGTAGGTTCTCATAATGTAAATCTATCATTAATCATTTTGTGAAAGGATGTGAACTTGGCAGAATAATTTGATGTTTGGATTCATATGGTAGTTTGGAGGCGTCTAACCTACGGGAATAACGTTGTAATTGTCGATGAACGGTTAAAGCGGGCTCAATCGGCTTTTCTCAGATACTAGTCCAGTTTTCTTCAGTGAATTTATATCAACTGCGAAGTCAATTTTTTAATGTGTTTCATAATAACTAAATTGGCCGCTTTCAATTCTTGTTGGAAGAGTATCTATACAACCTTGCTCGCTTTAAATTATTGATGAACTGTATGATGTACGCCGTAATTCGCTTCAGGGTAGAGAATGAATTTCGATGGTTGATTTTCTCGAGGAAATGTAACTCTCTGCTTGTTGTCATCAGAACCGTCTTTAAAAGTTTGATTTCGGGTAAATCCTCTTCCCTTGTTGCTGATGGTTGTACTGGCCATATTGATTGAGACTTGTGCAAGAATTTTGGTCCCTTAAACCAAGAAGAGGATTTGAGTAGCTCCTCGGGAAACATCCCTCGAGATAAAATATCTGTTGGATTAACCTCGGAGTTTACGTATTCCTTGATGAGTTTGAATAAAGGAAATGCGATTAGCGACGAAAGTTTGCAAGGGTGATTCAGTGCGTATCCGAGCTAACACAATTTGTGAATCTGTCCAAAACACTGTCTCGTTGATGATCAGTGGTATGCTTTCCTTTACCACCTTGACTAGTTGTACCATTAGTTTGGCGGCACAGAATTACAAGCGTGGAATTGTTTGTTGTTTGGTCGGTGCTATTCTTGATTTTTAACATTCAGCTGTACACATACTTCCCCTCGTCGATTAGTAGACCTTAGATAGCCTACGGTTCCATATGCTCGCTCGGAGGCATCCGCAAAGGAATGAAGCTGTATGTTTGTTACCTCTGATAGTAGTATGCGTCTAGGTATTCTTAAGTTGTTAAGGCGAAGAAGTCCCTTTCTAAAGTTCAACCATTTAGTGTGCATCTCCATTGGAACTGCAGCATCCCAATCTAGTTTGGATCTCCATAATTCTTGAATAAATATTTTAGTAAGAATAACTACCGGTCTGACCATTCCCAATAGATCAAATATGTGGGCAGTATCTGCTAGAATTGAGCGCTTAGTCACTCTTGATAAGTCCTTCCACTTGGTTTTGATGATCAACTCGTCTGATATCGGTAATCAGGTCAGCCCAAGAGCTTTAACTGATCCTTCATTTTGGGATTGAAATGTGTTTTCTGTTTCACGATCCTCTTTGGGAATGTGCTTCAAAAGTGTTGGTGTATTTGCACACCATTTGCGCAGATGAAATTGTCCTGTTTTTAGTAGGTCCTTAAGTTCACTTTGCATTCGGCGAGAATGTTGTAGAGAATAAGTGCCTGTTAAGACATCATCCATGTAAACATCTCGTTGGATGATGTTGGCTGCTAAAGTATGTTTATCGTCTGCAGTTTGCGCTAAGTGTTGAAGGCATCTAATTGCAAGATAGGGTGCTGATTTCGTTCCATTTGTCACAGTTTCAGCTTATATATTTTAAGTGGTTCGTTATTGGATTCTCTCCAGATAATAAGTTGAAACTGTTTGCTGGTCTCGTCGACTAGTATTTGCTGGTACATCTTGGAAATATCTGCAGTAAATACTCGTACATATGTATGAACTCTGAAGCGTAATAAAATCGCGAACAAATTCTTCTGCATTGCTGGTCCCGCATGTAAAATATCATTGAGTGAGATATTTGTGGATGTTTTCGATGATCCATCGAAAACTACTCGAAGTTTAGTTGAATTGCTTTCTGGACGTAGAACACCATGATGGGGTTGAAAATAATGGGGGCCCTTGATTGCTTCTAATTTGCCATCAATTTCTGACATGTGGTTTAGTGCAATATATAATAGTCCCTCATAAAGTCTATATATTGTTGCTGTATTTCAGGAGTTTTTTTTTAACCTCTTCTCGAGTCTAAGAAATCTTCGAGTACCGATTTCCCTTGACTCACCGGGACTAGCTGGATCGTTTGAAAATGGCAACTTTACGACATAATGACCCGTTTCTGTTCTGGTTGTTGTGAAAATTTCTTCGCATTGTTGTTCCTCAAGTGCTAACCGTCTTTGATCGATGGCCTTTGTCGATGAAGTTTCTTCTATAGTCCAGAACCGTTGGACTTAATCTTCTAAGGTGGGAGTATCTGTTAAGACCCCGCAAAATGCTGTTGATGATGATTCCTCCGATGTAGCCTTTCCTATTACTACCCATCCAAGTAAGGTATTTTGGAGTGTTGGTCCATTCTTGTTTATCCTGAAACTAGTCCAACCGGAATTAGTTCCGGATATAGTTCTGCTCCAATAAGTAGATCAACCTCCTGGGGCTGATTGAATTCCTGGTCTGCTAGCTGAATGTTGAGTAGCGATCTTTTGACTGGGTTGACGAGAAGTTATTTTATTGTGGATGAAAACTTCTAAATTCGTGCTGTACACCGTAATTCTAGATTGAAGGCAGAGGTTTACCTTCCTGCTTAGTTTCATTGGATTATTCCTCATCCCGGAGACTTCCAATGGCTCGTGCTTTGACCTTAGCTTTAATTGGCTCGCCAATCTTTCAGTGATAAAGCTCATTTGAGAGCCTGTATCGAGTAATGCTCGTGCTTTAATTGGACTGTTAGTTCGGTTGAGTACATTGACAACCACTGTTCCTAAAAACACATAGTTTGAGGGTTTGTTCTGTGAGTTGATAGCGGACAAGCTTATCTTGTTATTGACCTTCGGGCTTCGGTGTCGGGACTGTGTCGAACTGAGGTTGAAACTCTATGATATGAAGAAGCGAGTGGTGGTAGATTTCGCACTTGGTACTATGACCCGATTTGCAAGCTGAGGCTTGATGACCTGGGCGTAGACAATTGATGCAATTCTTTAAAAGCTTTACCCTCTTAAGCCTGTCCGTTATTGAAGCTGTAGAAACTTTGGGCATTTGTAGAGGGGGTGGCTCAGTTGATCACAAATGGCGCATTAGTTTCCGTCACTTGCCGTTGCTAGGAGGACTCTGTGCTGTCATTTTGGTTCTGCCCTTTCCTTTGTTCCCAAAGCCTCCAACATTTGAAAGCGACCTTCAAGAAATGTTATCAAACCTTTGACTGTTTGAGGCTCCCGAGGTTGAGCCAGCGATTGCTCATATAGTCGATGAGTTTCCTTGTCCAGTTTTGGAAGGATGAGGTGAATCAATAGTGGATCCCAGTCGGCAATCGGCACTCCCATATTGCTGATTGCAAGAAGGCACTCGTTTGTTATGTCGTGTAACCTCTTGACTGATGTGGATGAGTCTCCTGTTATGGCGGCTTGTCCTAATATTTTATTAAGCAGCACCGCAAGAAGCAGTCGCTTATTATTGTAGCGATGTTCCAGTGTTGACCATGCCGAAGTGTAATTTTCCTCAGAGACCTCTAGATGCTGAATTAGCTTAGCTGCTTCTCCAGATAAGTTCGCCTTTAAATAGAACATCTTTTCTGCATTACCCATTGCTTGTTGATGAATGAGCTGTAGATAGGCATCATGGAACTCTTTCCACTGTAGGTAATTCCCGTTGAAGATGGGAAGCATTATCTTTGGAAGCTTCAAGTTGGTGTTGACATTGTGGGTCCCATTACTTGATGATGATGGAGTCTTGTTGTCTAGATGTTCCTGGATCTGGATGAGAAGAGATTGGCAGTGGTTTACTAGAAGGTTGACGTCCTCTATGGAATAGTACAAGGTATCTTCCTCTGCCACAATTTCCATATGCCGAGTGGTAATGCTTGAACACTGCTCCTTAATACTCGTAAGTTTTTGCTTATATTAAGTACTCGATTGCTCTTTCAGATGTTCCTCCGTGGTGGTGAGAAATTTCTCCAGGGCATTGATTGAGGCCTTCTGCTGCCGTGTCAGTTTTTTAAGTGTATTGTCTTGATCAGTACACTTGGAAGTGGTAGGGTTTTATAGTTCAGTTTGGGCCTTGAAGATAGCGGCCTTGTATTCCTCATATATCGCCTTTACTTGATCGTAGTATTTCAACTCAAAATAGCTGCTCTTTGGTCTTTTTTCTTTATAAATCTGCAGCTGGGTATCCCTCTTCTCGAAGTAATTCCATTCCAATTCTAGTCATTCTAGGCGGGACTCCAGGAATACTCTTGTTCTACTAGATCCCGTCGTCATAAAATTCGAGAACAACTGGGTGATTTTCTCGACAGCCAATGCCTGTTCCTTGATCAGAGCTTCCATCTTATTTGGCTTATTGTAGAATCTAGATCACGTCGGGGTGACCATAAAATGTAAAGCTCTCTTTTGATCTTCTTGAAGACAACTTCTTGGCACAAGTATCTTTATTGAAAAATTTAATTGGCTTAGATACTAATTTCTAAACTTAAATCGGGGGATGGGACCGGAATTTGGCATAGGAGTTAGCATGGGAATCATATACTAGGTCTCCAGTTACGCACCTGTCTGGAATTGCCGTGCGTCATATTCGCTGATTCGGCGAAATAGAGTGTGGGAATGCTGTCCGGAATAATATGACGTGTGGGAAAAGGTATTGGGAATATTGGATTGTATTTTATTACAGTAGGACAGGAAAGAAAATGATTTATTTGTACAATATGTTAAACAAGAAAATACTTAGATCTATCTTAAAATACGTCTGGTGCTTTAAACACGAATTTGATGCCTTTAAGCACTAGATGGGTCACACCAATCAGGTTTCTTCTGTTCTTAAAGAGATCAACCTCAGTCGATCGTCAATCACGTCTAGGGCTGACTGCGCTGTAGGAGTAGGAGACAATCATTAGGCATGATCTGAAAGACAATGCAGCAATATTATCTGTATATGCCTAAGCATCCGAGTAAATGTCGGAACTATTGAGATCGTTAAGTAGTAAGTCGACAAACATGTGATTCGTCTGAAATCTTAAAGCATTGTATAAAATATTTTTGAAGAGTTTGGGTTATAGGAGAGAGTTCAGCAATTGGAGGGTAATGTGTATCGAGAGTATGTAAGAGATCGTGGAAGGATGAAAAGTGTGTCCCTCACACATTTATCTGACATATGTAGGAAAGAGCAGAACAAGGTTGGAAGAACATATTTTTTAATCTGGACCTTGCACGAATACATTATTAAATTATTGTAAATTTTTTTTTATACGGGTGGGATCAGAGAGAAAAAGGCTAAAGGAGAACTTGAGTGGATAATTGGAGTATGAGTGATCCGCTAATATAATATTGTCGGCGTGTGATTGTTTAAAGAAGGTAACAAAAACGTAGGCATGTATATAGTGTCCAGATACCAATGACATTCAGCTGTCAAAACATTCAGTAAGGTTTACTATTTCATCATGCATCGTTTTACGCTTGCCGAACGTGCGGAAATTATTAAAAAATATTATCGAAATTCCGGCTCAGTTGTAAATACGCAACGTGAATTTTTGTCTGAGGTCGAAATGAGGAAGGAGATATCATTACCGTCAATGGTCTCAGGAATAGAGCGATGTTAACTGACTTTCTGTCATCAGAGCTCGACAACATCGACATATCCGAGCTGTGGTTCTAACCAGATGACTCTACATGCTATACAAGCGACGCAAAGCTGAAAGTTTTTAAGGAAAAATTTGGCGACTGTCAAGTCCTCAGTCTACGCTAACAAGCCAAACATTTTGAACGAGCTCGAGACCAACATTCGACACGCTATTGCCGGAATGACGCCGCACATATTGAATCGAGTTATCAAAAATTGGAGCGATCGATTGAAGCACCGCCTGCAAAGCCGAGACGGCCATTGGAATGATGTGCTATTCCACACATAATAGCATAAATGTAGCTTTAAAATAAAGCCAGAATCAATTGTATATCTCACACCCTTGTTGTCTTATTTAAATTTTGTTTCGTACCGCTCTCATCTGTGTATATTATATTGTATTTTGTTTCATACCCTTTATACATATGTACGAGTATATTATAGGTCGGTTGATAATAATTTTCCTTTGAAATTTATTCAGATAGCGCTGGTACAAAGGCTTGAAAAGCTGTGTGAAACAAAGATTAGCACTAGGATAGTTGAACTAGCCAAAAAACGAATTGTAACGTTGGAAAACCGCCCATAACTATAGGCTAATTTGATATAGTTTATCGGGGAGAAAGCATAGAGAATGCACATTATAAAGAAAATAGAAAGAAATATTTCTCTTTAGGAAACCACGCTGAGAAAGAAATTGGTTTTATGAACAACTTCATTAAAAATTAAAAGAACAGAGTATTGCTAAAGTAGTGGACTGAAACGAAGAGTTATGGAAGAATTAAAGAAAGGGAGGGTGAAAATTATCAATACTGGAATTAATGTATCTGTTGTTGAAATAAAGTCTAATTACATAGCCATGTAATTTGAGGTGTCAGTAACTTGGCATGGACTTGAGTTTGTTAGTCGATCTATGAAGAGGCATTCCTTAGTTAAATCGACATTCGAAACGATGGAAGATTGATTTCACTTTTGATGAGGCTGATTAAAGTTAGTGAAGATAAAAACATCTTCAAGGGAGTCAGATACTGCATACTGTTTCAATTTGATTCTTTCTTTGTAAACGATTTCTGCGTCAATATATAGTTCTGATGTCATTTAACACTCTTCTAAGTTAAGGAATGGAGGTTTTATAATTCCTGGACCTTGCAGAGACTACCTCATCTGGATTTGATTCGGTTGGTCGAGGTTGGAAGTAAATTGCCTTTGTCAATTCAAAACATCTAACAAAGTTTGAGGGATTCGCCTTGATGTTCTTGCAATTGCAAGTTGATGTATTCAGAAATTACTGATCAGGATAACGTCGGTATATAGCGTATTTAGTTTCTTTCTGTATCTTTCCTCCAAATTTGTTTACTTGATAGTAACAAGAGCGAATATCGTTGAAAGAGCTATTCACATTGATCAATGGTGATATTGTTGTCAAAGCCGTGTGTGTGGCCGTGGCTTAAGTGGCATTGGACTGGTTTTTAAATCGGAAGGTTCGGTGTTCGAATCCAAACCTCACACGAAAGACATTAGTTTTTTCAGTTAACGAAATAAACAACAATACAGCTTCCACTAAGAATTTAGTCTCCCCAAAAAATGTTGGATGCCACCCATGGATCGAAATAACCGCTCCACCCAAACATCTTTCTTTCTCTCTCTCTATCCCATTTTCCAAAAAAAAACTTAACACATGCTGAGACATTATAAGTGTATTTATATCAACTTATTTATATCAACTTTAAAAAAGCAGGTAGTGTCGCTCTTCCATTCTTGTAGGTAGCTTAGATTTTCCTTACCCTCGATCACAGATCTGTATACATCTTGTACATCTAATTCATCAACATACAGTCTAATCTATCTATCTATACTTAGCTAGAAAGCTGGGTAAATTTCATTACATTGGCTCAGCCGAGGCAAGGTACAAAGGGGGCATTTCCCAGGAGGAATTCCTAAGGTCTGGGGTCTGGCCTTATTTGATCTACTTTAAAATATTCAAAGTCTATGTAGTTCATTTACAGATTTTCAAGCAATTAAACAGGAGTTCCTGACCAGTAAGCCGTCAACTAAACTTATCACATTACGGTCGACGCAGTGGATGAATATAGTATTTTCAGCGCTTGCATCTTTGGAGACCCCAACACTGAATAAGGATAAATTGATACAACTAGAATTCAGTTCTTGTGTGCAAGACCCTTTTGCAATCAATTATTTCAAAGCCTCTCCCGAAAGGCTTTGTCCTCAGTGTCAAATATAAAGAATGCCGGCGATATAAGATATAAGATATAAGTAAGAATCAGATGGTTTCAGTAATTGAAATCGGTTTGTAGTTTAAAGTATTTAGAATATCTAGAGTGTCTCATGATGATGATCGAGTTTGTTTGAATATCCGAATAGAAAATCAATGTTCAATGTTGCATGCCTGGACAGGTGTATAAGGACGTATGATCATTTCATTCTTTCCTTTATCTTAAGAGATTCTAAAGAATTTATAACAAAAGGGTCCCAATATTTTAGAATGCTGGACTATTAAACAGTACTTTTGCAAATCCAGTTCATCATTATGATTATGATACGAAATACGCTACATCTGTAATCCCCGTGAGAGATAAAAGAGTTCATACAATTGATTGCTATTTGATTGTACTATTCGTACATATACTCGTACGTCCGCTATTACAGGTTAATTTACCTGCTATTCTAAACCAATTAACAAAATCGCGTGTCAAAGAAGGCCTTCTTAAAATGATGCCCGTAAACTTACTACCCTAAAACCCATCATATAATTTTAAAAAATTCAAAACGAGTGAACTGTAATTAAATCCAGTTAAAAACATGTGGATAAATTAAAAGGCCAAAATGGAAATACGGTCCTGGAGTAGAGACATTTATACACCAAAAGATTTGTAAAACACTATTTTAAACTTGTTACTAAAGTATTATACGTACTATATGCTAATCAAAATCCTTAGTTTCAAGACATTTGGCGGTCTGTCAAAGTCTCTCCGTACGTTTCTCACATCCGGCATGCATAATCTTGGTTAAAAATAAACCGCCGATTGTATAGCAATTGTTAGAGAAAATTATTTTGCTACAGCAGCCAAAGTTCATGGTTATGGAAAACCACAGAATTACGTATACGAAAATTGTTCCTTCCACCCACTTGAACAAAACAAAACACAACAAGTAGAACAAGAATATTATGTCCTTGGGACCCTTTATAAGCTAAATAAACTTAATCAATTTGATGTATGTAGGTGTGATGTATGAAATCACTATACACAAAAATGAACACACACAGAACCTCACCACAAGTACTCGTATATGTACTATAGGATAATGTATCTGTTGCAGAGCTAGCATCTAATATTAATGTTCTCTGTGTGGTATCCGGTTAAATTTACATTCTGCCTTCTTCATATCCTTAAACGCGTAGTGATGTTGAATGCCTCAAAGAACCCTTCATAGCTATATGTATATGTAGGTATTCGTACGGATAGGAGTCAGGAAATAACAAAGAACTCATTTATCTCTCCTTCAGGTGAATATAACGTTGAAGCACGGATAGAAGTAAGAAGTTATAAGAAAAGTTTATTATCCACCAAGGGAGAGCGCGCGTTCATTTCTTTTCCAATTAACGTGTCACAACACCAGATGGCGCGCCTTAAATCCATGGCTTTTTCAACATAAAATTGTTTATTACTGACACATAAACATCTCTCTAGCATCTCAGTTGTCGTCCTTTGTTTACATTTCTACTCATATAAACGAAATCATTTGTCAAATGCAATGTTGAAAGGATAGCTATCACGTACGAATGTGTACCGACTTTAAAGTGTCGCTTAAGGTACTTAACTTATGGCATTCGTCGAGCAACAATGAATAATAATGTTACTTTAAATTGCGCGGAATACAGTTCATAGTCTTTATTATATAAGACAGTATTTATACAGCAGCGTGTTGATGGGTCTGGCTATAGATAACTTAAAAGATGATTTTTAAAAATGAAACTGACAATTCAGAACACCGAGTATTACACAAGGCAAGATTTGTGGGATTTCTAAGATCGGAAACATGTATCTATTGACACAACGCAGTTAAAACGTATGGTGGGATTATTTCCGAAAACGACCAGTTTTGGCAGCTAACTAGGGGCAGCAGACTTTGACAATGATAAAGTCCGTTAGTTGAACATGTGGTCGTAAAGGAAACGAGGCTGGTAACAAGGGATAAAAAAATATGGAATGATAGAGCCCTTATACTTTTTTAAATGCAAGGGATAAGAAAAGCTGTTTAGTAAGCTTACTTTATCCAAAACCTTCGAATTTACAACAGAGAAATCATTTTTTGTCGGCGGTTTTATCCTGTATAGTATTGTGTCGTGGAAAGTTATTCTGGTATACAATGGATAAACATTTCTTAATACTAAGGTACCTCTTAGTAAACCTGACCGCCACATAAACTGCAATCTTGTACGTTGCGAATTGGCTGAGAAATTCCAATAATATAATGAAAAGAACAAATCTGATAAGCGCCTCTGAAGGCGCAAATCAGTGTATTTCTTCCAAAGACGAGTTTCTAAACCTCCCTCACTGCGTAATCTGACAATTTTCGATATCTCCAATGACTTACTTATCATACGGTAGATATATGATCAATGTATGAAACATAGTCCCTTAACTCATATGCTGGACATCTTCGTAGGTTGTAATAGCGAAGGCTTGCTATTGACGGAGGCCCGTTTCCTAATCTTAAATAAGTTCCTATGGTAACATTTAAATATTTATCTTGAAGAAAATCGATAAGTCTATCAACATTAGAACGCTTTAGAATGCTTTTGATCGACTCAGAAGAGAAGTGTGTTCAGAGTGGTGTTAACCGTGGCAGTTGCAATATCTTCTATACCTAATCATTATGCTGCGAGGGCTCACTTAATTTCCAAAACATATCCGTAAATACTCGGTTCACTTACTCAAATTTGCCTGTGGCCAATGAACTGCCACTGAACTGTATGTTTATCAGATGTTTATCAGATGTTAATCAGATTGCTCTCCATCGATGTTAAATACGATACCGTCCCTGAGGTCTTACCTTAGTGTCTTTGTTCTCGAGCTTATATTTTAATGCAGGAACCAGGCGACCGCGGCTTGTGGCAAGTCGTACCTCAGACCTTACAACAGAAATTATATTGCATCTATATACGAATATATATATATAATAAGCTATATAATGTCTGCATTATACTATGTATAGAATAATTATACTATGTACAATATAATAAAAGTTTTCTGGCACTTCAGCCAATCTTGCTATTCGAGATTTTACGGTTTTCTTATTTAGTGTAAACCTAAGCGATCTTTAGTAAATGGTAAAAGAAATTCCTTCCATATAGACATGAAAACGTCGTAATGCCAGTATTTTCCAAAAGGACATAACCATGCCAATTGGACATTTAAATGGACATTAAAATGTCTCTGTTTCCTGAGGGTTTTCAGGAACTAAGTTTGTCCAACGAATTTTATGACCTTTTATTTTTAGTTATTTGAATTGCTTTTGCAAAACTTTTTAACTTCAAAATCAAAGACACGAGTTTAAATTTTTAATTATTTTTTTCTTATTACGATATGGTTTCGTATGTGCACTGATGGTTCGACGGTTGGTTTTCGAATTCTTTTATCATCGATTCCAATTTTAGACAGTAGCTGCTCGATCTCCTGGAGAAAGAATTTATTGGAAGGAGATTCCGAACTTCTCGTTTGCAGATTTTGATAAATTACAATAATTTGCAATAGATGAGATAGGTTGTAATTCAATTGTTATGTGGTGAATTACCAAGTATAAAAGAAACGTTAAGATATTTTAACATAAATATTAGAAAAAGTAAAGATTTAATGTGAATAGCATGAATAGTATCTCTCATATTAATCGCTAATACGGGAGATGAGACTAGCGATATTTGCAAATATCGGAAAGCGTCAACACGTCAAAAACGAATACGACAGCCTTCTTTAAGACGTTTAACAGTGGTCTCATTATCCTAGAAAAATTACAAACAAAACGTCTGCAGTAAGAACTCAGACCAAGAAAAGAATGCGCTCTTTGTTTTTCTTACGTATAGTAATACAAGAATAGCTTATAAACAAAAATTGCTTTCTGCAATGTCATATTCTGTCACCTTATTACCAAGATATTGAACAGTTGAATACCCAAAGTAACCCATAGATAGTTTAAGTTCCAATCTCTGATCGGATAGGGACTGAAGGTGATACCCAAACAGCTAATGCTGACCCTGCAATCAGTAATAATACCTTCCATATTAACTATCACTAAGCTTTATTCAATAAACAGTCAGAGAACCTTAGACATAAACCTCTGGAACACACTTAGCGTATGGCGTTCAAAATCAAAGTCAAAAATGCTGTAAGATGACCCGAATTGGAGGAAAACTTAAACTATTGGAACCTACTTTTAAGATCTAACGCTGTAAGTTTTTTCTTCTGCATGATATTCGAAACAGTCATCGATGTGCAAAATTGGATAATTATCCCGAACCGTGAGTTTATTTAGTGCCCAATAGTCAACAGCCAAAACACATATTCGATTTTCTCCCGTCCTCCTTTTAGCATGGGTAGAATAATTTAATATAATTTTCTGTTTTAACAGGTCATTCACTAGGTACGTTCAAAGTAACTTTAACTATTTGTAGCATACGAGTATCACATTTGAACAATAGGATACATAGGTATTTTAACATTTCTTAATCCTTTGGTGTTTGAATATTTTAACTTACCAAGAGGAAGGTCTAGGGACGATAACGACTTCTGCACATACTATAACTAATCGGACTCCCAAAGAGAATGGTGGTCTGTCACATCTTTGTTGCTTTGGCTCGTATCGAAGCAAGGGAAGCACGAGGCTAGGTGTTTCTTCACCTTTGGACAATTAGCTGCAAAGTAGCCGTACTTGGAGCAGTTGTGACCCATAACCGGTTTTTTCACAGGGTTTTTGCCCACCTGGTTCCGACCCAGAGAAATCACGGTTTATCGTGGCACTTTAGCTGTGCCAGTTATTTTCCGAAGAGCGCCCAAACATGTAGTGGTTTTGTCGCACCGATTGGATAACATCTTCATAATCAGCAATCCACTTCCTCACCCTATAATCATCATCACCAGAAAATTAGATACTGCATTCTCAATATACGTAAAATAAACGCCTGGATTTACAAGTGGTTCCATATTGCGCAATTCGCGTTTTAGTTCTAAAAAATCTTCTTTCCCGTTGAGCGAGCACTCGCTTCTCTTCTGTATGTAAATCTGTATCATCAGAAATATTCGTATATACATATGCTAAAGTATCATAGTTAATGGTTGGGTACAGATAGCAGAGACAAGTGCCCTTGCAATACAATTCGTATTCGTGAAGTTAGTACAATTACAGAAGCTGACGGTCGTGCACCAGAAGTTCAGAATCCTCCAGGAGCAGAGTATGTAAGTGTGCTAAGAAGTGCTGATTGTCTGCCAGTTTGCTGCCTTTTAGACAAAGCAGAAGTTGAAGTTTAAAGTCTGAAGAAAATTCACATGTTGGTCTTTCTTCGTGTTTGTGGGTCGAGGACAACCGGACTTTCACCGTCGGAAGTTGATAGGCCCCAGGATCTTTCTCAATTTCTATTGCACTAAATGTCTCTTCCTGAAGTGATCATAGTTGAAGAATAGTAGCCGTATGTGGTACGAGTACTTTATCGATGGGGTTATCCAAATTGACAATTGTCTTCGCCCTGGGTTTTCTTCCAGTCGTTTTCCATAATAAAAATATATGGGTTTTTGTAGAGAATCTGACAGCTGAGGTCTTAGTGGATTTATTTTATTTTAAAATTTCTCAATTTACAGCAGAAAAAATGTCTTTTATATTATTATTAACTTTGGTGGTCGTTTTTCAGCACAAAAAGTGATATTCTGTGTCAAGGAGCGATAATTTTATTCTGTACCGAATACATATAAAATTAAGAAAAGACTAAACATTTCTAAAATACTCGTACAAGAGCTGGATATGTAATGATGCAAAAGAAATGAGTAGTTATTGCTGTCAGAGGAGATGCAAAAAAAAATAATCTCTTATTTTGACTATAAGTCGTTTATGATGATATGCTATGACCGTGAGATGGTGAAGTGGCGCGGTGTTCATCAACTTCTATGTCAGAGATTCTGTTCAATCCCGCGGTTGACAATGCCAAACCTTAAAAAACGAAGGCTTCCCCGATGAAATTATTCTTGCATGTGTTAATCAGAGAAAGTGACCTAAGCTATTGTTATCACACCCACAGCAACTGTCGGTGGACATCATGTCACCAGCGCACTGGAGTGATTAACAAAATCGCATTTAAAAAATGAAGCAGTCTGCAGTTTTTGCTGCTGAGGGACAGCTATAAGCAAGTTTTGGTCTGCTTACCTCCTGGAGAGTTATGCAACCTACATTTTGTACTCTTTAGACTACCAACTGCCAATTGAAGGCAAAACCCAACACACAGCCTATTAAAATGAAGGTTCAGGTTCTGAGAAGTACTCCCTATAGCATTTGTAATTTTTCGATGCGACGTTAAGCGTGATACCCAAATATTTAATGTTACTGGATGAATAGATGAATAGAATATACCTAATAGGGCAGTCACACTCTTCCTCAGTTTCAAGAAGAGTCCGTGTTTACTACACCAATCAGCAGCAATCAGCAACCGGCATGCACCTTAGTGGCAAAAACATTAGGCCTTTGGTCAGAAGTTACATTGAAAGCAAACTGAGTGCCGATGAAAATGGCCAACACGTACTGTTTCTTCTGGAATATGCAATCAATTCAGCGACGAAACGACACGGAGTCTCACAAAATCCACCACATTGGTATGCATGCTACGTCTTAGATAGAAAATGCATTCTTCGATCAGTTTTGCGCATATGAACCTTGACCGTCCCCTAATGCATATGTATACTCGTATATGTATCGATTGTCCCTATAAAATTCTGTTTCACTGTTCACCAAGGGTTCGGTACGTACATTTTTAAAGCATGGTTTGGTATATGTCATCGAAGCACGCCTATCTAGTTTATTTAATGACCGCATCCTATAGCAAAACCTATGATACCAGCTATGGCGGAAACTTGCCGTTCCAATGCTTTCCAATTGATTATGTAGAAAACGAGTTTCGAGTTGAGCCTGAGACTCTTTTTCTTCGATGCAGTGTAAGGACATCAAATTTGAACAATCTAGAGGAGTTCTTCCTGGTAAGACGCATCAGTTCAAAACATTTGGCGATGGCATTGTTCACGCCATTAGCCAACAAAATGCAATACTTATAGAGATAAGAGGGCGTATCTTTTATCCACCTTATTACTGGTTGGTTACGTCACTAGGATATTGTTTTTTAGAATTTTGAGTAGCAGGTCCAACTTCTACTATATGTTAAAGTGATAAAGCTATAAAGTGATTTATACCTGTGAATCATACCATAGACACCTTTTTGTGTTGATCGTAAATCTATATCCAAAATTGGACTTATCTCCTAGTATTGGATCTGAAGTCCATTATGGTAACATCTGTCTCCTGCTGGTTTAAGACCAACACCAATTTCAGCCATCTGTGATGGTCGCAAGAATATTCAAAATCTAATTTAGACTTCCAACACAGTGTTACATTCCGACGTGTACAATATTTTAAAATAATATTTCTGTCTTTAAAGTTGCCAATCAAAAAGTCTCTCCAGAAAGCCACATGTTTTGTGAGACGAACATTCACTTTACTGCTCTTGGTTCAAATCCAATGCTTTCGTGTAACCAGATCATCTTTTCTATCTATTTTCAGAGTTTGATGAGAATTATTTAAATAGCTCCATGTGACTGTTCAGCAAATATAGCTCACGCTTTGTCTTTTATAATAGAACCCGTCAGCGCAAAAAGAACCAACTATCTTCCGAAGTATCTTTAATCGTGCTGTACAACCATAATAATGCGTTTTTGGAAACAATTTACCGTTGCAGAAGTATTATGGGTTATCACTTCACTTTGACTTAACGAACATAGAAAGCACTTTTGCAAATTATACAATAGTTCCACAATGGTTTCGTTGTACCAGTAGCATACTGAACATTATAAAAAACCATTTAAAATCTATGTAGGTTGAATTTGGCGTATCTGACTGCTGTAAATGGTTTTCCTTCAAACTGCTGTAGTACGCAGTCTGCGTTTTGTTTTGGCTACTACGTTCTCGCTTTTTTCTTTTGAAATTGATTAAAAATGATTTTCCAGAACTCAGCTTTACCAAGCTTCTAATGAGTGCTTCTTTTTTATAGGAAAATGGGAGATATTCCTTCCTCCAAAATGACTATAGAGAATAATTGTTGAAGTGTTTCAAAACGTTTTCCAACTCTTGATGCGTCTTTCATCTGTAGACTTTCTGCTGTCATCCCGTATTTCAAAAAAAAAAAAAAAAAAAAACAAACTACCATCTTCTGAAACTTCTCAAGTGCATTAATTAGTGCTGAGAATTAAAAGTTGGCCTGCAATCTACAGCTTAACACTCAACCTCTTGCAACAAACCCTCCAAAGTTCCTATAGTTTTTCTCTGTGTTTTTACTTTCCTGTTTCTGCTTTACTTCGGAAGCTGAAAATCAGGTTCGAAATAGTGAAAAAGGAGAAACAATCTAACTAACTTCACATTGATAAATGCTCTAGATTAACAAAATAGTCTAATGGCGCCAAGAATCCTCAATCCTAATAGTTTCAACATCAGCAAAAGGGAAGCAGTAGTATCAGCATAAGAGCAACAAGAATTGCGACGTCTTCGTTCCAAATTAGCACTCCAGATACGGCCATGGAAAATAAAGTGCACAAAAAACTTCTTGCATACAAGTTGATACATACAAAACATAAAGTGGAAAAAAAAATAAAAACAAAATTGCCATGTAAAAGGACGTACACACTACATAGTAAACGTTCTAGAAAAAACGTATTTCAAAAGTTTCATCTTTCCATTTACTCCCGTTCTGGTATCAATGTGTAGACATTTCTTCTTTGCTCCACTTTTAAACATATACTTGTATTTCTATTCGTATTGGTATCAATTGCTTCTCTGTTTTAAGGCCGTCCTAAAAACTGTTAGTTATTTTGATATTCTAATGCGCTTCACGGCTTCATATATATGAATAACTAATGCCTAGTGTAATGTACGCCTTAAGGATTTTCTCAACATAGTCTCTTCCCCTGTATCTGAAAAGAAAAAAAAAACACATATTCATTGCTTCATCCCAAAATCCAGGCATTGAAAATAAAAACGATTGCAAGGATAATGCAGATTACACAGGCACATCTTAATTCAAGAATGCCGTGTGCTACATGGGTAAGCTGCTCTTGCATACGAATACTCGTACCAGTATCCGTACATGAAATTCCGTTCTGCTGTGTAGAGTATGGGATGCATAGTTGCACAACGATAAAACAGACTTAAAAACTGGGAATAAATGTCGGATCTACAAAGCAATAAATGACGCCACTGTGATGATCCGTACATATATATACTCGTATGTATCTAGGTCTAGTTGTGCTCTAGAATAGCATTCGGTTATAGATAAAGTCGCACAAAACAAAGGGATTGCTACCGCCCGCCCTCCCTATTTTTTCTGTCGTCATGTTTTGGAGCAAGTCGACCACAAAAAAGCGAAACAAATGCAAAATGAAAAACCAGAAACAGGGGCAGAGGAGAAAAGAAACAAAAACTAGTTCTAGAAAAACCATTTCAAAAGGACACTTTAGACAGAAATTCAGCGCACACACCTACCAGCCATCACCACTCACCGTCGCCATCAGCAGTCACCTCACCATTTGTAAGTATTGTATACATATGTACATATACGATTGTCCCAACTATGACTACCAACTACGGCGGACTATAGGGATTCATCCCTCTGATTTGGCTCATTCGCCCCATTCACCATTCGGGGTGAAAAATTGCTCTAAAGTGGTTTGTTGAACACGTGCCAAAAATTATTCCATCACTATTCGGGAGACTGCCTGGCAGCACCAGAAGCAGCAGCAATACGAGTACTTGTACTAACAACGAACAGAAAAAAGCACAACAGTACCGGCCATTCGGGTTGAAATATACCTTTGCCTGTTGGCAGTTAACCGACGGAGAGAGAGAACACTTTAGGGCCGCTAAGAAGTGTGTCCTTCGGAATCGTTATTGTGTCCATTCCCTCATTCTGTCGTCATCGTACTCGAGTGCAATTACCGTAATGAGAGTGCCCAAAATAGTGTTAATTACATTAAAACATAAAATTTATGGCTTTCGAATATCCCCATAAAATTGCCTTCTCTTAGTGTTGGCAACGTCCGGTCCTAGTACTATATGAGTATTTTGGCCTATTCCTTTTTTTGTCTCTTGTGATGAGCAAAAAGTTATCCAGTGCAGCCATAGATAGAGCCATACACTATACGAAAGACACAGATCCGGATACACAAAAAGGATTATACACACATCCGTATACAGATATGACTTTCATACATGTTTGGCTAAAAGAATAAAATAAACAAGGCGACACCAAGGATTTCACTGCCAGTTCCAGTGCCAGCAGCAGTACCAGATTGACTGGATGGATACGAGCAATGGAGGCAGGAGAATCAGCACCAGAGGCAGGCACGATTATGCTGCGTACCACAGCAGAGTGGCCGTTTGCTTTCATTCACATAATATTGTATTATACGCGGTTAATTAAAAGCGAAGAGTCCACACTCTGCATACCTAATTTGATTTGTTTTAACGCTTGGGATGATTTGAACTTTTGGCATATCCCCCTAGAGTCCTCGCCACGAGTCTTGGGTCGAAAATCGTTCGACTTCATGGTGTTGGGCACTTTAAGTGATGTTAAATCAAGGATGCATATGTGAACGGGATTTGAATTTAGTTTTGATTTGATTTTTGTATCGTTTTTGTTTTTTTTTTCGTTGTTGAAACGGATTTGATGGAAACTTTTCCAAATTAACATTTCCATTAAGAACAGAATTTATTCAGTTTGGCGTTAGATAAAGTTGACGGTTTCTCATTTTATAGCAGAATTGATTTTTATCAGTTCGTTTCTGTTTTGGGAGAAAAATGATCATGGAAAGTCTTAGTGCATACTAATGTACATATATATATATGTAATATGCCATTATTACTCTTTAAGTTTCAAAGCCAATACATTTTAAAGTTATTTGCATTAGAGAGGTTATTTAAATCGAACAGACTTTTGATTTGAAAACCATTTCCCAATGGTCATTCTTAACCGCATCACCAAAATTGATTTGCATCAAAATATTAAGCGAAACCGGCAACAGGTGATTGTAAAACTTAGGCTATGCAATAGATTTCCGCACTTATATATCGTCCATTGATCCTGATCTTACGATCCTCTCTCGTACAGTAGGTGGATTGGATTAAGAATCCGAAAAAGTTCAAAGCTCCCATATGACACAATTATTCCGCGAAAAGAAATGGAATGGCTAAAAATGACTGAAATATCTTGAACCTGTAACTCCCAAAAGCACATGAAGAAGATTTTATCCATTTGTTAGATTGTGTGAATGTCATAGCTGTTGCTTCCTTATTTTGACAGCTTTTGAGGTTTCTTTAATGTGAAAAGTTCACAATATTGTGTCCAGTCTCCTATATTCCGAATTATGGCCTCATATCTTTGTCGACAACTTACAACAACAAGTCAATTTACAGTAATAATTTCGTCTTCTCATTAAATGTTGGATGCATTCCATGGAGCGAAATAACCACTGATCCCAAACACGTGCTCCGGCATTTTAAGAATCGTAATACCCCATTGGGTGTTAAGTTCTTTAAAAACAAAAAACAGGCAAATTATTATTAAAAGCAATTTAATTTGTTTGATTATCCTTACATATTAAAGAGCTTAATGTACACTGAAGTTTCCATTCTATAGCCGAAAAGCAGAGACGTGAGTCTGTCGTCATTAAAGGTGCATATTGGGTCAGAAGTAGCAGACAAGCGATCATTTATAAAAATTGGAAAGAGTGCAGCATTTATTTTGTGGATATTAGACGTCAAACCGCCCAAGACAACTTGGATTAAACGTTCCTAAAAGTAATTTCTAGTCCATTGAAGAAGAGATTTATCGATCACAAATGGACGCAATTTATACAAAAGAGTTTGATGCCAAATTTTGTCAAATGCTTTTGAAAGGTCAAATACAAGAATGTTATATTGCTTTGCTAGATTGATGTTCGCTTTGAACGTTTTGAAAAGTTTTCGTTTTTTGAGATATTTCATGAGCTGTTGGTTTATCAGCGTTGTCATGACCTTGGAAATAAGGGTCGTACATATGTAGATGCATTGGGTGTGTTGGAGGTGGGAGAAGAAAGTTCGCCTTTTTAGGACGGACTTGAAGAATAGGATTAGTCAAAAAGCTTACGCCAGTGATTTTGTCTGCTTGGAAGAACACCTATTCAGAATAAGGGGACATATACCATCTGGGCTAAGGGCTTGTGCGTATTAAGATCTGTAAGTACTCTTGCTACTACACCAGTGTGACAGCGGATTCGTCCCATTGAAGATTCGATTCACTCAAGTGTAGGCGGGGTAAAACACAATCTGGAAGTCTTGAACTGGCTGTCAAGTGTGCAGCAATCAGATTGGCCTTGTACAAAGAACTGACAGCTGAAATGTCATTGTAAGTGAGCATTGGGAGGGAGAGTGAGGCAGGATTTGTGATGTTTACTACCTTTGGGATATTGTAGTATTGCTTGTCTCATTTTTGGTCGCATTAAAATTTTATTTGTTATTTTTTACACTTCAATCGTGAGTTTTTTCACTGGTCCGCGGATTGGATTTTATTTATTTGATTAATTTTTTTAGTTTACACGAGTAAGAGTTCACTTGTGTTACTTCTGCAATCATTGGATGTCTGCTCGGCACTCTCCTCTCCTGAAGTCAGTAGTTTCTTACTCCTTAAGTTGGATCATAGTTTAAATTTGTGTTTTTGAAGTGGGTTTTAAATTTTAAAATATCGAGAGAGCTAGCATTTTTTTGCACTGCATTTATTTGTACGAATTCGCCGTCTCCCAACCACCACCAGATATTCATGACAAGTGCTTTTCTATGCCGTCAAAAAAGGGCAAGTACCTCTGCTAAGAAACTTAATTTGAGCACACTGGGGCAGCTCCATAGAGATCAGTGCGCAAAATGTCACTTTGAAATTTTGGGTAAACAAAAAAAAAATGTTACTTTTCACAAAGTATACGGTATTTGTGATAAGAAAAATGCATTTTTTTTATTTTTATGTTTTGCACTAAGTTAGTCAAGGGATCAGAGTTTTTTGCGAAATTTGCAATTGGGAAAAGTAAACAAATAGGTTCTTTGTTATTTACTGTGCTATTAAAAATATAAAATATGTCCGGGAAAGGTAAAGATATGTACAATTTATCTGTTTATTTCAAAAATGAAAAAATTATTCTTATAATTAATTAAGGGGTTTGAAGTGCGAATGTTTTTTTTAGATTTTGTTTTAGTTTTTGCATAATATATTCTGTTCCGGCAAAATTTTAGCAGGTCTATCAATTTCCCATTATTAAAGCATATTTCTTGAATATAAATATGAAAGCAAAAGTTATAAGCTAAGTAATAAGCTAAGTTATAAGTTATAAAATAGGGTTAGCTAGGGTTAGAGAGCCGATTGTTTTTTTTTATTGTATTAACCTCAGAAGAAATAACTGTTAAATTTTTTTTAAATTTGCATTGTTTATAGAAAGATAAGATCATTCAGATTATTTCACAACATAATTTCTTTCAACTTCGTGCACTGGCGGCTTAATAACAGCTTTTGTTGATACAATTTTAATCAACAGCATTGATAAGTTCTTGTTATTTTTCTTAAGTTGAATATGATTGTTGTTTTTTTTGTATAGTAATAAAATAATATTAAAAGCATTACCAAAATAAAGAAAATAACTTACACAGCAAAGCAAAGCAAAAAAGAAAATATTTATGATAGTTTTATAAAGGATTTTTTTTTTCATTTTGTAGGAATTATTTTCATCTTTATTTAGTAACTTAATTTAAGATTTTTTAAGGTTTTGAAGTACAAAATTATGACTGTTTAAGACCTGAAAAATTTCAAACATCAATTATAAACTAAATGGGAACGATAAGATTGAACAAAAAAACTGTTTCTTGTTTCAGAGTCAAAATGACTGAACGGATTCATTTCTTTTAATTTTTTTTTTCATCTGCTGGATGTCCATCGCTTTTTTTTAAAACATGCAGTGAATGAACAAAACGCAAACAAACTGCGAAATTACTACTATTCCCACAAATGGGCTTCGAGTCAAAAGCAAACGTCAGATTTGGTAAAGAAGCAACTACGTCTCAAAGTTTCTTACAAAGGCAAACATTTTTTGAAGAACCATTAAAGATGGTTGTCATGGATGTCATCATTAGAAGCTTTGTCTATGATGATTGAAGCAAAATTTTCAGGGCACCAATACAACATTATAAGAACCCATTTTTAAACAAGCCTCCAAATTTGTCTTTTCTTAATAGAAATTAAATTTTAACTCATATTTATTCTTATATAAGTCTTTAAAACACAAAAAGTCGCTTTTCAAAATAATTTATCACAGAAAACCACTACTTTTGCCCCACTGTGGAGCGCCCACCGTGTAGCGGGTGTTAAGATTTTCCATAGCTAAGGTATACCACATCACACTCACGTGCTCTCAGTGGACATCTCGTTTTGCTTCATAACTTAACACTCTTTCGAAAAGATGGATCCATCTCTATTTCTCCACTTCCTCACTACTAGCGATGTATCCGTTCCAAATATAATGTTAGATTCATATTTTTCACCAAAGATTATCCCATCCCTTATCACGGATGCCAACAATAAATCAAAACTACTCCAATTCATACTATTCTTGATGGATTGATACAACTCAACGTAGTTGACATGTATGCCAGTCAGTCATTCATAATGAATACTCTCATGTAGTACATGTCAGTTCGGTTACAGTATGTGGTTTCGGTTTCCCCTGTCAGTTCAACAAGCAGTTCAGGTCTATTTTTCGATTTAATTATTAAAGTAACCACTGTTACTCTTCTAGTTCCAGTAATTTAAATTAATTACCACCTCTCACGGTAGTAAATGCGCTGGAAATATCATTTCAATAATCTCTAACCATAATTTCATCAATAAATTTATTCATAAAGTACAACATACCCATACATGGTTACAATTATGCATGTAATGTGATGGAAAACTCACAAAGGAATCGACATCGTCATTTCTAGCTCTGACGACGCAAATCGTTTTACCATCCTGACTGGCTTGGCTAATATTACAAGTCCAACATATAGTCACAGATGGATAGGAAAATGGGTAAGGGTGCGCTCGGATAGGGCAGAAGTTGGAGCACTTTGAATACATGGCATCAATATTAAATGTAGACAGGAGCATGGTGGCTGGTTCTCAGAGATTCCACTGTTCTACACTTAAGTAGTCTTTAAGGAATTCAGAGAAATTGATAGATGTACGTATGTTGGATACTTATGGAATGAGAGGGATTCAGCGGTTTAGAAAATTCAAGGGAAATTGAGAAATGAGTATCTACAATGTATGTGTAATCACATTAACGAACATTGGGTAGTATAATGCATGACTCAGTCGTATGAGCTGGCTCTTATGTACTGCTATTGTTCTATTTTGATTATTTGAATTTGACATTTGAGGAGTAGGAATTTCAGCTGAGGAAATAAATCTTCTTCTTCTTTGAATGCACACACGAGTTTTGCGTATAAAAAAACAAGTCACACCATATCATGAGCAATTGTTAGTACGCTTCTAATTTTCTAAAAAAGTTTGTTAGCAAGGGGGACACCCAAATAATTATCTTCAATGAAGAATTGTATAGTAATGCTTTTAAGCACTAAATGAGGCAAACTAGTCTTGTAAAGAGAACAACCCCAGTTTTGAGAGAATTGACTGAAAGCCCATTTTCCGTGCACCATTCGTCGATCACGTTTAAGGTTGCCTGCTATTGTTGCTATTTGTTGATTTTTTAATACTTGTCTTCACATTGTTAAAGATGCCTTCCAGCCAAGATTTCCCATGATAACGGGCAAATCTAATTTGCTACATTTATTTAGCAAGCATCTAAGTTCTAAGTCACAAGATGCCATTAATGCCTAAAGTCCTTATTAAATTACCTAATTAGCCCAAATACGTGCGCTTTACCAGGGGAGAGTCATTCATGCATATTTTATGTACATGTTTCGGTAGATCTTATACAATTCGCAGGTATTTCGTAAACACATCTTCTGTTTATTTTTTTATTTTTTAAAGAACTTAATACTCAAGTGGGTATGAATACACTTAAAGTGCCTGAACACGTCTTAAATTTTTTGGAAAATGGGATAGTTTTAACTAAGTATCACAATAATCTCTGATTACAATATCAGCACCTAGGTCAGGCAGCAACAATTTTTTCTTGACGATTATTTTATATCATTTCTACATATTGCTGCCATGCTAGTTGGAATAAAGTGCAATTTATAGATCCAATTTTTGACCAACTCTTCGTGCAACTTGGCATCTAAGTCGTCCATCGTCTCTTGTTTATGACGTGGACTAATGACTTCACATACCCTCAAAGAAAAAAGTACACAGGTGGTAAATCATACGATCTTGAAGGCTAATTCACAGGTGCATTAAACGAAGTTATACTCTCATCGAATGCTTTATTTATACGGAGAACTAATTCCACCAGCTCATAAAGTACACTTTTTTGTGTGTAACAGCGTCTCAAAAATTTCTTATGAATTTTCTTTATCCCAAATGTGACAAATTTGAGGCATTCAACTAAAAATGAGCCTAATCGGTGAACAACATTTTCTGACGACAAAAACGATCAAGATTTAGGCTTATTCACCGAATAACGACGCACATCGTGTACCCGTAAGCTATTAGACCAAGACATTCACACAAAATTTTCCGCTAAGTGAACGGAAAATTGCTTTGAACAATGGCGAGTTAACTCATTCAGGTACTGCTCAATATACGATAGCAGCAACAGCTTCTTCGGCACGTAATTTACGACGTCTCTCCGTGGTTCAAAAACTTCTCTGTTTATTTGAATTACTAGAACACATGGGCCATTATATGCACCGCAAACTGAACAACGTTTTCCAGAATAAATTTACATAATTTGCAAAGTATATTCTGACCTACGAACAGGTACCTTATATCAGAAGAAAGCCTTCCGGAACAAATGTCCTCCATGCCGGACTCGTATTTGGTCTAGATTTAATCAATAGAATTGCTTACTATCAAAATCTTCCATCTAATTTATATATCTATGAAAGATTTACACATATGATATCTTACAGAAATCACCGATTTCATTAGCTTGCTTCAAAAATATCAGAATAAAATATCAATTTGACCTTAGATTTGAGAGGCATTCGCTCAGTTCTCAGCAAACTTTTTAATTTCGAAACCTGCACTTGCGTCTTATGGACAAACTCATAGATAAAAGCTTGAATGAAAGGAATTTTTATAGAAGGGATTTGTTGTCATTTTAAATCCATTTAGTGATTGATTTGAACGTAACATTAATCATTTTATAATGGTATGCATAAATAAATGAGTTTACAAAGTCAATCCTAATTTTTCCGCGGGGACCTACAATTATGTAAAATGGTATAAAGAGAAAATCGTTGTTGTTACTCTTGAGGGTTAAAAAAGTACATTTTTATGCTTTATTTATAGGATGCTGGTTCTAGTACTAGGCACATATTCGTAGGCCGTGAATTTCTTTTGTCTTCTCCTTTATTCACAGTTTTTTTCCCATTCTTTTAACCGCTTGAAATATGTAATGTTACATATAATGTAATTACATCTAATACATAATACATATTTCTACCATGTGTGTGCATTCCGCCGCTTGTGGAGTTGGCTAAATTCTCGGCTTTTAGAACCATTCACTACTTTATTTTGGATATCCTTGTTTTATTTTAAGGCAAAAACTTCACTGATTTGTTTAGCAATTTTGTCTGAAACTCATGCCTCTACTGCTTTCTGGACCAGATTAAATGACCACCTTCGTTGAACATAGCAAAATCAAACGAATTTGTCTACTATCGGTTTTCAATTGTAGAGTCTTCCGCACTTTGACACGATGACTTTGTTTGAATAGATGTCAGGTGATACGGATATTCGGTATTCATATGACTATTTCACAGCACCGTATATACAATACTAGCGCCTTCATCCTTCTTATGCTGGAAGGGCTGGCTGTTACCTCTTTGCCTATAATAGCGGTATTATCGGCGAAAAGAAAAGAAATTGATTTGGGTGGAAAATTTTGCACGACATTCCAAACTTAACTCTTACATATCGCGTATCATTCCTATATTCTTCTCGGCTGTATTCTGAGATCTTAACGCTATGGAAATAAGATCTCTGGAAACATCTGCTGATCAATGCGTTATGCAACTCACTCCAAAGGTGAGGTGTGTGATTCCTCCGGGTTAAATTCTAAGATTCTGCGGGCCAGAGCATTGGTGTCAATTCGCTCTATTTATGCTAGCCATCTCAAGCGACTAACTCGTAATTTTCTGACTAGGTCAATATCGCTATACATCTCGTATAGTTCGTTGTTGAATTTTCTCCTCCAAATACCTTCAACGCAAATGGGACCAAATATTTTTTGAAGGATTTTTCACTCGAAACGACAGAGGATATCTTCATCCGCTTTCGATAGAGTCCATGTCCCAACATTGACTGGGGTGGTCCTTAGTTTTCGTTACCACTCAATTGCCTTCTTAGCCCAAGGAAACAGTGATTGGCAAGAGGGATTCTTCGTTTTATTTCTGCTGAGGTGTTGTTGGCAGAATTTATAACAGAGCTAAAGCAGCCAAAGTTCCTTACTCCTCGAAATTGATGCTGTCGACTATGGCGTTCTGTCTAATTCGTCAATGTTCTTTGCCCCTTCTTGTTGACAGCAAGTGCTTAATTTTGGCCTCATTTACTGTTAAACTCATTTTGGCAGCTTCCATTTCAATAACGAACGCATCGATGATAGCCCGCTGAGTTGCCCTAATTATGTAATATCATCGGTGTATGCTAGGCGTTGCATAGACTTTTGAAAGATTGTACCTTTGCTTATGAGTATGACTTTATAGAAGTAACATCTAACAACATTCTTAACCGACTTTGACGGAGCATCGAGCGTTCACAAATCATTTCTGCACAGACGGACAAGCTTATACATGGCTCTATATATGTATACACGGGGGCAGAGCAAAGTACTGGTCTTATCGTAAACAGCTTCAGATGACGCTACCGAAGGTTGCTACGATTATATCAGTCACAAATTGCCGGTCATAGGTCTTGTTGGCGGCTGGACCACCGGTAGTCCTTACCAGGACTTAAATTACGGACCATGGGAGTCAAGAGCCCCCGGATCTCGGTCTGGGCCTGATTTGTTAGAGGTAGGCCCCCTTGTGGGAGCGTCATGGTGGCTGTGGTTTAAACCCAAAATCGCGGGAAGGGATTCGGTCCAATGTAGAGTTCCAATAAGTACCGGGTGCTGCGACCCTAAGAGTAGTAAGAGGTTTTAGGTCAGCCTCGACTCATACCAAGGGTGGAACTTGTGTCGGCAACATAGTTCCGAATTGGTATCAATGGATTGACGGAGAGCGATGGCAAGGCGTATCCTTGCTGCCATGGATGTATGGGCATCCCGTGGAATAAGGCCATAATGGCAGGAATCCACGTTAACACAAGAGACGTTCTGTTATATGCGACCTTAAAATCAACGAAAACATGGTGCTTATCGATTTGGACTTTTTGAGTTTTTTCCAGGACCTGCTGGAGTGTCGGAGATTTGGTCGATTATAATTTGAAAAAGTTTAGTATATCTTTAGTATATCTGTAAACTAACGCAAGAACTGGAGCCGGCGGACCACAACAGAGCCGCACAGTGGCCCATTTAGTTAAAAGTGCTTGCATAATTAAATTTTCGGGTGGGTCTATAATGCAATTTTTTTATATTCACTGGACAAATGTTTGGAGCTCTGGTAATTGGAAAAACAATATCAGCAATAGCTTTGCTTGTAGAGCCAGTCAAAGTTAAGTAATTTTTAAGGTCATCTAAGAATTGATTTTTTTTTTGTGCTTTGTATGTGAAAACTAAGCAAAGGGTTTCAAGAAATCATTTCTTTTTCATTTTGTGTGATATATCTGTTCATTTGTAAAATCAAAAATGAACGCGATTTATTTTTATAATTTTTGTAAAATAGTTTTAAACGTTAACTACTTTTTAATGTTTTTTGAAATACTTATTCCGTCACACTTTTTGGAATTCAGGTTGTTTTACACTCAAGGTCACTTAAATTCAAGAGAAAATTATACGAGTATTTGTAAATATATACTTAAAACTCAAGGGCGGGAACTTGCATCGCTTTGTGCTAGAGAGATTTGATTTGAATGGGTCAACCAAATTTTTTTTTCTCTCTCTCTCTCTCACTGGAGAAGTACAGCGTTGTGTAAAATTATAAACTCAAACCCAAGTTTCTTTTTGTAATAAGTAATATTTGTTTTGTTCCAAAATATTGTCATACAATACCAATATTATATACGAATACGATTCGCGGTAAAAAGACATACAACAAATTTTTGTCAACGTCTCGAATAAAAAGGATTTTATGTCTGCCTTAAAAAATTAGGTACCAACTGTCCGATGAAAATTTGTCAAGCGAAAGGTGACCGAAATTGAAAACAAATTTTCATACTTTATGCTCATCTTCAATCAAAATAGATCGAGAAGGAATTTCGAAAATAACAAGGAATTATTGGAAAATCGTCTCCATATCGATACTAGTCAGGTGTGATTTACCAAATATTGTACTCGTACATCAAAGTCATCAAGAGGAAGTCAATGAAATCAATAACTGAGTGCACGAATTCACCAAAAAACAAAAACTAATAAGTGCTACCGAAAACATGCCTTAGCAATAAAGTATAATAAGTATCATGAAAAGATTAAAGCTAATGTAACAAAGGCAGTCTCTGATGCAAGTCCATTGCGAGTCAAAATAATAAGAGAAAGCTTTTCTACGACATAAAAGGATGCTATCAACTATACCAATTCGAATGGATTTGGGTCTGTCAAAAGCAAACATATGATTTGAAGAAGTTTCTTGAGAAAACACAACTATTATCCTACAGAATTATAAGAGTTACCAAAAAGAGATAGTTCCAGGAAATTACGAAATCACGGAAATATTAAGTAGAATGGAACTTCAAGATATGATTGGTCATACTGCAAGGCGGCTTTTAGAAAGCAAAAGTGAGGGGGAATTAATTGCACTTCCAAGAATTCTTACATTACAAAGTAAGTGGGGCTATGATGAATAATCTGGGCAAAATAAATACACTAGATGGTGAAACAAATGCAAACATATTTATGGTCTCAGTTATTCCACTGAGGCTTACAAGTTCGAATGGTGAGTATTCGAGGAACCCACTTCTATCGTCAGTTCATTGTTGACCCATAATGTACCAATATGCACATGAAACTGAATAACTTATATATATATATAAAAGTACAATCAACGATATCAAAAATAAAATTGCTAATATTCGCCCTACTGTAAAAAAAAGTTAATAACGAAATAGGGATAGCTCTCAACCACGAGTTCTTTGTAACTAGGTCCCGAAGTTAATGCATATACTCGTACATATACAAATAATTGTTTGTGTTCTTCAACAATCAAGATGAATCAAAAGATGACGAACATACTCTTAATTACGAATATGGAATCTTTCTATTACATGCAAGAATCAGCTGTATGGAATTTATTTTGAAACTTGTAAATACACTTGGACTAGAGGCAGACTATATTGAAATTAATCTATTGAAATCAAAGAGGCCGAAAAAAGAAGAAAACAAGAGCTCCGAAAGCATTCTCGCTATAAGATTGGGCTCGATGTTGATAGACCAAAACAAGGATTTGGAAATACTAATGATGGATATACTTCGAGGAGATTTTTCAAGAGTCAAGGGCTCATATAACTGGGGTCAAAAGAGAGATGCTATATATATAACGAGGCTTGAAGTAATACTTAACGTTTTGAATTGCAGTTAAAAGTTTAATGCTGTCAAGTTTGGGTATTATGTCAAAAACCAAAACAGAGTTATTGAAGCAAAAATATCCCGAAAAATTTCTCATAGTGAAAATATAATCGATAATCAATCGGTACCACTTGGAGAATTTTCAAAAGAAGCTCAGAAATCCAAAAATATCGATATCAAAATTCGTGCAAGTTTTCAGGGATGCTGCAGAATGAAGAACTTTTCAACATGCTTGCATACTTTTCACTCATTTCTTCGTTCGGGCATGTCAGAACTGAAAAAAATCGCAAAGCACAATATGTACTCTCCAGAAATGAAATGTTTATTAGACATTACCCGGATGTTGACAAAAGTTGCCAAGAAATCAATTTTTTTTAGTTAAATTTTTTATCCGTTTACTTTTTACTCCACTGTTTGACCTAAAATGAAACATTGAAATTATGTAGTTTGATGTGGCCCACAAAATAAAAAAATGCTCGTTTGAATACTAAAAACAAAATACATTTAATAAATGGTTCGTTTAATTTAATTCACCACTGTTTTGCTCGGATTAGCTTAGAGTGCTTTACTTCGATCATGGACTTTTAAAGGTTTTTGAAGTAAAATATTACGTTTATGTCCTGTGGTGAGAAAGTCCTATTTTAGTATAATATTTTGAAACACCGTGTAAAGCATTTTTCTCAAAATGCATTAATTTCATGGCCTTGGGAATTTCCTTTAAGCCGAAAAAAACTGTCATGACATCTTTATTCGTTTAAGAGAATTGATTTTTGAAGGCAGAGAAGCCAAAATGAGCCGCGGTTCGTCACACGTTCTGAGCAAGATTGCCACATTTTAGGCACCGAAATTCCACCAGTGATTCAGGAGATACCGATGCACCCAGAACGAGTAACTGCTTGGTGCGGTTTACGCTTTCGAAAATGATAAAAAAATTTTTGTGTCCCGAGCTCTTGGATATGGATACTGACGAGCTCCATATTCAACAGGATAATGCTACGTGCCATAGAGTCGCGAAACAATCGAGTTATTGCGCTCGAAAATTTCTAGCCGCGTAATTTCGCGTTTCGTAGATTCCCATTACCACCAAGATCGTGCGAATTAACCCCGTAAGGCTTCTTTCAGACTTCAGCTTCTACGTCAACTACGAACCATTTGAGAAATGTTCTCAGACGATCGAAATTCCCTAACTGATGGCATTTAACCTCCACAATGAAAAATAAACCTTGTTTTTTTTGTTTATTGAAAATACTTTCAGTTGCTTGGTCAGACAATTGTTTTATCTCCTTGACTACGAATGTCAACTTCAAAAAGTCGCTTGAGATTGTAACTTAAAACTTTGACTCCTCTGCAAGACACCATTCCCTTGGCAGCTTTCTCAAAGAAGTTCTTT
Source organism: Volucella bombylans (assembly GCA_949129095.1). Taxonomy (NCBI): domain Eukaryota; kingdom Metazoa; phylum Arthropoda; class Insecta; order Diptera; family Syrphidae; genus Volucella; species Volucella bombylans. The sequence goes on along the minus strand of OX422140.1, from coordinate 197,166,649 downwards.
ATTAAACTACAAAAACAAAAAAAAGAATAACAAAACGTTCCACACTGTGTAGCTCTGTATAATGTATCTTGTCATGATTTATTCCTTTTTCTGCCTCGACGGATAACTAAGAAGAAACAATCAACTTCATTTTTCTCATAACAAAAAATACAAAAGAAAAAAACAAAAGACGATGCAAATTTATAAGTAACTTTCCTTCATCTTCATCCGGTTTTCCGCACTTACTCCATCATATTTATCCATCGGATATACGAGTATCTGTCCCCTTCTATAGAACATCGTATTGCTAACTTTATTACGAATATATTGTAACTAAAACTTAAAATTCCGAGTGCATTTCCTCTCAGCTTTGCATTCATTCCTCCTGACCAGCATCTTATTTCTTAGACTCCCATCAGTTGGGCTGGACTGCAGATTCCTACTCCTCATTCCATACAATATCCTTAGCAATTTTATTTGAACGCAAAATACAAGTACGAGTACAATACAACTACACAAAGTGAAGTACACAAACGGAAACGGAAATAGAAATAGAAACGAAACAAAAAGGCCGGGGAAGAGGACTTCATGTCAGACATTAGCTTCTGTGGTAATCGTGTTTTGTTTTCTGGTAAATAATTCACTTGACATTGTATTTCTAAAATTAATTTCATTCCCCACGAAATAAGTGGCTACAGCCGGTGTAAAGTGAGCACAAGTTTCATTTCAATTGTTATTGTTGTTGTTGCTGTTTGTTTTTTATTTTTTCGATGTTTTTTCGTTGCTGTTTTTGTTATCTGGATTGCTTTTGCTAGCAGCAGTGAGGAGAAAGTTACTTTTTCAATTAAATTGAAACAATTAATTTTGAATTCAAATGGTATAGTGGGTAAGTTGGACGGTTTGTGCGGTTGTGGCACAAGCGTTTCTGGTCCTTCTTTTAAAGGGCACTGCATCTTGGAACTTTAAAAATTTTACTGCGACTTACAGATCTCTTGCTTGTTGGTCTTTTATCATTTATTACTCTTTGGTTTGCTATTCTTTCACTTTGTGAAAGAAGTATTTTGCTCTGTTAAAAAAGAAGACATGCACCCAAATTTAAAAGTTATACTTAAGTCAAGGCGGAGCACTGTAAAAAAGTTAGTGGTAACTTAGGTCGCTAAAATTTGTCCTTACCTGCATTGTGTTCGTATTTGCATCAGTAATGTAACTAACATGAAATGGATAATCGATAATCGATAAATGATTTTCATATATACACATTTTAGTTTAGACGTTAACTGTAACTTAAATTTCTGTATATTTGTATGTATGTGTATATGGTTCCATATATCACCTCTTTGGAACAAAATGTAGCTTAAGTTACGCACTTTCAAAGCAAGGCAGATACTAATAAAACGGAAGCAAAGATTTTACTATAGATAACAAATGCCTCTTCTGTTCTAGCTCAAAAGGAACGTATTCATAAAGTCTGATTATAATACATGCAGTGGTTTCAAAAACTCTTCAGAAAATAATTTAGACAACAAGGAAGCCAAAAGCTAAATCACAATGGTTAATATGTAATGATGTGAGCATGGTAAATTAGAAGTAGAGCAGTGATTGGCTATAGACGAAGGATTTAGGATAAACTATCAGAGGAGGGACGTGAATATGGGAACTAATGTGATAAGAAGGGACTACTGTCATGAGTAAAGGAGCATTTTGGATTAAAAGTAACAGACACGATTATTAACGATTATAACTATTAAAAAAAGAGTGTTAGAGGCAGAATATAGCCCTGCGGCATACCAGTCTTTATTTTGTAGATACCAGACTTAAAATCGTTCAAAACATCTTAATTTACTTTCGGGTAGTGGTTTCTGTTCTATTTAAGACATGATACATCAGTCGCAGACCTTACTTGCACTTTCCATGGATACATACAATCAAATCCCCAGAAGGCCTATTGCTGCAAAATTCGTTCGACCAGTCGTTTTTTTTTTCTAACAAAGAACTTAACACTCAACTGGGTATGACTACACTTATGATGCTAAAGCAGGTGTTAAGTTTTTCGGAAAAAGGACAGAAATAGAATGAAAGATGCTTGGGCTCAGTGGCAATTTCGCTCCATGGATAGCATTCAACATTTAATGGGGAGACTAAATTACGAGTATTGGTGTAAATTGACTTGATGTTGTACTGTACTACTATTTTAGTTGCCTGAAAAAAAGTCTTTCGGTCTTTGGTATTGAACCCCGAACCGTGCTATTGGGAAGCCAATACACTACCACTTGAGCCGCGGCCACCCATCCGGAATGCTCCGACTCTACCAAACGAATTTGAATTCAGGTTTTTCCTACAGATTCAGGAGGTTCCAAGCCAGTTTTTTCCATATCAAAAATTAAGTTATTTTAAATAAGAAACTATTAAATAAACAAAACAAATATTTGTGTTTGATTTTTTCTTTCGGTCACTTATCCAAATTTTTCTTAACTACCACCAAACAGATCTAAATTAAATTTGCATAAGTATTTAGAGCTTTTATTAACAAAGCCATTGATGTATATATATATCATCTTTGTACGTTTGCTTAGAGAAAAGTTATAATATAAGCAATTATTCTTTACATGCTTGGGAACACGATCAATGTAAACCATTGCCATTGTCTAAGAAAATAATTTGTTATTAATAAAAAGTGTTATTTAATATACATAAGTTCAACACAAGGTATGTAAATGTGTATGATACTATATGTATTTGTCGGTTTATTGCAAAAATTTAGTAAGTCGCATTTGACAAATTTGCAACCAAATTGATTAGATATTGATTAGTTTTTCCTCTTTAAGAAAAAATAGTTAAAGCAGTTTACTTTGTTATTCAAAAGGGAGTTGGTGCCTTTTATATAGTTCTTATCTGAAAAGATATGTACATACCTATAATGTAAATAGAAAAAGCAGCCGAACTGTTTTAAGCATGTAAGAGCAAAAACTTTTACTGTTATGTACATTTATTCCTTCTGGCAACCTGTACCCAATCGACTAAGGTCCTTGCATAGGAATTTCGCTCATTGGTTGCAGAGATAAGGAATTTTTGCATTGATAAATATAATTAAAAAACTATTAAAAATTAAAAAATAATTAAAAAACTGTACTTAAACATTTTCTGCAATAAACCGACGATGTGTATTTTGATATGCAATTTTTTACACTTGCCGAACTGACGTACAACATTGTGTGGCCGCGGCTTATTTATTTGTTTTAAGATCGAATGTATCTATGCACATATGTAGGTACATAGCTACTGTACTATATTATCGGCGAGTGTATTTATATGACGCGGCTTCTCAGAGGAATATTAGTTTGACTTAGTTTTTACAAAAGATATACATATGCACATATCTGTTGAGATATATGAAAGTAAGAAATACTTTTTTTTTCTCTTATTATTGCACATCACACTCTTAAATAGAATAAAAGTTTTCCTGCGAATCCAAGCATTGTGTATGTGCCTCCCTTGCCAGCGCTTAAACCATCCTTCCTCACACCTTCACCCCACAACATCCCTCTTACATTTTACTACCAGAATGTAAGAGGTCTTCGCTCTAAAACCAATGCTGTCCTACGTCAATCACATGCTCTTCCCTTTGATATTTACGCCTTGACCGAAACTAATTTGATTCCCGACATAAAGAACCAGGAATTGTTCCCTCCTACTTTTAATGTTTTCCGCGACGACGATCCTACCCGTACAAATAAAGATTCCCCCTGTCGAGGCGTCCTACTGGCGATGGACAACAGCCTTAACTCTTCCCACATCACAATTTGTTCATCCTCTAAAGCCGACGTTGTCGCAATAAAAATATCACTGCCTCTCAAGTCCCTTTACGTTATATGTTGCTACATCCTACCAGCTCAACCTATCGAATCTTACCAATTTGTTATTGATGCGATCGATCATTTAATTCACCTGTCAGACTTTAATCTTCCTCAGCTACAGTGGACTCCATCAGATGATCAATCGTTTTTCATCGCTTCAAATGCCATCTCAGCTAAGGAATGTCTCTTCTTAGATCGCTTAACAGACTCAAGTCTATGCCAAGTCAGTGGTATATCCAATTATATGGGCAGGCAATTAGACCTTATTTTCACAACAGATCCAATTAACTCCTCAGTCTCACTTTGTCCCCTATCTCTCTCAACAATCGATAATTACCATCCCCCCCTTCTACTTTCATTTTTTCATAACTCTTCATTCCAGTCCACTCCCCCCACAACTCTCTCATCCCACGACTTTCATAAAGCAAACTTTCACAAAATCAGTGAATATCTCAGCAGATCCCACTTTAACTTTCACAACTTAAGTATAAATGATGCCTTATCCATTTTTTATAAAGAAATATTTAATTCTTTTCCCCTTTACGTTCCGTTTTCCCGCCTTAAAACATCATCTACTAGTCCTCCCTGGTATAGTCGCAAGCTTCGTTCCTTACGAAATAAGAGAAATAAGTTATGGGCTGTTTTCCTGCGTACCAGATCCTTTACCGACTATTCCAACTATCTTGGTGCTTATCTTCATTTCACCGAACTTTACGATTCCCTTTACCAGCGCTACCTTAACCATGCGCAAGTCAACCTTATAAACCACCCTAAGTCCTTTTTCCAATTTGTTAACTACAAAAGAAAGTCCGATGGTTACCCTCCTTCCCTCTCTTTCAACAACAGGTCATCAACCGATCCACTCACCATTGCCAACCTATTTGCCACATTTTTTAAACAATCCTTCACCAACGACTCCTTTGTACCAGATCCATCCTATTTTAGTTACCTACTGAACTTCTCTAATGGCCCACTTCTCTTCTTCACACCCGGCCCAGATGGCCTCCTTGCCATATTTCTTAAAAAATGTTCTTCCTCTCTTTCCCTTGCCCTTTCTAATCTCTTCCGTCTATCCCTTTCACAAGGAGAATTTCCTCAGGTTTGGAAAACCTCCTTCATAACCCCGATCCACAAGAAAGGATCAAAGAATGAAATAACCAACTATCGTCCCATCGCTAAACTCTCCCATATACCCAAACTCTTCGAAAGTATTTTGTATGAAGCTCTAAGCTTCCAATGCAAATCACTTATTTCCCCTAGACAACATGGCTTCTTAAAGGGTAGGTCAACCACCACAAATCTCGTTGAATTCGTATCCTTTGCCCTCTCTGCCCTAGAGAATGGCAATGAAGTCGATGTAGTTGCAACCGATTTTAGCAAAGCCTTCGATAAAATCTCTCATCGGTTAATTATCTTTAAATTGTCTGCCCTCGGCTTTGAACCCATATTGTTAAAATGGATATCCTCTTACCTCGAAAACCGTTTTTACAGTGTTCGTTTTAGGTCAGCCCGGTCCGCTCCATTTTTGGCCACCTCTGGAGTTCCACAAGGCAGCCATCTCGGTCCCCTTCTTTTTATATTAACCATAAATGATCTCGATATGATCATTAAACACTCGTATGTCTCCCTTTACGCCGACGATACCAAATTTTTCAAAACCATTTCCTCTCCCCATGACTCTTTCCTCCTTCAACAAGATCTTGATAGTTTTTCGATCTGGTGCCTCAAAAATTCTTTGGAACTTAACATCGCCAAATGCCAATCCATCACCTTCTCACTTCTCAATCTCCTCCCCGACTCTAACTTCTCCATAACCAACCTATCTCCTCCGTACAATCTCTTCGCGACCTCGGCATTTTGTGTGATAGCGAGCTCAACTTCCGCTTACATATGAATGAGATAATCCTCAAAGCCAACTCTGCACTAGGCTTTGTAAAACGGTGGTCCAAAGAATTCACCAACCCATACGTGACCAGGTAACTCTATATTACCTTTGTTCGCCCCCTCCTAGCGTACGCCAGTCAAGTATGGTCCCCATATCATCGTGTTCATATCTCGAGAATTGAAAGCATTCAGCGTCGTTTTCTTCGATTTGCTCTTCGAGGTACGCCCTGGGACGATCCTTTTAATCTGCCCCCCTATCAAAACCGTCTCAACCTTATCAACTTAAACACCCTCGAAGATCGCAGAGATGCAGCAGACTTTCTCTTCATTCATCGACTCCTTTCAGGTCACGTTGAATGCGCGTCCCTTCACAACTCCATTTTCCTCAACACTAACCCTCGTAATCTACGTACCCCTCGACTCTTCTATCTACCAACCCACCACACCTCCTATGGCGCGAACGAACCAATCTCCCGTTCAGTTTTCAGTTTTCAATGCATTTTATTTTCTTACTAATTAACTCTTACATACTAACAAAAAATGCTTAAATGCTAGCTTAAAATTACTTAACAATCTTATACTAACTTACTGGCCCCACACAGGCACTCTAAGCTACTCTAAATTCTTAAAACTATGTCTTTCGACTTTATGTACATTTTACTTAGAACTATTTATTTTGAATACTTAAGGCTAAGAAAAAATATTTGTTAACAAAAACTTAGCATATGGACATATTTTTTGATTTTTTATAAAAACTTAATATCTAACTTAAAATAAACCTTAGCCTACCTAACCTAAATACACAATGCAGACATACACACACATAGACATTATACACAATTATATACATATATTATTATATACAAAGGTATATACTAATATATGTATATATTTCTTAAATGCTACCCTAAACCTATGCAAGCTGGCCATCGCTATTCACAAAGAAAACGGATTGGTCAGCTCTGCCTCATTAGTGAGGCTGGTCTGTAATTGACGGAAACGACGACGAAACATCTTCCCCATCATTCAACCACCAGAAATGCTGGTGCTGCCGAATGACATCCCTCTTATCGCGATTCCCCACCGCCCTACTGAACCTGAGGCGATCCACACTGCCGTGTGCGACGTCTCTGTTGTAGTTGAGTCGCCTGTCCCCAGCTGTCCGAGCGACATGGAAGATTAACGGCACCGCTGATCTATCCTGGATCAACCCTATCTGATCAAGGTAGAGGAATGCTTCCGGTGGAACGAAGCCGTCAGAGCGCACACTCTCGTGGTAAAGGTAATTGGGGTAGTAAGCCCCAGATATTAGGTTATTCGTCGAGGTCATTGCTCTTGCAATGTGCCTTCGAGTCAGCTTAACTACGAAATTGTCCACTCGTATTAGGTTCGCCCTGTTGTAAAGGACCTCATTAGGATAAAATTTTTTGTACTCCGACTCTGGTGTTCTGTACAAGCGAAGGCAAGCCCTAAGGCAAGCCCTCTCAAACACCCGAATCTTTTCCATTAAGCTTGCTCGTACATTGAACCACACGGGACAACCAAATACCAGCATGGGCCTAATAAGGGCCATGTAGCAGATTACCTTTACCCTCGCATCGAGTTGGCTGCTATAAAACAGTCTCTTTGTAAGGGCAAAAGCGCCTTTAGCTCTGGCCAGAGCAGCATCTACATTTTTGCCAAAATACAGAAACTGATCTAGCCAGATCCCAAGGTATCTGACTACATTTCGACAGGCAAGAGGCTGTCCGTGCTGTCCAATGATTGAGAACTTTCGCCAATTTTTTCTGGTATCCCTAGAGGCTCCAGACAACGGCGTCCTAAAGAGAATGGTTTCCGACTTCTGAAAGTTGATTTTCAACTTCCAGTCATCGCAAAATCGTCTTATCTTATCGAAGTCACGCTGCAAGAGAGTATTAATGACCTCGATTTTTGGACCTGTTCTGTACGCTATCAAATCGTCTGCGTACGCAATAGTATGGGGAAGTGAACTTATCAAGTCGCTTGTAAAAATGTTGAATAGGATCGGCGAATTGACCGCGCCTTGTTGAAGACCATTTTTAATTTGAAATATTCCAACAGAAGTCACATCACCATTCTTCACGATGAACTGTCTGTTAGTTAGCATATTATAAAGAATGTACAAGAGTGGTTTACTGATCCCCAGCCTAGTTAGTTTATAGAAAAGACCCTCTAACCATACGGTGTCGAAGGCCTTCTCCAAGTCAACAAGGCAGGCACCAGTGCATTGTTTTTTGCCTTTATTCCATTGGATATCGGACACCAGTTTAGACGCGGCATGTGAGATATCATGTCCCGCCTTAAAACCGAATTGATTATCCGGAACTATATGTTTGTCCTCAACCCACCTAGACAGAGCTCTATTGATTACCTTTTCAAAAACCTTACTGATATTCGGAAGGAGACTTATCGACCGGAGATTCGCCGGATTGGATATATCCTTTCCCTTTTTGGGGATGGGTTGAACCACCGCCGTTTTCCAATGCGCTGGATAATGTGCATTATTCATTGCATTATTAAACAGGGTGGTGTAAATGTCCACCGCTTCTAGAGGAAGATGTCGAAGCACGATGTTCGGAATACCATCGGTCCCCACTGATTTCTTAGCCCTGATTGTGTCGAAGATCTCATGGAGTTCTTCCTTCGAAATGAATGGGGGTAGGTCACCCTCTCTGGCGATGACATTATTGGCCATATTTTCGTCGCTAAACCGGGTGAAACCAGAGCCCTCGGATCGCCAGTTCCCCATTTCATTTCGAATGCAGAAGTCGTGCACCAAGACGCGACCTTCCAGGTCATAATTAGGGCCAATGTTGTCAATGGCCTTGTATACTTCCTGGAAAGTCGCCCCTATGGCCTCAACCTTCTCCTGTGGATCCTCGATCACAAAAAAGTCGTCATCATCAGCGGCCTCACTTGGATCAATGCCTGCTATTGTCAGTAACCGTTCGTTGTCTGTTGTCCGGGCTATTTTAAGACACTGAAGGTCGTTTTGATTTTTTCTCCGAAATAGTTTATTTATTTGCGGAAACATATTCGGGTTGCTGGTGTTTACAGCCCGAACCTTGTTGTTCCAATACAAACTTACAGAAATTCTGTAATTTTCTTTAATCAGCGTTTGAATATTTTTAATCGACGACTTCAGTGTCCTAATCTCCGGGTCTCGTCGGTCAGTTAACTGTCTGTACAAGTTTTTAAGTCTGGTCAGAAGTCTACTTTTCTGTCGGTGCAGTGCGTCAATAGTAGGATTGCGGAACAGGTCTTCGTTAGTCGTACGTCGATACCGCGGTATTGTAGTGTCCATAGTTTGTTTAATTGTCTCGTCCATTTGTTTTAGGTAATTGTCGATCTCCTCGTTTGACAAATTCCTATTGGACGGTGGGTGGAGCGTGTTCGAGGAGAGCGCTCTTGTCAAGGTTGCGGAGAAGCGTGTCCATCGAGTCTTACTGTAGTTGTAAGAATATCTTTGGACAAACTCCTCCAATTCCGCAATTTCGTTGGGAACCGTAATTTCGGTGCTAAAACCGCAATGGTCGCTGTCATACACGAATGTGCGCAGACAGTTTAATGTTTGTAAATTCGTACCTGTCAGTCGTATACGTTCGTCGTACAGCAGTAGATCCAAATAAGACCCGCCTCTGGGAAACGACGGGTTATCCGTCGCTTTAAGACCGAGTCTGTACATGACATCATGCTGACCCCACCAATCGAGTAGTAGGTTCCCTCTAGTATTTGGCAAATTATTTCCCCAATCTCTGTGTTTAGCGTTGAAATCCCCGCCGATTATAAAATAATTCTCCCCCGATTCCAGCCTTAGAAGTCGAAAAAGCGTGTCGAGCTCTGTAATGAATAGGGTGGATTGTGAAGCCTCAGGTGCATAAACAGAGGCCAAGTACAGCCGCTTTCCACTGCGGAGCGGGATGTAAACGACGACTGCCTCTAACACCCGGAACCTGCGCAACACTCCCTTGTACACTCTGTGAAATTTTATACCTTCTTTAATGAAGATCGCGACACCGCCTCCACGTTGGGATCTGGGCCGATTTCTTCTTCTAACAATATAATTATTGTACTCCAGTTTGTGCTTATCGGTTAGCTTGGTTTCGCTAGCGAAAAGCACATCAGGAGTTTGGTCTTGTAGCAATTTAAACATCGCGGCTCTTCGTTCGATCCTAATTAGTGAATTAACATTCACCGCAAGGACCTTCAGAGTTTGCTCCACCATGTGCGTACCCATTACGACAAGTGTTGCGTTAGGCCCGGCAGCAGCGCGTAGATCTGGTCCACCCGCTTGGCCTGTTCTTGCACCTGCTTTTGCAGCTGAGCCATCTGCCCTTGGATTGCGAGCAAGATGGCCAGCATGTTAGGTGCTGCTTCCGTTGTTCTCGGCAATGGCGCCTGAGAAGCAACAGTCGCTTGCTGTACCGTAGCCCCTCTACCTGACGCCATTTGGGCGTAGGAAATTTGGGACGTGACGGCTGGTGTTTGGAATCTAACTGGTGAACGTTTGACCTCTACCTTCTGCTGCCGAGCCAGTTTTGCTTTTTTTATGTCGGCGAACTTAGGACAACCCCGATAGTTTGCGGTGTGTCCCACGTTCCCACATAATACGCACGAGAGCTGCGTCCTATCGGATGCTCCGTCCCTACCTAGAGCACACTCCTCGGAACTGTGGTTCTTTGCGCACTTCACGCATCGAGGCTGCATTTGGCAGTTCGACGCGGCGTGCCCGAACCTCTGGCAGCGAACGCATTGTAAAACGCCTTCGCTCCTTTTTAATTTTTCCCAGTGAATCACCTGGTAGTCTAGGACATTGATACTCCTTAGACTATCCAGACGACTTTCGGGACTGAGCTGCACCAAGAAGAACGGCAGACTCCGTTTCTCCCGCCTGGCTCTAGCTGTGGTAAATGGCTTTACCCCTACAAATTTGAGTCCTTCGCACTCCTTTTCTTTGAGCAGTGCCAGGATCTCCTCAGGATCAGAAGACGGTTCCAACCCCTTCAACAGCATCGATTGCCGCTTTTCACACTTCGGTGTGAATGAGTAGTGCTCCGTCGTCGTTTCCTTTAGGAGCTCTTTAACTTTCGCGTAGCCCTCCACTGTATTACAGTGGATGGCATGGCGATCGTTCCCCAATCTCTTAATATTGAAATTATTACCAATGACCAACTTACACAGGTCCTTGGTAGCATTTACCTCTAATTTAAAGGTGTTGATAGGAGGCACCTTCTCCTTCTTCTTTTGCTGCTTCTGTTGTTGTTGTTGTTGTTGTTGTTGTTGTTGTTGTTGTTGTTGTTGTTGTTGTTGCTGCTGCTGCTGTTGTTTCTGCGGCTGCTGTTTTTGTTGTTTCTGCTGCTGCAGTGGTTGTTTCTGCTGCTGCTGTTTTTGTTGTTGATGCAGTTGTTGTTGCTGCTTTTGTTGTTTTTTTTGTTGGGCGCTTTCTACATCTGCTTGCTCCCTCTGCCTGCGTGCAGTTTGCCTTAGTTTAACAGCCAGCATTTTTTCTTGCAGCTTTTCTATGCTGCTGCTTATGTCTTTTAGCATTTCATCCTCATCTTCCGATTCGGATGACGCTAGGGAAGCAAAGTTATTGTTGCCCCCTTCATAATGATCATCATCATCTAGCACATTAACATTCACTCTCTTTTTCGTTAGGTTAGGAGGGGTTTTTAGACTCCTCCTCCTTTTAGTTGCTTTCGCAACGTCACCGGCAACACCATTGTTGCCTTGTCCAACTCCCGTTATGGGAAGAGCGGAGCGCTCTCCACCATCCATCACGTGATGATTATTTACTTTTTGGATTTTTTGTTATCACACTTTGAGGAGAACAACAAAAAAAAAGAAAAAAGTTCCGGATTTGGCCTGGGCTCGAACCCGTGTCTCAATATTCGATGACTGACGCCGCTGCCCGCTTGGCTACCGAATCGACTAACTAAACTTTGTCTTAATAACGTTAGGAGGAAACTAATTCACTATTTTTTTGCTTTAGAAAAAGCCGAAACACGTCTGTTCTTTGCAAAGATCTGCGAACGACTGACCAATCTCCCGTATGCTACGTCAAATCAACTCAAACCCTACCGTCTTTGACTTTCACCGCACCACTTCCTACCTCAAATCTGTTCTCCTTCACCACTCCAACCAACCTTAGTTTTAAGTTTTAGTTTAAGTTTATTTTTTAAGTTATAGCTTGTATTAAGCCGAATAAATGGGGGCATTCGCCCCCACCAAAATAAATAAAAATAGGAAACTAACTGAGAAAACCATCGACGATAAATATCCTATTCCGAACATCACCGATATATTAGACAAACTAGGCAAAAGCTTATACTTCAGCACCCTCGACCTTGCTTCAGGATTCCATCAGATCGAGATCAAATTAGAAGATGTACCGAAAACGGCATTCTCGGTGGACAATGGTCATTTCGAATTCGTCCGTATGCCATTCGGCTTAAAGAACGCTCCATCGACCTTCCAGAGGGTAATGGACAATGTTCTCAGGGACTTGCAAGGGAAAATATGTCTGGTATACATGGACGACATAATCGTCTATTCGACATCATTGCAAGAGCACATAGAAAACCTCGAAGCCGTTTTTCGTAAGCTTAGAGATGCAAATCTAAAAGTTCAAATGCAAAAGTCGCAGTTCCTGCAAAAACAAGTGGCCTTTCTCGGCCATATTATTACACCAGAGGGAGTAAAACCAAATCCATTATTTTCACCTTTATTCGGGCATCCTCAAGAACAAGTTTTTCGACTTCTTTGATGCTTTCTCCCGTACAAGCAGTAGCCGGGTCGCCGGAGCGGGGGGTCGTCTTTAATGCTCTCTCTGCTTCTCTTGAACTCACTTGACCACTTTTGCACAGTTTATAATGAAGGTGCGGAACCCTGGTAAACAGCCACCATCTCTTCATGAATAGTTTTTTGACTTTTTCCTTGCTTAGTGAGAAATTTAATTACAGCGCGATGCTCAATTTTCACCATCATCGTGTCAGTTGCCATTATGATTCTGTTTAACTAGAGATAAAACGCGAATTAATAATCACATTTATATGAAATTTTACATGAATGCACTAAAATAATAGTATTATTAGTATTAGATAAATAAGTCAATTTATATATACAACTCGAAGAGCAACTAAAATCACGTAAGATGAGTGGTTGCCTAGAATATAACAACAAGTCCAATTACACTAATAATTTAGTCTCCCCATTAAATGTTGGATGCCACCCACGGAGCGAAATTACCACTGAGCCGAAAAAATTTTTCTTCCTACCTCTGTCCCATTTTCCTAAAAACTTCTCAGGTACTGTAAGTGTAGTCACACCCACTTGAGTGTTAAGTACTTTTAAAAAAATCCGTAATACTCCAAACCCTCTAAGTCGCAGCAGAAAGAGCGGCAAACAATCACCAGGTAATGCAGGAAAAATCTGAAAAGGTACATATTATGTTGCCGAGAACTGCAAGTGGAAAATAATCTGACAGTAGTTGTCACTGTCCCCTACGTTTTCCGTCTTACTGTGGGTAGGAAATATTTGGTAGCTATGATCAGGCCTGATCCTGTCACAAAGTTGATTAGCCGTTGACTTATAACCTCTTTTTCCTGCAGTTAGTCTTGTACCAGTTACATATGCTTACATTAATAACATTGTTCTTCTATATTTCATGGGACACTTAAAGCAATAAATCGACCACTGCCTCTAGTGGGGCATTTCGTCTTGATGTTTTATAAAGTATTATGTTATCCATCCTTACATCCATCTGTGTCTTTATCGAGGCAGTGATGAGAATGTTAATGTGTGAAGACGTTTACTCACAAGTTTACATCGAAAGAAGTCGTGTTTTTCAAAAACTTCAATTTATGCATGAACTCGTACTCTGGCGTTCATGCTTACTTTAAGACAACTAAAGTTTGGTATGGGTACTAAAAGAATTTTTATTACGTTTGATCCAACAATGATTTTCCTAAACGATAAAACAGGAGACTCTTTGGCTATATTGCTGGCGTCGACTTTGTTAACTTTTCTCTTTTGATAAACTTGTGTTTGCCTTCTGTGAGGTTAGTTAAAGCCAATCAATATAGCCAATACAGAATAGCTTATTCATCCGATTATTTAGAACATCGGAATATCGAAAGTACTCGTACTTTTTCATTCCCGGCATAAAATTATTCTTAGTTTACAAAGCATTAGCTACGAGTTATGTTATAAATCCGAAAGGCAGGTGATGTACTCGTAGTTTCGCACATCGAATATTTTTTTATAGATTATACGGTATGGAGACATATTTTGCATTTGTTTAGGGTCTGATATATGTCCTTTGCTAACCATTTTCCAATTTTGGTTGACACAGGAAGTCTACGTTATTGTTTTTAACACAATCCAAAGATATCCTTTGCAGGTTACTCCTAAGTGACATGATGAAATTTATAAATTCCCTTTTTTATGCTTGTTTGTTTCGGATATGGATGAAAATTTTGCTCAATGTCAATTTCCTTTTAAAGACTATTGTTTAAAAAAAACAAGCCCAAATATTGCTGTTGACGTCTATATTCAAACGGCTCAAAGTGGAAATAAATTTAAACCCGGTTATAGCGCGACCACATTTTCAAACGTAAATTATAGCTTAGGTTTTCATGGAATTTTTTTTTGTCGTTTTTTAAATTGTTGGTCGACGAAAAGTATTGGCAGTTTAAAAGAGTGACACGTAATATTTGTATGCCAATGTGTACATGTGCAGTCAAATTCTGACAGCGACGAAATAATTTTATCCTTGTGACTTCGAGAAAAGGAAAAGAGAAAAAAAAAGTTAATGGCCGTATAGTTGGTGTTGAAATATGTTTGCCCATAAATTGTAAACTCAATTTTCACGTCCAATTAAGCTCCGTTCCGTTGGCAGTTTTTCTTTACGCTTTTCTTGATTTTTTTCTTTCCATCCACACACTCGCACAATGTGGTGCCTCTTGTATGGTATATTTTGCTTTCGTTCAGCTTTCATTCATTCGCAATTTTCGATTCTACGGAACGATTGCCAGTATCGGATGTGTGATGTGTACCCAAATATAGCCTTGAGGCTTTTGTGGGAGTCCTTTTTGCGTCGAACCCAATCCACTTCTCCTATGGGAGAATACATGTAGTACAAGAGTTGGAGGACGATAGAGTTTCGCCTTGAAAAGTTAACATGCCATAGGGGATATCCCTGTCTGAGAGAATTTGTTTGCCAAAATGTTTTGTTTTTTAAAGATTCTTAATGTCATCAATCTGTCTGGGTGTGGACGTATTTTATACTAACTAATATTTGCTTAGGCTCTTGCTGTTTTCAATTTTAATTTCTCATTATTTACTCCTTCAATAAATAATTTCATATGGGATTTCATACTGAGGCCAGACAGTTTCAGATTTAAACATAATTTCAGAAATTTGTCAGGGATTCCTGAGATGGGTAGCCTGATTCAGTTTTTAATGTAGAGGTGCTACCACAACAATCTCCTTAAAAGTTTCCCAACGAAAGATGGTAAGGAAGCTTGTTTGGATAACTAGTTGACTTTTTTAATGGACTCTAGAAATATTACTCGAACCGAGTGGCAGCGGTTCTTGTCGCCAGGTGTCGTGAAGGGAAATTGTGTGGCGGAAAAGAAAATACGTTTTTGGCTGTCAACGATCAAAAGATCAAATGATAATGTTACTAAGGCTCGCCTTCAAGCCTTAAGATCCGAATTTTATGGTATGACGTTTCGTGTTCAAAGTTACTTACCCGTAGTTCGCTGTTGATCTGACTGTTTGTGTGGCAAAACCAGCCTGGTATGACCTTTTCAAGCAAAAAATTTTGGCTTCTGTTAAAACTCCAATCAAAAGAATTCTTAATTACACTAGGAGAAATCACATCATTTTATTTTATCAGAGTTGCTTCAAACAATGCGACTGGTATTACCATGTAAAAAAAAAACACAATTTATGTCTTACTCTTTGCCTCTCTGCGCATTTTTTACAGTACCACGGTTTTTGTTTCCGGAATACTTAATTGTTTTTTCGGCCTGTTCCTTAATAACTGTTTTACAGAGGGTTTTCCATTAAGAACTATACTCGTACATTTTTCTTTTTAAATGTGAAGCATCCCAATATGTTTTTATGAGCTGTATTAACAGTTTTTGTCAATGTCTACCAATTAGTTAGTAACGTTTACAAGTTAATAAATTTTATTGCCAATATTCGGAGTCTTTTGCCTCAACTTTAAGACCGCTAACGTTAATTTTCTTCGTTATAATAGCATCACCCTACTCGCAATTCATAATTTCGTGCAAAGATTTGAGTCTATATTTTCACTGATTAATGTTCCAGAGGGAGAGCGAAATGCAAGGACTGCTAACTGAGGCCATAAGTGCATCTATTGACAGCGACTCAAACCAATAGATTCCACGCCATTCGCAGGAACTAGGCAACTTTGTGTCGAATTTTGAAAGCCAGGTGACCATTTTAAGTGGCGAACTTAAAAATTAAAATAATTAAAATCGGTCTCTGGAAATGTTCACAATCGATTCGGAAATTCATTGCATAATCATCTTCAGCTCATTTTTGGCTAAATCGCAACAGTCAACAGTCAAAATATGCTCTTTTTGACGACTTCAAATTCACATGTGCTTCACGCGAAGTCCTTAGATCCATAAAAATTTACTTGGTGATTGTCTGCAAAAGAATAATTACATAAGATACATATACATTATTACTTTTTTAGTTTAAGTGAGCATTTAAATGCACAATAGTAAGACGTAAATTATGCTATTAAAAATATTACTCTAGATTTAAAAAATAATATTTGGCAAGGTCATTGAATGTATTTGGCACTATTATTGTACTTCATAACGCTTTCTTCTTCTTCTTCTTTCTCATTCCAATATCTAGTATATTTTAAAATTCTTGTAGCCTTCTTCGGATGTTGAAGTATTATCGTTATAGAACCTTGAAATAACCTCCATCTTATGAAGTTGTTAAATATTTAATAATTTAACTTCGCTGCTCATATGTTATTTTCTTTTTTATATTATTTTGTGGATACTTGTTTATAATTGTTGCAATGGTTTGATTCACGAGTAAGAGGCATTTTCCCATGATAGTATACCGTGTCGTAAATGAGGTTCTACTAGTCCAAAGTTGAATTGTTGTAAATCAGTCGGCGTAAATAAATTGCCGAGATGGAACATCATGTACGTTAACTGGCGAAGTTTATTCTCTAGGGTTCTTATGTGATAGTTCCATTTAAAGGTGTAGTTGACGACGTTACCTAGGTTTTTATATATTGATATTTTCTCTACAATTTTTTTGCATCTGTCATCCTCTTGAAGTGTGGAATGACTCTGCAGACATTTATGTGTGGTCGACGAATGTTCATGGCTCTTATGTTCTTTGCATTTATCACCAGACCATGATCATGGAACCATGATATAACTGCGTTGGACTCTTTCTGTATTATTTTATTCGCTTTCTCCACACTTCTATGGCTGACTATAATTACTGTATCATCTGCGTATGCGTATCCCGTACTATGCTGAAGAGCATCGAGAGGATAATTCCAAATTCATTCCTTGTGAAAAGAAGTGGAACAGGTTTCGATCCTTGAGGTACTCTGTACGATAATCTCTGGGAATTGCTAAAATAATCTTTGAAGCTTCGATTTTTTAGATAGCTTTCAAACCATGTAAGAATGATTCCTCGTACGCCCATTTTGTAAAATTACCGAAGAATATTTTAGTGGCACAGGCGATCAAATGAACAGAATTACATACCATATAATGTTATGGTTTCTAGTCAGATTCGATTTCGATTCTAAATTAAACTTAAATTAAACTTAAACTTAGTTATACAGCCCCTTTGAGAGAACTTCTTCTAAAATTTTGTCTACTACTGATAAAGGCCTGTAGTTCAGGTAGATAGGCCTGACTATGGACACTCTGAGCAATGCAGGGACTGTGGATTGTGATATGCTTTTATTGATCAGTTTACAGACCACTGATGACAATAACATGTCATTTTGTTTTTTGGCCGCAATTGCGTGTGCACTCAGCATTGCAACATTGGTGAGATGTGGTTGGAGGGTTAAGAGTACCGCTGCTGGCCATTATGGATTCTTCGGCCTCTATTTCTATTTCAGAACCTTAACAAGCCTTCAAAATCCTCATAAAAAGTACTGTAAATATTTTTTTGTAAATTGCGGGTTGTGTTGTTTGTAAGCGTCGCTAGTTTATTCTATCAACAGAATTCTCTTGTAGAAGGAGTAGGAAATAGAAACACGCTTCACTGTTCGGTAATTTCTTTATTGATCCCATCATGTGTGTTATACGATCTTAAATAGACTAAGCTAACCGGAAAAACCGCGCGATCAGGGCTCGAATTAGCGAGGCTTATTTACTTGTTGGAAATGTTGAAACATGTACACGGGGTGTGCAATATGCATACATTAAAACCAGGCTTTGTGAAATTAGCACATTTTTTAAAAAATCGTCTACACTTTCACCGGACATTCTCCTTCGAAAACAACTTTCAATTAGTCAACTCGAAAATATACTCATCGTTAGCTAAATATTTTTATAGACAGTTTTCAATAGTTTATGATGCGATGATGGGTAATTTGTGTGTAATTTCAAGCTAAATTTTCTAATTTTCGGATTCTCTGCCAGAAGGAGGCAGACCCCACTTATATCAATTATGGTTAATGCTAATTTTCGTTCTGCCAAACGATGAAATCCTTCAAAAATCAGTTAATAGAAGGTCTTACCTCTTTGGTCACTGCCCAATGAGAACATCGGTACGCGATAACAGAATTTACTTCACACCATGATAATGATCCAGCTTACAACAGATCTGCCTCAACATTTCGACATACTCGTATGTAATACTAAAATTATATCTAATTACTTAAAGAATCTTAAGTACCTATGAAATATTTAACTTTTTCTAAAATATGACAACTACAGATTCAGATACTTGCATGAGGAAAACTTTATCTTTGATATTGCATTATACATCAATCAGAATAGGCTGAAGATTATATTACCGATTAGGGTAATACCGTAGTCAATTCGCATGCTGCTCTTTCCAAGACGGTTACTAGTTAATTGATATTGACATGAGTTTGGGAAGTTCTGGTGTCTCGGTCTATTGGATTCCGAAATTAACGTCTATTAGACTCCAGTGCTCCTGCTTTCAGGAAGAATGATTTGAGTGTAGCCCCATTTAAAAATAATAAATACTAAAAGTTGGGACTAAGATTTTAAGAACTAAAACTTAAGATTAAGGAAAATGATGATGAAGATCTAGCAAGGGGGGCAGCATGAATGAGGTGAGACCATAACAGGTCCGGTGGGTCGGTAAATAGAAGAGGCGAGATCAGCGTAAATTACGAGGATTCGTATTAAAGAAAATATAATTAGATCAATAGAAGTAGAGAGGACTTAATAATTGAACAGGATGCCTTCTACGCCCCTGCGTTCTTCAAGGGTATTCAAATTATAAAGGCTAAGGTGGTTTAGAAAGGAAGGTAAGACAAAATGTATTCAATGCAGGGAAAATAACAAAGAGCAAATCGAAGAGAACTACATTGAGTGTTTCACATTCGTGACACATATACTCGGTAAAACAGGGACCGTGTTTGACTGGCGTACTGAAGCACGGGACGAACAAACGTGATAAAGTCCCGTAAGGGTTAGACATTTCTTAAATCTAAGATATTTTCCGTATAGTACGAAATGCAAACGGTCGAGCATGAAAGAAGTGATGATCACAGACGTTTCGAACAAAAGCTCGAAAAGCGCGTGATCGAGGAAATGGAAAGATGCTACTCAAAGACATTCGAAAGTTTTAATCGGAGAATAAAACGAACATGGCAGGGCTACAAGGCGCATAAATGTAGAAATATCGAAGTTAAGGCTGCGAACAGAGTGAAGCTTTGTGTGTGGTGAAAGATATTTGCATGCTGAAAGACTGCGGACATACAAACGAATAAGAATGGCCAGAATGAAGAAAAGCAGTTTCCTGGGCGAAGGCGTAAACGCAAGATTTCAACATTGAAAATGTACGGTGCAGTTTTTCATGCCGTTTCGCTTGTGATTTACTGTAGTTGTGTTTTCAAGCATTGCAAGTAAACAACGAAACATTTATTTCAGAGATTTGCATTATATGCATTATGGAATCAATAAACGAAAACTACCGTAACCGATGAATTTTCAAAAGAACTGAACGAAAAAGGTCAGTAAACTAATATTGGTGTAAATAAGTTTACAAAATGTCAGTTCTGTTGCGGCAGACAAAATCGCGGAAAGTATAACCAATAAATCGACTAGCTTTTCGGGAAATTTTATTAGAACTTTGTTCAGAGGAAAACATGCCCAAAGCATGGAAACTCAGCATCGTTTGCACGATCAACAACAAAGGCGACTTTTTGACTGCGACAATCAAAGAAGAATAAGTCTCCTAAAGATGGCCCCTAAGTGAGCTTTCCCACACGTATAATGTGAGCTCTGAAGACATTCATGAACAATCTGCTTAGTTCATACCATACCAGATCGTTTTCAATCTAGTTAAGTTCACCATCGATTAGATATTCACACGACCTCGGATCTTGGAAAAGACCCTATATTTTCAGATCTCTCGTTAGACCAAACTGGCTTTTTACAAGATCCTTATGATCCCGGCCCTGGTCTATGGCAAGCAGTCTTTGACCCTTTCGAAAGCGGATGAATAAGATTAGATTAGATTAGATTTATTCCATTTCAATACAAATACATTTTTTTTACAATATTAATTGGTGGGTATTAATGATATACAATTCAGTAGTTGGAAAAGTTTCAGTTCTACTAGTTTACATGGTTTTTATAAACTTTATTTATTATAGTTATACATATGATTTGTCATTTGAGAAACTTTAAGACGCAAGAATTCTAGACCCATGAATTAAGTAATTATACTAAGTTGGAATGGTTGTTCTTACACACTTTGTAGTAAAAGAAATACCAGTAACAAGTGCGTTGATTATATAATTGTTTAAAGGTTTTGAAAGCCGCGCTGAGAAAAGAAGTCATGATTTGTGATGCAAACGAGAAAAGCATTATATTTAATATTTAAAATAGTAAACGGGTAATAGTAATAAGCACTTGGTTGTTTCGAGAGAAGCGTATTGCGTATGATTTTAGGTCCCGTTTGTTTTAGCGGGGAATGAAGGAAGAGATTAAATCGTCAGCAGTACACTGCGACAGTCTAATCAGGCGTCTTAAGATCCAACGTCGGAGATGGCTCAACATGAACGCATGAACACCACTATGGCTCGATGATTTTTCAATTCGAGACCGCATCTAAGGTGGCGAACGCATGTGGAAGGAGACCTTTACCAATTTGTAGTGCTGCACTGGAGACAGGTGAAGAGATAGCTTTGAAAAACTAAATTTCGGCAGTATAGACTAAGAAGAAGGTGTGTTTAGTCACTTTATCACAAATGTTTTTGGTTTGTATGAAAAGAAGAGGAACTAGCAGACTGCTTTGCGTAGCAGAAGAGGCGGCTACCAAATAAGTTGAGAAGGCGCATCTAACACTGTAATAACAATTTTCGAGGTAGGAATAGTTCCAGTTTAATAATATGGGTTCAAAGCCGAGGGGTGAAAATATGACAGGGATCAATAGATGAGATATCTTATCGAAAGCTTTAGTGGAATTAGCTGCAGTTACAACAATTTCTTTGCCACTTTCTTAGGCTGAGAGGCCGAAGGGCACTTCAGGCTTAAGTTTAGCAATGGGGCAGAAGCTGGCTATTTCATTCCTTAATCCTATCTTAGGTATCAAGATTATGAAAGAAATCTTGCAGACCTGAGGAAATTCTTTTTATGTTCTGATAGAGACATTGGATGGCTAAATATTTATTTACAATATTTAAAAAAAAATGTAAGAGGGAAGCGAGGTTACAGGAATACTTTTAAGGGAACACCGCGGGGAGACCATCTGGGCCTGATAAGGAATCATGATTATGTTGTTACAGCTTTTCGTCGATACGAGTATGATTAACAATTTTATAGAAGACGGATAAATTCTCCTGGTTTCATATTAGAACGACTATATCATTGTTTTTGAATACAGGCCAGACAAAAACTTTCTTCCCAGACCTTCCCTAACCTTCTTATTTCCTGTTTTGATGGTATGAGACTAAGTTTGATTGAGTGCGAGTGGTTCGAGGAATGATTTCAGTTATAGAAATTAAGAAATAGTATTATGGATAGCAGAACAGTCAAAATATAATTACTGTTATGTTTTTTTTGTTTTAATGCCAACAATGACGTGTCATTCATGAGTGTTTTGGGGTATATTGCTGTGAGTACTTCAATCGTATTATCTTCACACTATGTGATCTTATAATAGAATATTTATATTGTACGAACATCCTTAAAAATTAAATCACTAACATTCAAGGTCTACTGCATAGTGGAATGCGAAAATAAAACATTCGTACCTTTAAGGCCACATCCCCTTTATGAGATTGTAAAAAAAATAATAAAATCACTTTTCATAGTCATGGAAATAGTTAAATCCATTTTAACCATATCCCAGGGCAGTACCTCCATACGGTGTGTCCCAATAAAAAAAAGTAAAACAACAAAAACAAATACCAATATTCCTCATGTCGTTGGTGGGTTCATTTTCGAGGATATCATTTAAATCACATATTCGACCACACTATGAACGCGTCCTTCATAAATACATTCATGCACTACTGACTGTTATATCGGAGGTATTCGTAAAACTGAAAACTCATTTTCGACCCCTTTCCTTTCAATTAAAATGTTTTCAACTATCAGCAGTTTATTAATTGAGCGAAAGTTTTTCATTTAAGCCTTCGAATGATTTCTACAATAACGGCGTTTGCCTTTTATCCTTTTTGTACTTTTTTTTTCAATTTTTGTTATTTTTATTTCTTTTTTTTTTAAATGCACACTGCACTTGAAAACTTATGACGGAAAAGGTGTGTGAAATATGAGTTTTATGAGTTTGGACGATTTTTTCCCTCCATTTTCGAAACTTTACGGCAGTATGTGGCCTTCCTGGACTCGTTAAAGGCGATGGCAGCGGTAGAAATCGCACTCGTACATCATGAAAGTTACCGAGGAGAGTTGCTGGGTGAAGCTTTTAAAAAACCAATAGTGGCTGAATGAATTGAGTCTAATTAATCTGGATAGTCCCAGAAGCAATAAAAAAGTAAGTGTGCACATTTTTAACGGTTTTCGGTTGGTTGGGAGCAATTTTATTAAAGAAGTTATATTTTGATCAAACTAGTTGAACAACGGGGACAAAATGACCACATAAAAATTAACGAACTGGACGGATGGGTAAATTAAAGTTGGGCTGAGTTATATTTTTCCTTTTTCACTTTTGGTGAAACCCCAGAAAAGTCATCAATGCTTAAGCACACAAATAACAGCACTATACATTCATACTTACGAGTATGGGGTTATGTGCATAAAGTCTATGTACAAGGACGAAGAACTTAATTAAGGAATTTTAGTAAAAAGTACTTAAGATAAAGTTTCTTCTAGTGAGCAAGCAACTTTTAATCAAAATATTTTGCCTTTTGCAAATTTCTAAACGTGATGTCCTTCATTTTTCAACATAAATCTGAATTTTTGCAGAAGTTTTCGCTACCCAACATATCGAGGTGTTGACTGTTGCAGATTCTTTATTGGCTGCCCACTAGGAAGAATCTATTACTCAATCTAGTAAAAACAATAAAAGGGAGTCTTAGAAATACAAAATTTGGACAAGCTCTATAAATCTGCTGCCAAATATCACACAAGCTTAAGCGAAACAATATTAGGGAGAGTGGTCTACTGTATTGTATTTGCATAGGAAATATAGATATATATTTATATTACATTGTTATTAATGATTTCAGTGTGCTAAAAACTTTATTAAAGCCGTTGATACTGATGTCTTAAATGAACGTGGTTTTAAACTTCGAAAATGGTGCACCAAGCATTCAGAAAATAAGGATGTGCAGAAGAGAAATACAAATATTCTTCCTCATACGGTTCCCAAAACAGCCAAGCTTCACATTAAGGTGAATAGTTTGTTCAGAAAAAGCCCAATCACTTCATACACATGGGATTGTAGTGCCAGTGCTCATTATACCAAAATATTCCTTCAACAATTGTGGCAACTCAAAATGGATTGAGGCGCAACATTACCAGAAGTATTACATTCCAGATGGTTGAAGGTACCAAGATCTAAGCATATTAAATTGTTGGCAACTCGAAATTAATATCGGTCATAGCAAATACATATATTTTACTCAAACATTCACGTGACATTAAGTTCGAAGACATTTTCGGAAAACTTACCCAGCTTCTTGGTCTAAAAACATCACAATTTATCAATTGTCCACAACTAACAAAAGAATCAAGTTCTGATTATATTACAAAGGCAGGAATTGTAAACAAGCACTGCGATCAAATCAGTTTAAATTAGTTCATATTTGACCAATTCAAATGCATCATACATGTATGTAACGGAACTGAAATAAGCATAAAACTTCGAGATCCGAACCATAATTCAATTACATTGAACGTTTTATCAAGAGAATTTCAACGTCTAATTAACTTAAAAGCCGACACACCTCTTATCGAAGGTGTTAAAGTCGACACACAGGTACGTCGACCACATATCAATAAACCTCATGGGTCTATATTGGATTAAAGCCTTACATCTAGATAGCATAACTATCAATGCCACTTGCAACCAAGTTATTACATACAACTGGCATCCAATTCACTTTACATTTGTAAAAGGTAGATAAAGTCGAAAGAGATAGATATAAGAGTTTAGAGATAGCCTAGAGTACCTGTGTGGGGCCAGTAAGTTAGTATAAGATTGTCAAGTAATTTTAAGATAGCATTTAAGCATTTTTTGTTAGTATGAAGGAGTTAATGATTAAAAAAATAAAATGCATTTAAAACTGAAAAAAAAACTAAGAACTGGCAGCCAATTCACATTATGACATTACTTTTGGTTTGGTGATTTTATTCCTTGCGAACGATATTCAAAATACTTTTTTTTGACCAAGTCTCTGCTCCTGTTTTTTCTAGGCACGACTTCATTTTTGCCTCTTTTGAATTCGCAATATTTATAGAACAAAGAACGTTCTCCTATAGCCCAAAAGCTGATCTACTGTAGCAAGATTTGTGGGATTCTGACGAGCGTCTAATATTTAATGTTGCATCTCCGATTTTATAGTGAAAATTTAAAAGCCAATGTTATTTCTCCGTAAATTTTTATTCAACCAAAATAGGATCCGTTGGCATCTATGACATTCTTTCAACGTGATAAAAGGTCAAGTATTCCTTTTTCATAGAAGTGCTGACTTTTTGACCTCAGTTCGGTTCCGGAAGACCTTCTGCCGGCAAAATGAATCCAGATTGCTGAAAAGATGGTAATCCGTTGAGGAAATATCAGATGAGTACGGTGGATGCGGAAGAATTTCAAATCCCCAACAGTTTTTTCACTGTTACTTGTGAGATATGGGGTCTAGCATTGTCATGCAAAGGGATCGGATCGTACCTATTGACCAGCGTAGGTTGGTTTTCAGCCAATTTTGCATACAATATGTCGATTTCCTCACAATATTTGATAGCGTTTATCGTTTCTTCTGGTTAAAGAAATTAAAAATGGTCCTTTCGATGTCCACCAAATTGTCGCCATCACCTCTTTTGGGTGAAGATCGGGCTTGGGGGTGTGTTTTGGTTTTTCATCTGCATCTGCCCAGATCTTTTACGATTATCATACAGTATCCACTTTTCCTCACAAGTGACTATCCGGTGCAAAAACCGTTGAGTTTGGTTTCTTAATGTAAGCGATGCGCAGATTTCCAGGCGCCGTAGTTTTTGCGATTCGTTCAGTTCAAGAGGTAAACACTTATCGAGTTTCTTTACCTTTCCTATGAGAGAAAGGTGTCGACTTATTGTCATTGGTGATACCGCATGCTTTGTGCAATCTCCAGCACCGATTTCATTGGGTCTGCATCCACCGTTGCTTTTAAAACATTGTCGTCAGTTAACTGTGGTTCATTTTCGAGGCTGAAATCTCCCGAACGGAACTTTCCAAACCAACGTCGTATAGTTCGTACTATACTATAGTATAGTTCGTTTACCGCTACATACGTGACGCATTATGTCCCATTTTAAATTCGTAAAGGAAGAGGGTTCGAATTTGAATGCCCGACAGCATGGTAAATAATTATTAGAAAGAAAAATAACGGTACTTGTAGTGAACTCTAGAATTCTCAAACGTCAAGCACACGTACCACTTTATTTTATAAAAAAAGAAAATTTAAAATTTTGACAGGTATTCACTCGAGAACTTCTTATTTCCGGTTGAGAGAAAATCCAAAGTGTGATTACCCAGTTATTTAATATCAAGGTTCCACTAAAAACTAATGCAACCATATATAACAACAACAAGAACTTCAAAATTCTAAGAAATCTTGTCTGCGAAGAGCGTAATTTTTTTGGTTTGCACCTAAATCGTAAGCTTCCAAGTAACACACTATGAAGAAATTGATAGCAAAAACGTTACTGGAATTGTTAATGCTGATCCAAATGGACTCAACAAAGATTTCCTTCATATACAGTATGTCTCACATCCATACACCTCTGTCCCAGTTACATCTAATGGCTACCTTGTGTTCGTGAGAGTTGAACAAAAAGATGTTCTTCCAGCTATTCTTGCAATTAAATCTGAAGCTGTTGGGTTAGATGGTATGAATTCTTTCTTCATTAAAGTGATTTTGCCTATACCGTTCCCATATTTTCCCATATTTTCCCATATTTTCCCATATTTGCAACACTATTATCACCACTTCCTCTTTCCCGGTATCCTGGAACGCCGCAATAATGATTTCTGTACTTACAAAGAAGGCAACGAGAAGTACTCCTGCGGAATACCGACCTACTTCAAAACAGCCATATTTTTCCAAAATATTTGAAATGTTAATTTACTCACAGATGAATACGGACTTGCAACAAAATAAACTACAAAGTGTATATCAATCTGGATTTAGGCAACATTACAGCTTCACTTCAACAATACTTAAAGTAACAGATGACATCTGCACCGCGATCTATAAAGACTACTCAACATTTTTGACGCTACTAGACTTCTCTAAGATGAGCTTCTTATCCTTGCTTATCAAGCTGAGATCTTGAGATCTCTATATGCTTGCTCTTCATCTGCTCCGAACCCTGTAAGGTCCTATTTCTCAGGTCGGAAAATGGCACGCAGTCGGGCTTTGGTTTTACATTAACAGCTGTACCCCATGGTTCTATTCTGGGTCCTTTGCTCTTCACAATCTCCTCAATGTCGCCCAATGCTCATCGATACATATGTACTCAGAAGACGGATAACTCTATGTACATATGTAAATAATAAGCATAGTTTTGGTAACGATACGGCTAATAAACATAACGTGCCATTAGCCTCTGGAATGCGCTCCCTTTTTGCGTAAGATGAATCCACACCACAAAAAAACCGAAAGGCGTAGTCAAGGTGCACGTGTGGGCTGCCACGATGTTGAAATTCTATGCAGAGGAAATGATCGATCACATGGTAGCAGCCGAAGGGTTTCGTGACGTGACAGTCGATCTTTTGGATTTGGTTGATCCAGTATCTCGAGAAACTTCGGCCAGCGTATTTCGTTGGCGCTCATCGTAAGAAAAACAGTCAGCCTACCGAGTTGCCGTATCATGGAAAAGAGATCGTTCTTACGATTCGACCAATATTGAACGCTGTCCGGTATAGTCTTCAGAAAGGCCAGATTTCTCTCCATACACGAATCGATATATTGTTTACCCTCTATCATGCGACGTGTGACATTTTCTGTATTACTAACGTTTTTGAACGAGGAGTATATGCCTTGTGTGACTCGTAGTCGTAGTATCTTCATCGCCATGTGGAGTATGTGATCGGGTGTCACACCTTGACGGTCTCTACGGCGCACCTCGCTGTAAGCTATTTTGTATGGTGTGACGTGTACGTTTGGCTTGAAGGATCTCGCCACATCATAATAAATAGATGGAAATGACAGCTCCTATGCATGCTTATCGTAGACTATATTCAGCGGTTCACTATGCTGCCCTGATGCGATGTTGAGGCACATCACTGTTTTCTTTATTGCCTTCCAACGATATCTGTACTTGATCGGTGGAATTTTGAACTGTTGTTTGCCGCTGTATGCCCGATGGGCCAGCTACGTGATTGCTTTCCGCAGTTTTTTCATTTCTTCTGCGATGCTGTCGCAGCTCTGACATTTGCTCGGCACTGGATTTTTTAAGTTTTTTAAATTTCTTTTGGTGCGAGATTTCCTTTGATTTGCGTTTTCTATAATTTCGTGTATATTTACGATTCATTTGAGACGACATCTTTAATGTTTTTGAAAATTTTCAATTTAGTACCGATTTGTACGTATTTTCGGTGATCATTTTTATTTGTTTTCATAATTTTAAACAACGTTAATTCACAACAATTGACAGCTTAGCCCAGTGTTTAACTTTGTTACGCAAGAGGGTTTTATCAAATCTCAAACGATTTCGAGAAATGAAAGAACCTATGAAAGACTTTCTCAATCTCCAGCAATTTGGAGTCAGAAAAATCTCGTAGGTATCTCTAACTGTACGCGAAAACGACAAGACGAACAACTCAGCGAGTAGTCCCAGAATTGGGACTCCTAAGTATAAGTTTTTCGAACTGCTATTTGGATAGCATATGCGCAGACTATGTAGTCGTATACTTGGTCAATTGTTCCAATCATTTTTTTTTACTTTTAAACAAATCTTAAGAGAAGAATAAATAACTGCAAATCTTTTTAGTGAACTGCATCATTCAAGATCTATAAAACGGATTCAGCATTGGACAGGGAAAAACATCTCAAGATTTTGAAATTAATAGGTGCTATTACTACTCCATATTTTCTACAACCGTCAAAACATATAGTTCCCTTTTGCTAAATAAGTTGGTTGGTTCTGCAATATGTATGTCATCCAATAATGACCCGAATGGTGCTGAAGCGGCAAATGCAGAATACCTGTAATCACTCAGAATACCTAATACCACCAACACCGAGCTGGAATCAGAGACTCTGTTTCTCTTGCTTGAGTTTCATGATTCAAAACAAGCTCACAAGCATCTCTTATCGACGAAGGTGGAAGTGAGCTGAGTAACACAACACACTGTAGCTGGTATCTATCATCGGTTCCAGTGACGGATGAGGCCATAAAACACAGTGCTACAATTTTGCGAAAATGCAACATACCTCCCAATGCGAAGGGCTCTGTGGTAGTGAGCTCAAAATCTTAAAATCTTGGAAGACTTAAGTTCGCTGATCCTCCTTTACAGAAACCGTAGAAACCCTGCAATCTAATCCGCCCTATCATTTTTGAATGGCTGTAAAATGATAGTGAGGTTGTTGTTGCTTTCTGCATGTACAATATAAGAAAAAGCAAGTTTACCCTGCCCTAATTGCCAGGTGCATACTCTGCCTTGGCTGCCGAGTACAGAACACAGGTTACAACAATTTCATCCTACTCTCATGGATGGGTGAAAGTTCAAAACTACTCACACAGAATGGAAATAAATTGTTATCCACTGTGAAGTGCTTTAGCTAAGTGATATTGTCCCTAACATAAGTTTATGTTAACCAAATCTTTCAACATATATTAAACGTAATTTTAGAGTAGTTTCCTTATCCAGTTCTCTGCTCGGTTATTTGTCTGTTTTAGCTTCTCAAATGATGAACGGTCTATTATTTTGATTACATAAGCTGATACCTAACCATTATACTGGAAGAAGGCATTCTGTTCAAATACGTTGCATCCTATTACAAGATGATTGGCTTTGCACAAATCCAAGAACCTCTCATTTCGTTGTTTTTCTATTTCGTGTCCATTGGTAATCATGACTTACGTGGTCAAACGAGTATACGAGTATATCAGCTATCCTGAAGACGAACCCTCAGTCACAAGATTTATTTGCATTTCTTTCTCCTGACTTTGATAAGCTGATGCAATCATTTTGCAAAAGTCCTGTATAAAACGTATTCTCCAGGAAAATATTGCTCCCATAAATTCAAGTTTGTAGCATTTGTGGTATCCGTAACTGTCATGCCAATTGCTGACACTTTATTATCTTAAATGGGAAGTGTTCCGACATTCCATAAATCTATCGTAATCTGGCTAAAATTCCTAAAGCATTCATGGTGCTAATTTCTTTAGCAGTTGAATTCGGTCAGGCAAAAGAACCAATCCATATTATGTAGAGTACTTACTTATGGTGGCGCTTCAGTTCGGGGTGGACCTGGGCCTCAACCATAAACTTATACAGCCAGATCGATCTTTAGCTATCTGCCTTCGCACCCTAAGTTGAGTGAGGTCCACTGCCACTTGAGTCGCAATCTTCCTCTACTATGCTGTTCTTCCTGCATGAATTCGAAAATTTTTCGAACCGGAGCCTTGGTATCCATCCGATCTACATGACCCAGCTACCTTCACTCTTCTGGCTAAGTTCTTGTAGCTGTACAGCCCGTACAGTCAGTCGTTGTATCTCCTCCTCCACTCACCGTCTATACAGACGGGACCGAAACAAGAGCCAAGAGCATCCTCATCCATTTTTGATAAAGTCTATGCCTCTGGGTTAACTTTGATGTTCGAGAGAGGGCTTTTTTAGTTAATTGCCTCTTAGCCCAAAGAAGCAGCGATTGGCAAGAGTTATTCTTCGTTTGATTTTAGCGCTGGTGTCGTTGTCTGAATAAAAACGGAGTTTAGGTGGACAAAGTCCATCTCAAAGTTATATCTGTCGAGAGTGATATTCTGTCCGAGACGTAGGTGATCTTGCCCTCATTGGCCGTTAAATCCATCTTCACCATCTGCGCCACTGACATCACGCTATCAATATCATCGGCGTATGAGAGTAATTGGACAGACTTTTGAAAGATTGTGCCTCATGTATTGGTGCGTGAGTTTTTCACTGTTCTTTCAAGGATAAAGTTTAAAAAATCGCATGACAGCGCATCGCCTTGTCTAAATGCTTTTATTCTTCATCGTTATCCTGCACAAATGGATGAATTTGGATCGATCGAAAAAGTGCTTGCCGATCTCTTACGATTATAGACGTCCGAAGTTAAACTTCCTCACAGTATTAGCTTGCGTTTGCGATGTTCGGGATATCCGTAACCGTACCTTTGATACAACAAAGTAATGATCCGAGTCGATGGTTGTCGGCTGACTGGAGTTCTCAGGAGTTTTCCAAATCCTCTAGTGAATATCGAAACGATCGCATGCTATTCATTGATAATACATATGATCACAGCCATGTAATTGTTTAAGTATTAAATTGTTTAATCTATATTATCTGCAGGTATTTGAATATGTAGGAATACAGCATAAAAAAAATTTACCTGCTCCAAAATCAAGCTCGCAAAATAATTCTGAATATATGCCAATTGCAATTCTTCCTTTCCTCTGTAACGTGTATGAGAAAATTCGAAGTAAACAAATGAAGACCTTTCTTGGGCTAAATAATTTACCGGCCCAATACCAATCCGGATTTAGAGCAGAGTACAACTGCACAGCTGATACAGATATAATGTCACTTTATTCTTGGACTTCAAAAAAGCATTGGATTAAGTAAACAATGGCATTCTTTTATGCTAATTAAAAAATTGATTCGCTTTTGAAAGTAAAGTTTTTCAACTTGAGCCATCATATCTTGGTAATCGCAACCAAGCTGCCTTTCATTTTGACGAAAAATCGTCGACTCTGCTGGTAACATGGGGGATCATGCCCCAAGGATCAGTCTTTGGTCCTCTTTTGTTCACGATATTCATAAATGATATTTATAAAAGGATAATTCATACGGATGATGTATTTACAGTTATACAAGAAAGTACCCAAATCTATAATGTCTTCGCAAATCTAAACGCAGACCTCGGTTCTATATTTGTTTGGTCTCCAAATAACTGTATTAGCCTCAACTCGTTAAAGATCAAGATGCTGCTGATTGGTAGTAACAATCGGGATTTGCGAATTTGCCTGTTTTTGTTAATAACGGTCTCATTACCAATATAAAAAAAAATTGGAATTTACTTCAACAAAGATCTTCATAGGACCGACATATATACTCGTACTCGTATATTTCCCTATAACTAGAGTTCACGAACCGTGTCTCGTCTGTATTTCTTCAAAAGCACTATACAGAAATCTTGGGAAAAGAAAAGAGAAAAAAGAAGTCCTGTCACTGCAACTGGAAATCACAAATGAACCTCAAGGCATAGTGCACGCAAATACGAATTTTCCCTGCTTCAGAGCTAAGCAAGCCCTGGGAGTTTTGGTGTGCGACACAGAGAATATTCGTACTCCTTTGTTGGTTGTAAGATTGTAAAGGATTTTGTTTTCTTTCTTCAAAGACGCCTTTCCTTCGGTTGAGTATGGCGATATCAAAAGGTTGATTATGCGAACTACCTCAGTCACCACGGCATACAAATCTTCATTCAAAATATCCCACAAAAAGGAAAAAAATCGGATCAAAAAGCTCGGCTCTAAAATAAAAATAAAAAACGGTACAAAAGGGATGCAAGGAAAAAGTGTTCTTCTATTTATTAAAAAAGAAAAAAATAAAAAATAAAAATAAATCGAAATTGTTCCTGGCAGGAAAATAATGCAGGTCAACGAGAAGCATTGGTATGCAATAGTTGGAGGTGTAGTCTCCAGATAGTAATGGATTCAGCAGGAATCAAAGAAGAACTGCAGAGCTGTCAACAAAGGACCTGCACGGAAAGAAGGGAAACCGCGAGTTCAAACAAGATTCAGGATGTAACACCTTTTTAAACGAAAAAAAAAAAAAAATAAATAGAAAAACTTTAAAGCAATGAGAGGCATCCAAGATGCAGCAGAAGGACATGGGCGCGTTGTTATCCTCGTCATTGTCGTAGTCGTAGACGCCGTCATCGTTCGTCGCTATTGTTCACGTAGTCGACGGTACGCGACAATTTCGTCTTTCCTGTTGATTCATTGTTAAATCGGAAAAGGAAGGTGGAATATTTGGATCACCACTATTCTCTCATATCCTCCTTTCTCATAAATGAAAGGACTACAATAAATATAACATAAATGTAGAAATAAGAAATAAAAAAATAAATAAAAGTAAATATAAGCAAGGATTTCCTGGGGCATCTACCCGTACCCATACACAGCAACATGGACAACTACCAGCGCCCAAGACAAAGGACACAACTATATACTCATACATACATATATATTTAAATATAATAAGAAGGGTTTTCCTTTAGGGATTATTCACGTTCTATGTGGTTTTTCGCTTTATGTTAGTGGTTTTATTCAAATGTGAAAATAATTATGTAAGATGCATTGTGTTGGGGGGTTAAAGTTGTTTCGTTCGAAACTCGAACCAAAATGAACGACTGCAACAGAAAAAGTAATAAAACAGCCTCCCATGGCTGCTTTTGTTTGTTCAAAACTCGAAGTTTTCTGTGCTTGTCATTTAGTTTAATATTTTAGTTTAACCATTTTTATCCCCAAACTGGAAAAAATAACAGGCAGCCGGATGCTCTGTAGTGAAGCATAAAATCGGAAGTACTTAAGACAACTTGATGGAGTGAATGTACATTTCAACATAAAATTTGGAACAAGCATCAACTTCACCAAGCAAGATGTACTCCTAGACCAGGAATTGTCATTTTTGGGGAGATTTCCACCATTGAAATGAACATTTTGTTGGGGAATGGAAATTGAGTCATCACTAAAGAGAAAAGTTTATACTTTCAATAAATAACAATCCTGGTACTTGTACGAGTATATATAGGATTTTTATATGAAAAAGAGAAAAGTTTCGATTGTGCGAATGATATCCTTTGACATAAATCGACTTAACATACAAATTTATGATTGCATAGGAAAAACTAAAGTTTCACCCTACGTTTTAAAATATTTTTAAAGGTCTTGTTAGAACTTTAACAAATATTTATTTTTATTAAAACTTAACTCGACAGTACAGGAGACTAAAATTACCAATTATGTACTTAATTAAATTGAAAAAATATATGACTTAACGTCTTAAACAAGACCTTGTCGAAGCACGTTGTCCTATTGCCATCTGAATCGAGATGAGGAAATGAAAAGTAGCGTACTTTTTTTCATCGCTTGTCAATGTTCAGTCTGGGTCATGAGCCGCAAGCCGTGGGAAGTATGCCTACTGGATTAGTGTTGCAGCTGTGTGTCGAACAGCCACAGTACTCCCCATTTAGCGCTGGTATTATACCAAACTTCACCTTGCTACTATACCGTGTCACATACTGCTTCACAGTTGTATTGACCGTCTCTATAACTGTGTGTAGCTCACTGTTCTTTTGTTTTCACCAATGTACTAACAATGCTTCATTCGCCAGGGCGACTTTGCATCTCTCAAAACTGCGTTCTGCCTTATGACACCAGTCGATTGTTTTTGTGTCTCTCTTTCCATTTGCCTTCGGCATCGTGCCTTGGAGAATGGCTTGCTCCTCGACAGCATTTTTAACAAACGTCAATAACAATTTATCGAATTTAAAAATCGCTTTAATTCACATACGCTTGTTGGGTTGGGAAATTTGAGAATTGCGTCGATTTTATTTTCGGTGGTTTTATTCCATGAGCGTTGACTGTATATCCTAGAAAGCGTATTTCCGCCTGAGTAATCTGGCATTTTTCTAGGTTGATGACTATCCCGTACTCTCGAAATCGCTCAAACATCAACCAAAGATGTTCTGGATGTTCGTTCCCATCCTTTGAAGCGATGAGAATATTATCGATGTGTGGGAATGCGAAGTCGAAATCCTACAACATATCATCCATGAATCGTTGGAATATTTGGCTTACATTCCTCAGACCAAAGGTCATGTGAACGAATTTGTGTTTTCGGTACGTCCTTCGGTTCCACCAGTATTTGGTGGTAGCCATCCTCGAGATCTAGAGTGGAAGGAACTGATTTACCTGCTAAGAAATATGTAAAGTCCTGGACATATTGAACTGGGTAGCGGTTGGGTGCTCTGACTGCATCTAGACGCTGAAAATCTCTGTTTCCACTCTCCATTCGGTTAGGGGTGCATATGTGGTGGACTTGACCACGGACTTTTCATTTGATGCTAACATGAGTTTCGCTGGTAACGA
The DNA here is from genome assembly GCA_949129095.1 of Volucella bombylans. Lineage (NCBI taxonomy): Eukaryota > Metazoa > Arthropoda > Insecta > Diptera > Syrphidae > Volucella > Volucella bombylans. The sequence continues at coordinate 197,131,680 of OX422140.1, read as the reverse complement.
TCTGATGAGAGACACTGTGGTTAACCACGGTTATTACAGCCGACGACTGCGTTAATTCCTTGAATTGCTGCAACAGTTCTCTAAACGGTACTTCCCAGTTGATATTAGTGAACCGCGATAATGGAATACGTGTGATGAAACCGACGCTGGATACGCAAGTCTGACGATCTATCAAGCAGTGTTTCTTTAAATTTACTAGTAGTAAATGTTGCAGAAAATCCGCTCCACTGATTGAGTGAGCTATTTCTTCGATGGAAAACATCCACTTGAAGGCTCGGCGTAGTCCTATATCCACTGAAAGCATTTTTATTCCATACATATGCAAGTTTAAATTCGTGTATTGTTCGCTGCAAAGAGGGTTCTTGAATTGTCACCATTATACTTTTTTATGCGCGTATTGCTGATACAACAGAAATGTCAGCGCCGGTGTCTATTCAAAACGTATATTTATCTTCTCTTTTATCTCGAACGAAAAGACGACAATTGCTGAGGTCAGTGTCTGTCGGCAGTCACTAGTGGCCATGTAGTTTGACGATTGGTATGTGCAAGAAAGATGATACTTCTTCGCATTGCGGTTGTACCAACATACTTGATTTATTTGTATACGGCTGCTACTTCGATTGCAACGACGTGTGCCAGACTGCGTGCACTTGTATGAAAGGAAGATGGGTGTGCTTTTTACTCAGCACCGATGCGTGACAATTCTGCAATTTTTTTTTGATGTTGTAATCTTATCGGTAAGTTCTGTTAGTTTATCGCTATCTGCTATACTTACCGAAATGATAGCGTGCAAGTTCGATGGTAATAGCTACCACCAGAGATTTTTTAGTAAATCATCGTCCATTTTTTCGATTATTTCTTTTTATTAGGTAACATACAAGTTAGTTGTCCACAGGTGGGTTCAGTAAAATGTCGCTGACTTGACTTAAAATCTGATATTATCCACGCTACAAGGAATTGTGATTCCATCTAGATAAACTATAATTCTGGCTTTCCCGTTCAGAATGGAAGAGCTTTGAGGGTGAGTTTTGAAATCTAGTTAGATGGATTTGTAGCGCGTGGTTGATGATGATCTTCTTCGTTTCCGCCCGGCGCCATGTAGACGAAACTGCCTCCGACTTTTACGTACTTATGTACCACATCATCCCAATGGGAACAAATTCCGGACATTAGGCACAACTAACGCTGTGTTCAGCGTAAACACATACAATGCGGTGTGTGCATTTCGGTGCGTTTAAGATTAGAAATTAAAAATCAGATTGATGCTGTATGTAACAACGTAAACAACATATTGCGGACAACATGTGCATCGCATTGCCTACTTTGTTTGAAAATCAAACTGGTTTTATTTTTTCCTTTTTCCCGCAGTATTGTGCCGAAAGTAAACGAGATGCTCGCAACTGCGGAAACAAATGATGAAACCCGCCATAAATTAGTCTGTTTTTATATACAACATTAGTTTTCAATGTTTGATGTTTCTTTTTAGATTTCTAATTATTTTTTATTTTCAATGAACAATTTTCCATTAGCAATATTTTAAGTACTTGTTCAGCATGAAATCCGCTAATTCTTCATTTTGTCTGCGTGTAACACAATAAGTCTCTAAACGTTTATTCAGGTTCTGAAATACCACTTTCGAGTCATGCCAAGTCTGTTGTCTGGTTCATCTGGCATTAATAATAATGCCAATGATATATCCTACAAAAAAGATGTTTACTATAATAATCACAATAAATGGTTACTATAACAACTATTCGCATAGATAGTTGCGTCAGAAGATATAAACATACCTTTGCAAATACATTTCTAAAAATTGTTTTACTGTACTAACCGTGCTTTAATCTTTGAGTTAGGAAGTTTACAGCACAAGTGATCCATCAATTCCCTTTGACATATTTTTACAGAAGCTCGAACTGCAGTCGTCTTGTCAACAAAAACAAAAAGTTAACAAATCTTAAACAGTGGATGAATTTATGACTTCTCAAGAAAGTTAAGTTGAAGAATAAATTTCGTATTAAAGTTATAAAGCATCCCCACAACACAAGGCGCAAAACGTGTTACAATAAGCTTTTCAATTAACTTAACCCTTTCGGGACGCAATTCAGGTGATGAAGTTATAGACATTTTTCATTTTAGAATTAGTTAAGGAGCTTTTCATTAGTGTAATTCATATAAAAAAAGAAGACATTTTGTATGGGCGTGTCCGGAGGGTGTTGGTACATATGTGTACCATTCGGGTTGTTCCGTGGTACAATTAAGTACCATTCGGCTTGTATAACACAAAATACAATACAGTCGTAGTTTAGGCAACGAAAACATAAACTTTATTCTTTTTCTAAAAGTAAGATAACAAAAACATAAATACTGTTGATTATTTTACATAAGATGTACATAAATATATTTAGGAAGTGTGATATGGTGCAAAACAATGATTACATAATGGAATTTCGCATTCCTTGCATATTGTTTTGGTGCGCGTTTGTTTTTTAGACTTCGCACAATTTACGCAACGGCGTCGGGAAGTGCCCTCGATTGGCAAATGTCGAGACCCTACTCCTCTCACTGGCTGACGACCTCGATGATTCGATCTCCGTACAGCTGTTTTTTCGAGTCCTTGAGCAACCAAGCCCTCTGATAAATTTACCAAAAACGTTTTGAATGGCAATTTTTGTCGATTCATTTCAGAGTGAATGACCCATGCGTTCACTGCTGCCATCATTATCAGCCTGTAAAAAATCTTCTTCCACCATTTATCTGACTTTCGGTCGTATTCATAGAGGCCGCTCATTTGGTCTGCCAGATCAACGCCGCCCATTATCTCTCGATAAAACTTAATCATTTGCGGGCAAGGAACTTGAATTTTTTCACCGGTCTTCAAGGTTTTTGTAACGACTTCCATGTTATTGCTATGGCAGTTGCTTAGCACTAGAACCTCTTTGGTATCTTGCCATTTCACGCATAAAAGTCCACCTGAGGATCCTTTGAACTCAGCTTCTCCCCTCTGCAATTTTCTTCCAAATTTGGGAACGTTTTTGCGATTGGACATTATAGTTCCCACCGATGGATATCCAATAGATTCCAATAATTTGACTGATGTGAAGAAACGGTCGAAACATAGGTTTACATCTATCTCTTTTATCGTGCTAGCCAATTTATTAACGACTCTTTCGCCCAAAGTTCCTTCAAGTGCCTCTAATTCTTTTCCGCTGTAAATGTTGAAATCATACGTGTACCCAGTTAGGGCATCACATCGAAGCCACATTTTGATTCCACGTTTTACAGGCTTTAGAGGCATGTACTGTTTGAGGTTACTGCGCCCTTTGAATTTGGTCATTGACTCGTCGATGCTCTGATAAACACTATCTTGTCTGCAGTTTTGAAACGTTTTTTTCAAGCATTCAACCAGATCGTTCACGTAGTACGTCTTACAACAGTCAGCTGGCTTTTCGGGTGGGGAGAAATACATTTTTGATGTAACCATAAGGAACCGATCGCGAGTTATTGCATTTTTCACTGCTTGGTTTCCCAGCGATGAATGTGATGACCAATAATCCTTTAGGCTTGGCACCCGATTGTAGCACATTGTGAACATACAACCAATGATTACTTCTATTTCATCCGCGTTAGTTGGATCCATAGTCTTGCAGCGTTTATTTTGTGATGATCTGCGATGAATATCCAAGCGTTCGTTCGTGCACTGTGCAATATATATATAGACAGATCTTGGCCAAAGTTTGTGGAAAATTTGAACGACTGAGGACGATCGGTGAATGGTCTGTGATATATTGCAAGGTCGTGAAGGAAAAACTGTTTTTTTTGGAACAAATACACCGGTGACCGTAGTCCAAATTACATTTTCAGCTTGTGTATCACCTGTAGAACCGGCTTCACGAAGATTGTTATTACCAATTTCAGGAACAGTCATCTCTTCATCTGAATCTGCTCCAGAGCTTGAGTCCTGGTCGTCTTCTGTTTCGGATTCATCACTTGGATCTGGTCGAAACGAATCGTCACTACCAGAAGAAAAGTCTGCTCCACTTGAATTTTCTCCTTCATCATTCAACAATCTTTCAATTTCTTCGTGGTCCATTGAAATCTAAGAACGAAAGAAGTATTATACGGTATCCAAAAATGACGAGCGGTACTTATAAGTACCAACATACAGGACGAATGGTACACTATTGTACCATCCACGTTTATTTGTTGATTATTATTCCATTTTGATCCAAATCACTTACCTTTTATAATATTATCACACTTTATAAATTTATGATGTATGTATTCACTGTTTTTTCCGAAAATATATATTTTTTATACACTAAACTACAAAAAAAGAACACAAGCTCGAAATTCTGAGTTCACGTGCGAGTAAAAACTTTGGAATAAAATAATTTACAGTTACTGAATTGTCATAAATACGGTTATATTTTGTTCTCAAAATACTCACGGACGAGCTGGTACAAATTTGGTATGAATATGGGAGCTGTGTGAAATTTTAGGGATGTTTGAACTTTAGATGGTACACATGTGTACCGTGCGTCTCGAAAGGGTTAAAAGTGAAATTCTGAATTGTAAGGACAATTATTATAGGAAAACAATTGCTGATATGTACTTTAGGTATTCCTAAAAGAGATTGGGAGGTTGTAAATGAAAGCCTAAATAAAGTTAAGCTAAAAGCCGGTGTATCCATACAGAATGGTAACTCTTTAATAAATGACTCTTGACAAGGGCCAAATTGACTTAATGATGTCCTGATAGTATTGTACAAGATTACTTTAACTCTGTCAGTTTTCTCTTTAAAAAAAAACACAAACATATCGCCGAATGATATGATTTGCAGTAACATTTTAAAAAATATTTCTTACTTTATTTCTGACGTCTTGAGTTTTATCTTTAATCATACTATATAAAAATGAGTTCTTCCAGATCTCCTAAGTTAGCAGTTGTTATTCCTCTGCACAAAAAAGAGAAACCAGGTGTCTAAAAAATTATTGTCCCATTCACTCCTCTCAGTTTTTTCTTAAGTTTTTGAAAACGGTATGAAATCCAGAATGTTGTCATTTCTGGATATAAACCATTTCTATAGTGATTTACAATTCGGTTTCAGGAAAAGTAAATCTTAAGAAGGTGCTGTTTTAAAACTATGTAGGGTACTATGCACTAGTATAAAAACCTCCGAGATAGCTGCCTTCTTGTTTATTGATATAATAAAGGCTTTCGACACCATTGATCGTACCGTGTTACTCCAAAAGCTTTATAGAGCTGGTTTTCTTTATGATTGGTTTGTGTTTTACCTAAAATACAGCAAACAAAAAGTCAAAGTTAAAGATAATTTTAGTTCTGAAAGTGTATTAATATTGGAGTACCTCAAGGCTCTGTTTTAATCCTGATACTAACATATTCTTGATTTTTATGAGTTCACTTTTTGTCCAACATTTCGAAGGCACGTTAACAGCATTTGCTGATGACACTGCTTTATCTTATTCTAGGAAAAACTATTTTAATCAGGTTATTGATGTAAATAATGACTAAGATATTCTATACAAATGGTTTTCTGTATATAAACTAACTATAAGTGATAGGACGACGTACGAGTACATGATTTGAAATAGTTTAGGCAACACCTTTGAAAATATGGCTGTAAGATATCATTCGCCTTGTTGTCCTGAGTTATAGTTTATTTAATTTGTATACACATGTACAGTAATCGTCATTCGCCTCTTGTCCTTGACAACTGAATGTATGATACCATTGTATCTTAAAGAACCCTGTAATGCTTTTTCTCCTTTTTTTTCATATGTAAATTAAAATAACTGATAGTTTTAAGTTCTTACATTGAAATAAAGTTTAAAAAATAAAAATATAAAAATAAAAAGTTCAGCCACCGCCTTTGATGGTGTTGATAATAACAAATCGTAGGTCTTACCGATCGCACGTGATATAGTGGTGTTAAACCCCTTAAAAATCCGAAACCACAGATGCGTAATTCCTGTATGGATATCATAGTGTTAGTGTGATCCATTCTATGTAAATGTCTTCGTTATGGTAACAAAATCAATATCGGCTCGTGCCTTATATTCTCGTAATTCGGGGTGGAATTTCGTCCTCCAGAACCTATAAACGAAAACAAAATATATTTTGTTTCCCAGATTGTTTCTCTCGAATAGAATAGGACTTAGGTTTTATACTCAATCTCCCTAGTTGTTCGGGATAAATGAAGTAACTTCCGATATTGATGGTAATTTTACACTTTTACGGTGCACATGCGTATAAGTTTTGCAGATATATATAAATTATAAGCTGCGGCGTTTCTGGAAAACGTCTCCCAAAAATTAATTGCTGATGCAGATTATCATAAGATGTTCGCTTGAGACCATCGAGAAGGTAATATGAGGATCTAAAAAGATGGCCTTCTGTTCTCTGTTGCGATCACCTTAATGTAAATATTTTACAGATTTTTAGCCCTTTTCTGCGCTACGTATCTCATCTTTAATTCTCGATCATTATAATGTTTACTTTATGCCAGTTTCGAGTTTGAGTGCCCACATCCTGTTATTCTTATATTCCATGATTTATGTTGTTTATGGTTTCACTTGAACATGTGAATATGACAACATGTCAAGCTGTTCACATTTTCTCTTGGGTGCTTTGAAAACTAAGGGAGTGCTTTGGTGAAAACTTTTTCGCTGTAAGGCTCCTTGTTGCGTTTCGACAAATCACCTGGCATTGATACCACTAAAACTCTTGTTACGACTGCTACCCCATGATTATTCAACAGCATATGCTCCATTTTCCAGCTAACATCCAGCAACTGCCATTTCAAAACCTCGACCCCTTTTGTATTAAATAACCGAAATAGCAGCAATTGATCGGAGTTATTTTCTAACATTTCCAGTTCAATGGCTATCTGGATGGATACATAATACTTTGTTGAAAATCTTTTCGAATTGCCCAAAACACAGTTTGGCTGAGAGAAAATATAATGTCGTCTTTTGTGACTGGATTTGGGTTTTCATCTTATTTGACAAACTTGCCGTCTGTGTCCATACTTAATTCTTCCAAGTGTTGCTTATGTAGATTCAGAATTCATTCTTCACTATTTCGAGGAACATACGATAAGGATTTTTCCGCAGCTGGGTTTGACTGTGTGACTTATCTTGTTCTTTAATTTATTTTCTAATTTATATTACTGCTTTCATTTCTAGCATTTCTTCATATTTCTATATGAGCATTTACACTTATAGATAGGGGTTAGGCCAACGTTGTTTCAGCTTCTCTTTTCGTGCTCCAAGCTCCCAGGACTTCTTAAAAATGTTTCGCTTGTAGAGGTCTGCAAACTCTATTCAGAAAATCAGACCTGCTCGAAAATTAGTGGATAAATGGAGATATAAGAGTAAGGGCCTTCGTGTACCAGGCTTATATTAGTTACGAAAATAAAATAAAAACAATTTCACCTCCATGATAAAAGTCATATGTAACTTCGAAATCCAGAGCGTACTTATCTTGGAGTAAACATTTATCCCAATAACAACACTGAAAACTAAGCAGAAGAAATGTCGGAAGTTACTTAATTTTTCTGAAAGTGTGGCATTCATTAAACACCCAATTAACTTAAAATGCGATCAGTCTGAATAGTTGGTCTTATACAACTGATCGTTTTATCTCCTTCATACTATATTTTACTGAAAAGCGACTACGGATACGAATATGGATACGTTTGGAAATAGATTTGATATCGGAGTCTCTTACAAAAACTACGTTAGCGTAAAGACAAGCCAAAATGTCGATAACGAGAATGAAATTTACATTGAAGTCGTAAACCATTCCTCTAGGACAAAGAATCTTTTTTTTTTTTTATATATGTAATGAGCGCGCGCTCAAGGGGTTTGTGTACTCTTAAGGTGAGTGTTCACAGCGCGGGCAATGGAAATTTAGGGAGGAAGAAAACAGAAGTACCGATGTACATTGCTTTTAAATGTTTTCAAGTTATAACGACCAGGAAATACAGAGATCGGCAGGGCATTCCATAAGCGAGTTGTACGGCTTACGAACGAATCAGGATATTTTAGAGTACGTCAGAAAATGGGCTTGAGTGTATACTGATGAGCATTCATAGCGAGACGGGTGTTACGGTTGAAAGTTTGAATGGGCGGAATGCTACTGGTGATTTCAGTGGAGCACTGGTGGTGGAAATAGCAATAAAAGAAAGTGAGACAGGAGACATTATGTCGGTGTTCGAGCGTGTCAATTGATTGACTGGTATTAGTATCATCAATAAGTTTTATCGCACGGTTTTGAATCCTATCTAGCAGGTGCAGATATGTTTTAGGAGCACCTGACCAGATGTGGGCATTTTACTCCAATTTTGGGCGGATGAATGCCTTATATATTGAGGCCTGATCAGAGGGGGTAAAATATCAGGAACTTTTCAGCCGAATTTTGAGTTCCTCTTCGGTTCGTAAAAATTATCAGTGCGATGCTGCTGGACTTCTAGGACAATTCATTTTATCACACCTTTCATCTTCATGTGCAAGAAGTAACTAAAAAAGCCAACACAACCATAAGAATTCTTTACCTTTTCATATGCAGAAATTCAAAATTGAATGACCCACATAAATTACTGATTTTTAAGACCTAAGTCTGCCTTGGTTTTTCTCTACAAAAGAACTACATGAAATATCTAATATAGAAATCGTAGAAAATAGAATTGAAAAGCTTTTGCACCAATATAATATATCGTGTTTATCCTCTGACAATGACTTAATTTTAAGCTTATCATCATAATGAATGCAACATTTTCTAGTCTTAGTTTAGTTCAACTAATCATATATTTATTTCTTGTGTTTATTTATTTATTTATTTATCTACTTACTTATTTATTCATTTATTTTTTTTCTTGTGTTTTGCTTTATTTATTCTGTTTGCTTATTTATTTATTCATTTATGTATTTATTTATTTAGTTAGCAATTTATTTATTTATTTATTTACTTTGTTTATTTTATTGTTTATTTATTTTAGCTATTTATTATTTTTCCTTGTTTTTTGCTTTATTTATTCATTTTTTATTTATCTATTTACTTATTCGTTCATTTATTTATTTATTTATTTACATATTTCCAACTATTAATTAAATAGTACTTAAAGTTTGTACTTTCAAACCCAGTTTTACAACCAATTCTCTTCTCCCTCCAACGATATGGGACATAGAACTTATTTTAGTGAAGATTTTTAGTTTATTTTTAGTTTGCCTTCAAATTTATATAATTCTGTGATATTATTTCAAACATTTGTAATAATATTTTAGTAGTAAGGTGCTTCAACCAAATCTCTGTAATACAGGCATTATGACTATAAATATTGTAAACATTATGTCACAATAAATAAAATAATAATAATAATTAATTTTATCACACTTTTGTTTACTCTTTGATTGGAAAGATAAAAATCTTGATAAAATGTGCTGAAATATTTCCAAAACTTGGCTGATCGACGGAGCTACTAAAGATATGCAAAATTAACTTGATGGCATACCTGCATACCAGTTAAAACAGATCTGTCTATATATTTTGAAAACTTGCAGAGTTCTGGAATCCCCAATTGCCACGCTAATATATATATTACATACGTTGGTAGTGCACTGGGTTCCAAATCAGTTGCAAGCGTTTCATTAATGCCAAAGGGGTTGAATTTTAAAAGTTCTATCAATTACCCTCATGAAAAGTAAGTTAGATACAATATAGATCTACAGTCATATGTACTCGTATGTTTACATATGTACAGGTTCAGTTGTGTTCAGACATCCTGGCAGGATTGCTCGGTGAAAAGACTTTTAGCAAAATTGAAATTTAATTTACCACATTGATGGGGATGTTTGCGAAAAGTTTTTGTCATGTGCTTCTTTGTTTGTATTGTTCTTTTTTTTTTCTTTTTTCTTGTTGGCTTCATTTTTCGTCGAGTTTGTTGAGAGTGATTAACAACACTTTTCCGATGCCGATTCCCGCCAACGTGTTAGTAAACGTGTCACTAGAGACTGAGAACATACTATATACTAAATGCAAAAGTGTAAGCCATCACATGCATAAGCAATGAACTCCCACCGACGCCTATGAACTGAAGGAATGACAGGGACTTGGTGTCGACTTTCAGCGTTGACAGACGTTGTGCAACAAGTATTTCATTGAACGTGCCGTAGTTTGACAATGTCCTTAATCTTCTGCTACAGAAAATAGGGCAGCGAGTAATAAAAAGAGTGCATAAAAGTTTGCTTTATAACTGCCAAAGTTACTCACATAGTTGAGTGTCAAATTAATAATAACTCTTTGTCGAAATTTTGCAAGCTTGTAAATGTTGGAACGTCTTTTTGGCTCGAATTTTTCGGCAAAACAAAAGCAGTTTTAGCTTAAATTAATTTTTTAGTTTAACGAAGATGAATGACAACTATACTTGACTATGTATTATAATAATTAATTCAATTGCAAGGTTTTGTCACTTCCTTATCGAAGGAATCCTATGTATTTGATTTAAAATAAGGAAGGCAATTTTTGTCATCTGTCATCTGCTGACTGTCCTATAACTCGGATTCGGCCAGCAGCGCAATAATCAAATTTGCAGCGTAGTACTTGCCTTACCTCCTTCCAGTGGTGGTCTCCGGTAACTGCATGACTAACATCATACCTGAAAGAATTTTCTGTAACTCACAAATGAACACTGGAAGCACAATCCTTCAAAAGTCCGTACAACTACTTGCGTACGGCGACGATATTGACATAAATGGGAGAACCCAGTGGTTCTGTGGTATTCAAACGGAAGCTCCTAAGATGGGTTTGGCAGTAAATGAGGTAAAGCCATATGCTGTCAACAAGAATGGACACACAATATCAACAAATTCGACAGAATGTCACAGTGGATAGCTATAAGTTCGAGGTAGTAATGGAGTTTTCTATCCTGGCTTTGCAATAAATTCTATCGACAACATTTCAACATAAATAAAACGAAGAATCGTACTTGCCAATCGCTGTTTCTTTGATCTAAGAAGGCAATACAGTTGTAATGACCTATCCCAAAAAAAAAGTAAAGAGACTCTATATAAGTCCTACTTTATGGCGCGGAAGTATGGACTCTATCGAAAGCGGATGAAGATGTCCAAAGTCATTTCGAGATTAAAACTGTTCGGAAAATATTTGGTCCCGTTTGCGTTGATGAACTATACGATATATACAGCGACATCGACCTAGTCAGAAAACAGCTCATCGGTCGTCTCAAATCGGTAGAACATGTAGAGCGAATGGGCACCAGTGCTCCGGCCCACAGAGTCTTCAAATCAAACCCGCAGGAAGACAGTAGAGGGAGACCTAACATTAGGTGGTGCGCACAAGTAGAAGGGGACTTCAACCGACTTGGAGTGCGCAACTGGAGGCAGGTAGTTAAAAAGACCGAGCGAACTGAACAGGTTCACAGCGAACTATAGTTCCACATAAGTACGAGCAGGTAAGTAAGTATGTAACTTTTTTGACATGAGCTTTGATTAAGTGAGTTTCAGTTTAATGGAGCGACCTTTGTTGTACATGCTTTTAGCAATTGCATGTTTGATTGCCTCATCTGTCATCACAACGGATGACAGATACCAACTCCGGCGTGTTTTATTATACAGCTCACTTACAACTTCGATGATACATAGGATCTGGGTTTGAGCTTGTTCTAATTAGATAATTTTACCTCCTGCTTTCGAGTCAGTGTAAGTGCCATCAGATTTTCTGAATGATTCCAGACTTTTTGATTTTCCTCACTTTGAAGACTTAGACTAAGAGGCACTCTTCTAAATCTGATCCAGTCTTCCTCCAAATTAAAATGCCTAAAACCATCAAAATTTTAATTCCCGGGGGCGCATTTTAAACGCAGACTAACTTAGCCATTTAAGCGATTGCACACTTCCCTTTAAGTGTGTGCTTTAAGTTTACATATCGCATACTTCTGCTTGAATGCAAAAATTATGCGGACTTGACCGCATCCACTGATATAGCCTTGCTAATAACTAACAGTATTTTTATTTCTTAATTTTTCGATACAGTGTGAGCAAAAGAAAGCAAGGGCAGTAAAGAAAGTCAAATGGTTGCCAGCTTTTTAAGGATAATTTCCGTGCACCGATCAGTAAACCTGTGTATTTCACATTTGTTGCAAAAAATTAATATTTACGTAGAGGGAATATATACTCGTATATAAAGTATTCTTTTTCATTGCAAGTAAGTCCTCTGACATTTACCACCCTTTGTTACATTGCTCAGGTCCGAAAACCTTGTCAATTTCTTCTCCAAAATACGTCAAATAGCCGGTTCAAATACAGCCACTATGAACCTGAGAGCTCAGCCAGATTTTTTGTTTTTTTATAAGTATTTCCCTAAACAAGATAAATTAGGTTTGTTCTTTCGATCGGTTTTTTATTCTTTAGCCAAAGTAGGTAAGCGCAGTAGAAACAAGTTGAACTCAATGCACTGCTGTTCTTATAAGACGAGCGACGTGTTGTGGCAAAGTAGACGGAATATTATGACGCTTTATAGACAACGATGACAAACAACTCACGAAGGCCTAGGACTCTTATAAGGCAGATATTACAACAATCCCAGAAGTGCGATGGGAAGGAAGACGAAGCTGACTTGAATGTGGATTTGTTATTCGAGGGAAACCCAAACATAAATGGAGCAAACATCGGCTCGAATCATTATCTTATTGCAGTCAGGGTATGGATGCGCAAGTAAGACCGCAAAATTTCTACGTTCAAAAGCCGCAATCGCAATAGATCGCATTGCCCCAAACTCTCTCAAAATCTAAGCCTTCATACACAAACCGTAGAACACTAATGGAAATATTGTCAACGAGCTATTGGAGAAGATGCTTCTGATGTGATTGGTTTCAAAGGGCCGCCACAAGGAAAACTCTGGTTTGATCATGAACACAGTCCGGTACATGCAGGCAAACAAGAAGCATATATTTTCGGTGTAAAATATACATACGTATATCTCTTTTCCTAAGCCTACTGTCATTTTGATTGCTGGTAGGTAACATGTTTTTAGAAATTAAATAAAAAGTTATATAATTCCCTATTTACGAATCCCACTTGACACCTGGTCGCACTGCTCTTTAACCCATGAGGCTTTCACGAGATACTAATTTAGAGTAGCAGAGTCCAAGTGGCAGCTCTCCAAAAAAAACCATGCAACTTCTCAAAAAACCTCTTAATACTTTACGAATGCCAACGAGTAGTTCTAAATGACATTGCTATGGTGCTTAAGTGGAAGCAGATGTTTGTGTTATACCAACAAGCTTTGTAAGTCAGATTGGGGTTTCAGAGTGAAAAATCACACGAGTACGTGGTTGGGAAAAAGTTCAGACTCAGACTGCAGTGAAAACAGTAGATCCTTGGTGCTTGGTGAGTGGTGAAAGTAGATTCATCTTGTTTCTCCATTTTTTTTCTTCGGTTTTTTTTTTTGTATATTTGTTTGAAGTTGGTATCGCCTCCTCTTAAATAAACAGTGTTGTTACGCGCAACTGAATGTTGAGTACGAAATGATAGGAAAGTTTTCACACAAAAACATTGTCTTACCAAAGTAACCGCAGACTGCATAGTATGATACGAGTGTACTCGTATATGTTGTATCTGCTGTGGGGCATTGTATACGACTTAGTATTTTGGTTGGGAACTTTTGCTTTGAGCAACTTTTCTCTGCCATCGAATCTGTCAGTTGCAATGCTTGAATGCTTTGAAAAATGTTCGTCTAACGTCTGTAATTGAAACAACTGGGAACATACCTGTGAAAATATTCTTTTAAGTGAAGGAGTTTTAAAACGCTCGTAGCTAAACCGAAAATGGGAAATTCAAACAATGAAACGACGGTAGGATGGAATATCTGCTACTACGGTGGAATAGTGACCTTTAATAAACTCCAGTTCGTCTATGCTAGACTTGTCTCCCTTAAGCCCTTTTGCAAGTGTGTGGCCAATAAAACTTACTTTTCAATGAAATATCATGTTAATTAAGCAATCTCCATAACAAATTATTAAAAATATGTGTCCCATTACTGTGCCCGTAACCAATCTACAGCCCTTCCAACTGAGGAATTGCAGGAAAGTTTTCAATCTGTTAAATACTTCGGGAAGCATCCAATTCGTATGTTTGTGTCATGAAGAGTCATGCCGTCTGCAGTTATGATGGCGGAAACTAAACTACTAAACTAAACTAAAAGCCCTAAGCGCTGTATAAAATAAGGGCCTTCCAAAAACTCATTGCTTTACAAGAATATTCCTACACTTAGAGTCTGTTGATCTGGACATTTACAAAACAGCTTACCTAATTAAATAAATTATGCAACTTGTTTCCTTCTGCCTATTTACTATTGGTTTCCCTTTTTTTCTCCGATAAAAGATAGGGTTGACCTTATACATGGCCCTTTAAACATCACTATTTGGCTCCATTGTTTTGGGGGTGGACCTAGGACTTAATTGGCATGCCTCTCTTGTGTGCGTCACCAAAGGCGAGGTTTTCTTCTACTACCTTGCTCCTCGAAGGTCTGGTACACGTCCTATCCATCTCAGGCCACAGATGCGCATCCAAGTTTCTGTAGTTTATCGTTGAATTTTCTCCTCTAAAGCCCGTCAACACAAACGGAGCCGAAAATCTTCTGAAGAATTTTTCTCTCGAAACGACTGAGGATATCTTTATCCCTATAAAGAAGTTAGATTGGGATGATTAAGGTTTTAAGACTTTACAATATAATTGACAAATAAACAGATTGAAAAGAGTGAGAATTGATAGCAAAGCCAAGGTAGGCAAAGTTCCTTATAACCTGCTATAGTTGTCAACAATGACGTTCTGTCTAATTAATTGATGTTATGCGCCCCTTCCTGTAGACAGCGTAACTTCGGTTTTCATCTCATTTAACTCTAAACCCATTTTTTCACCTTATGTGTCAATATTAGCGAACGCTCCGGTAACAGCCAGCTGAGTTCTGCTAATTACGAGTATGTCCATTCCATCAGCGTTCGCTACACAGGCTTTTGAAACAATATGTCTCCGGTGTTCGCTTGTGAGCTCCGCACAATTCGGGCCTTAAAATCTATGAAAATATAGTGGTATCGATTTGGAATTCTTGAATTCTAGTATGGAGTATGAAAATTTAGTCGATTTTGGACTTTCCTAAACCATACTGATTACGTTCGCGTAATATGGCAGATAAGATTTTCTGTGCAATGTTGAGGAAACTTATACCTTTATTGTTGGAACAGTTGAGGGGTCCCTTTTTTTGTGGATCGAACAAACGATGCTGAGATTCCACTCACCACCTATACACCCTTCTGACCAGATCTGGTCACTTCCAACAGCTTTAAGCCGTCGGGTCCAGTATTTTTGTTAGATTTAAGCTTGGATGTTTTTCAACATTCTCAGCAACGACTGTGATACTACAAATGTTTCTGTACGGGTTTTGCTGACGTATCAAAATATCAATTCTTTTTACCTATTCGTAAAACTTCCGTATGTTGCTCCTGGAGAACAAACCCTTTTTCGTTTTTCTTCTTCTAAAGAAACCATCCAGTTAAAAACAAGTCCAGGGTGTTGGCGGTATGACTATCAACGTCTGGTATTCTCGTGGGATCATTTACAACTGGGTGAAGTTGTTTTCCGCAGTGAAGATCTTAACACACCGTCCTTCGGGTGTTGTCTGTCCAGAATGTCGAAACGACCCAGGATCGTGTATATTGAAATCGCATAAATAGCGAGACCGCGGTGAGAAAAGAAGAATGGCACTAGTTCATAGCCAGGTAGTGATCTGAGAGGTGAGGGCGGGGATCTGTTGACGATTTGTTAAGTGTATTCCAATTTCATGGCATTTAATTGAGAACAGCTTCGCGCATACGACTATCAAAGTTGCCTCGTATAAAGTGCATTCCATAGTTTTCAAATTTCGACCACTTTTTCTATAAGATTCCACTTTGGAAATAAATTGCAACTATTTAAAATCGTTTTTGTAGAGTTAGTCTTTTCATGGTAATATGGTAGACTGTACTTAAAATACATGAAGCTTGACAGCTCAATATGAGACCTGATTTGACCTGTAAGTTCTATTGAAAAGTCTAACACCGCTAAGGCCGCAGAAAATTATTTAAATCTCGCAGGCTAGCTTCTGCCGATTGCTAATGATTTAAAGGCTGCTTCGATTTTGATAGATAAAGTAGGCCCTTAGACTTGGCAAGATCGACCTATTGCCGATTAACAACTTCTTGCTTAAGTGAAAACAAAATAACAATACTATTGGTCGATCCAAGGAATTATTCAGAGCATCAACTTTACCTCAAAAGATGATATTAAAAAATCGACGGAGTATAAGCACAAAAACAACCCCAAATCCCTTAACTTTCACTCTCGAAACCAGCTACTCGAAACCGATACCTAAACTACCACTTCAAACACATAGAAAACTAACTAAACCGAAAAGCTTCCATATTTTTCTCGCAATTTGTTACAGCCACACTCTTATTCTTAAACAAAATTATTGAAAAGTAGAAGCCTCAAAACCACTATTTGAGTTGCTCACTCCTCAAAAAGAATTAAAATTTTGTTTCGGTTTTATTCATGGAAGCCTCAATCTGCATCCCTCAACTCGCAGCCCTCTTCACACAGTCGGATTATGAAGTTTTGAACCACATTGAAGCCGGATGCTGTTACAATGGGCTTGGTTTCCTGTTGCTTGTGTTTTTCCTTCGCCATTTATTTTCTGTCAAGAGATCAGTAAATTCACCCACACAGGTTGTATGATAGAACAAATACGAGTAGTTGGGCATGGTATGGGTATAGAGCATTAATGGACTGTGGAAATCTTGTTAGTTATAAGGGGGTTTAGAACTTAGTTCGATTGTGTTAAAAACAAGTTTAGTCGTAAATGGGATACATATGTACATTATAATTAATTTAGTTTTTTACTAATTGTTGTCTAATTTATTTTTAAGGTTGAGCCGAGTGGGCTGTAGACCCATGAAAAAAGGATTCAAGGCAGAGCCATTTTTATTTATTTATTAGTTTCCTGGAATATATACCAAAATGTGGCTGTTGTTTGATTACTACCCTTCAGTCTATGTGAATCAGCTGTAACATACATAATAAAACATCGACTCGTGAGTGTGTGTTGATAAGTATTACTTATACAAAATGTACATATGAAATTGCTCTGAAGCAGGTACTTGAAATTAATCAAGCGAGAGAGGGAGTACTAGCTCAAGTTTATATCACCAACATCGCCGAGTATCTTTGAGAGTACCTTTACTGCTAGTGCTGCTTTGATGTAAACCACACTTTCAGATCAAGTGAAACGGACTACCGTCGCCAAATTAAATTAATATCCCAGTTTCAGTTTTCAATGCATTTTATTTTCTTACTAATTAACTCTTACATACTAACAAAAAATTCTTAAATGCTAGCTTAAAATTACTTAACAATCTTATACTAACTTACTGGCCCCACACAGGCACTCTAAGCTACTCTAAATTCTTAAAACTATGTCTTTCGACTTTATGTACATTTTACTTAGAACTATTTATTTTGAATACTTAAGGCTAAGAAAAAATATTTGTTAACAAAAACTTAGCATATGGACATATTTTTTGATTTTTTATAAAAACTTAATATCTAACTTAAAATAAACCTTAGCCTACCTAACCTAAATACACAATGCAGACATACACACACATAGATATTATACACAATTATATACATATATTATTATATACAAAGGTATATACTAATATATGTATATATTTCTTAAATGCTACCCTAAACCTATGCAAGCTGGCCATCGCTATTCACAAAGAAAACGGATTGGTCAGCTCTGCCTCATTAGTGAGGCTGGTCTGTAATTGACGGAAACGACGACGAAACATCTTCCCCATCATTCAACCACCAGAAATGCTGGTGCTGCCGAATGACATCCCTCTTATCGCGATTCCCCACCGCCCTACTGAACCTGAGGCGATCCACACTGCCGTGTGCGACGTCTCTGTTGTAGTTGAGTCGCCTGTCCCCAGCTGTCCGAGCGACATGGAAGATTAACGGCACCGCTGATCTATCCTGGATCAACCCTATCTGATCAAGGTAGAGGAATGCTTCCGGTGGAACGAAGCCGTCAGAGCGCACACTCTCGTGGTAAAGGTAATTGGGGTAGTAAGCCCCAGATATTAGGTTATTCGTCGAGGTCATTGCTCTTGCAATGTGCCTTCGAGTCAGCTTAACTACGAAATTGTCCACTCGTATTAGGTTTGCCCTGTTGTAAAGGACCTCATTAGGATAAAATTTTTTGTACTCCGACTCTGGTGTTCTGTACAAGCGAAGGCAAGCCCTAAGGCAAGCCCTCTCAAACACCCGAATCTTTTCCATTAAGCTTGCTCGTACATTGAACCACACGGGACAACCAAATACCAGCATGGGCCTAATAAGGGCCATGTAGCAGATTACCTTTACCCTCGCATCGAGTTGGCTGCTATAAAACAGTCTCTTTGTAAGGGCAAAAGCGCCTTTAGCTCTGGCCAGAGCAGCATCTACATTTTTGCCAAAATACAGAAACTGATCTAGCCAGATCCCAAGGTATCTGACTACATTTCGACAGGCAAGAGGCTGTCCGTGCTGTCCAATGATTGAGAACTTTCGCCAATTTTTTCTGGTATCCCTAGAGGCTCCAGACAACGGCGTCCTAAAGAGAATGGTTTCCGACTTCTGAAAGTTGATTTTCAACTTCCAGTCATCGCAAAATCGTCTTATCTTATCGAAGTCACGCTGCAAGAGAGTATTAATGACCTCGATTTTTGGACCTGTTCTGTACGCAACCAAATCGTCTGCGTACGCAATAGTATGGGGAAGTGAACTTATCAAGTCGCTTGTAAAAATGTTGAATAGGATCGGCGAATTGACCGCGCCTTGCTGAAGACCATTTTTAATTTGAAATATTCCAACAGAAGTCACATCACCATTCTTCACGATGAACTGTCTGTTAGTTAGCATATTATAAAGAATGTACAAGAGTGGTTTACTGATCCCCAGCCTAGTTAGTTTATAGAAAAGACCCTCTAACCATACGGTGTCGAAGGCCTTCTCCAAGTCAACAAGGCAGGCACCAGTGCATTGTTTTTTGCCTTTATTCCATTGGATATCGGACACCAGTTTAGACGCGGCATGTGAGATATCATGTCCCGCCTTAAAACCGAATTGATTATCCGGAACTATATGTTTGTCCTCAACCCACCTAGACAGAGCTCTATTGATTACCTTTTCAAAAACCTTACTGATATTCGGAAGGAGACTTATCGACCGGAGATTCGCCGGATTGGATATATCCTTTCCCTTTTTGGGGATGGGTTGAACCACCGCCGTTTTCCAATGCGCTGGATAATGTGCATTATTCATTGCATTATTAAACAGGGTGGTGTAAATGTCCACCGCTTCTAGAGGAAGATGTCGAAGCACGATGTTCGGAATACCATCGGTCCCCACTGATTTCTTAGCCCTGATTGTGTCGAAGATCTCATGGAGTTCTTCCCTCGAAATGAATGGGGGTAGGTCACCCTCTCTGGCGATGACATTATTGGCCATATTTTCGTCGCTAAACCGGGTGAAACCAGAGCCCTCGGATCGCCAGTTCCCCATTTCATTTCGAATGCAGAAGTCGTGCACCAAGACGCGACCTTCCAGGTCATAATTAGGGCCAATGTTGTCAATGGCCTTGTATACTTCCTGGAAAGTCGCCCCTATGGCCTCAACCTTCTCCTGTGGATCCTCGATCACAAAAAAGTCGTCATCATCAGCGGCCTCACTTGGATCAATGCCTGCTATTGTCAGTAACCGTTCGTTGTCTGTTGTCCGGGCTATTTTAAGACACTGAAGGTCGTTTTGATTTTTTCTCCGAAATAGTTTATTTATTTGCGGAAACATATTCGGGTTGCTGGTGTTTACAGCCCGAACCTTGTTGTTCCAATACAAACTTACAGAAATTCTGTAATTTTCTTTTATCAGCGTTTGAATATTTTTAATCGACGACTTCAGTGTCCTAATCTCCGGGTCTCGTCGGTCAGTTAACTGTCTGTACAAGTTTTTAAGTCTGGTCAGAAGTCTACTTTTCTGTCGGTGCAGTGCGTCAATAGTAGGATTGCGGAACAGGTCTTCGTTAGTCGTACGTCGATACCGCGGTATTGTAGTGTCCATAGTTTGTTTAATTGTCTCGTCCATTTGTTTTAGGTAATTGTCGATCTCCTCGTTTGACAAATTCCTATTGGACGGTGGGTGGAGCGTGTTCGAGGAGAGCGCTCTTGTCAAGGTTGCGGAGAAGCGTGTCCATCGAGTCTTACTGTAGTTGTAAGAATATCTTTGGACAAACTCCTCCAATTCCGCAATTTCGTTGGGAACCGTAATTTCGGTGCTAAAACCGCAATGGTCGCTGTCATACACGAATGTGCGCAGACAGTTTAATGTTTGTAAATTCGTACCTGTCAGTCGTATACGTTCGTCGTACAGCAGTAGATCCAAATAAGACCCGCCTCTGGGAAACGACGGGTTATCCGTCGCTTTAAGACCGAGTCTGTACATGACATCATGCTGACCCCACCAATCGAGTAGTAGGTTCCCTCTAGTATTTGGCAAATTATTTCCCCAATCTCTGTGTTTAGCGTTGAAATCCCCGCCGATTATAAAATAATTCTCCCCCGATTCCAGCCTCGTCGAAGTCGAAAAAGCGTGTCGAGCTCTGTAATGAATAGGGTGGATTGTGAAGCCTCAGGTGCATAAACAGAGGCCAAGTACAGCCGCTTTCCACTGCGGAGCGGGATGTAAACGACGACTGCCTCTAACACCCGGAACCTGCGCAACACTCCCTTGTACACTCTGTGAAATTTTATACCTTCTTTAATGAAGATCGCGACACCGCCTCCACGTTGGGATCTGGGCCGATTTCTTCTTCTAACAATATAATTATTGTACTCCAGTTTGTGCTTATCGGTTAGCTTGGTTTCGCTAGCGAAAAGCACATCAGGAGTTTGGTCTTGTAGCAATTTAAACATCGCGGCTCTTCGTTCGATCCTAATTAGTGAATTAACATTCACCGCAAGGACCTTCAAAGTTTGCTCCACCATGTGCGTACCCATTACGACAAGTGTTGCGTTAGGCCCGGCAGCAGCGCGTAGATCTGGTCCACCCGCTTGGCCTGTTCTTGCACCTGCTTTTGCAGCTGAGCCATCTGCCCTTGGATTGCGAGCAAGATGGCCAGCATGTTAGGTGCAGCTTCCGTTGTTCTCGGCAATGGCGCCTGAGAAGCAACAGTCGCTTGCTGTACCGTAGCCCCTCTACCTGACGCCATTTGGGCGTAGGAAATTTGGGACGTGACGGCTGGTGTTTGGAATCTAACTGGTGAACGTTTGACCTCTACCTTCTGCTGCCGAGCCAGTTTTGCTTTTTTTATGTCGGCGAACTTAGGACAACCCCGATAGTTTGCGGTGTGTCCCACGTTCCCACATAATACGCACGAGAGCTGCGTCCTATCGGATGCTCCGTCCCTACCTAGAGCACACTCCTCGGAACTGTGGTTCTTTGCGCACTTCACGCATCGAGGCTGCATTTGGCAGTTCGACGCGGCGTGCCCGAACCTCTGGCAGCGAACGCATTGTAAAACGCCTTCGCTCCTTTTTAATTTTTCCCAGTGAATCACCTGGTAGTCTAGGACATTGATACTCCTTAGACTATCCAGACGACTTTCGGGACTGAGCTGCACCAAGAAGAACGGCAGACTCCGTTTCTCCCGCCTGGCTCTAGCTGTGGTAAATGGCTTTACCCCTACAAATTTGAGTCCTTCGCACTCCTTTTCTTTGAGCAGTGCCAGGATCTCCTCAGGATCAGAAGACGGTTCCAACCCCTTCAACAGCATCGATTGCCGCTTTTCACACTTCGGTGTGAATGAGTAGTGCTCCGTCGTCGTTTCCTTTAGGAGCTCTTTAACTTTCGCGTAGCCCTCCACTGTATTACAGTGGATGGCATGGCGATCGTTCCCCAATCTCTTAATATTGAAATTATTACCAATGACCAACTTACACAGGTCCTTGGTAGCATTAACCTCTAATTTAAAGGTGTTGATAGGAGGCACCTTCTCCTTCTTCTTTTGCTGCTTCTGTTGTTGTTGTTGTTGTTGTTGTTGTTGTTGTTGTTGTTGTTGCTGCTGCTGTTGTTTCTGCGGCTGCTGTTTTTGTTGTTTCTGCTGCTGCAGTGGTTGTTTCTGCTGCTGCTGTTTTTGTTGTTGATGCAGTTGTTGTTGCTGCTTTTGTTGTTTTTTTTGTTGGGCGCTTTCTACATCTGCTTGCTCCCTCTGCCTGCGTGCAGTTTGCCTTAGTTTAACAGCCAGCATTTTTTCTTGCAGCTTTTCTATGCTGCTGCTTATGTCTTTTAGCATTTCATCCTCATCTTCCGATTCGGATGACGCTAGGGAAGCAAAGTTATTGTTGCCCCCTTCATAATGATCATCATCATCTAGCACATTAACATTCACTCTCTTTTTCGTTAGGTTAGGAGGGGTTTTTAGACTCCTCCTCCTTTTAGTTGCTTTCGCAACGTCACCGGCAACACCATTGTTGCCTTGTCCAACTCCCGTTATGGGAAGAGCGGAGCGCTCTCCACCATCCATCACGTGATGATTATTTACTTTTTGGATTTTTTGTTATCACACTTTGAGGAGAACAACAAAAAAAAAAGAAAAAAGTTCCGGATTTGGCCTGGGCTCGAACCCGTGTCTCAATATTCGATGACTGACGCCGCTGCCCGCTTGGCTACCGAATCGACTAATTAAACTTTGTCTTAATAACGTTAGGAGGAAACTAATTCACTATTTTTTTGCTTTAGAAAAAGCCGAAACACGTCTGTTCTTTGCAAAGATCTGCGAACGACTGAAAAATTAATATCCCTCCGGCTCAGGCATGTCCGTATCCATGTTAACATGGATATGGTCGAATCTGCGAATCGGATTCCAGAATTTTTTGGGGGAATGGAAAAGTGTTTCCGTATTGTAATGTTGTCGAGTAATCGTGCTGGCGCGTGATGGTGTATCGTATTGGTGTGCAGCCCTGTGTGGTGTTCACGTATAGTTGTGTTGCCGTGTTGTCATGTCTTTGCATTGTCTTTGATCGTTTACATCCCAGCAAAAACCATAAGGCTTATATAAGGATTATTTCAATACAATTTATTCCTTAGCATAAGGGTTGGTAAATATAAGGAATGTTGCGTCAATGCAATATTCCTTATTTTATTCCTTATATTAACACAGGCCGTGTCATTGGCCATAAGGCATAATTGAATTCTCCTTATACATACCTTAATATAAGTCTTAAAATAAGGGAAAAAAATAATACAAGGGTTAAATGATTCAATCTATTGTTACTATTTATTAGGAATACATATACATATACATAAAATCAATATGTTAACTAAAATTAATTGCACTTCATTGAGAAAAAATTTTGTTTACTATTTAAAACCACTATTTTTAACTTTCACTGTTTACTTTTACATCCGCGGTATGCAACAGTCGCCACTAGAATAACAAATGGGTACAATATTTCGTCATTATTCCCTTTTCCTAGAAATTTGATACAAATCAGATCATGTTCGAATGCTTATGAGTCATATTTTGTTTTCATACGCGGGAACACTTATATTTACCTTATAATAAGGATCTTACTAAGCCATTGCGATTTTGCATTTCCCTTATAAATCCCTTAGCCTTATATACCTTATGAAATTTTTTGCTGGGTTGGCATACAGAAACGTTATCAATACATGCAATGAATCCAATAGCAAACAATGCGTTTGCTGAAGACAAGCCATGCGTGTCACTGAGAGTTTAGTTTGAATGCAGCCTTGCATACCGTTCGTATGAATGGGTCAAATATGATTTTGTGAATTATTTCAGATATATTTTTATTGGAAATACTTTGAAACAAATTTGAACTTCTGGATGACTGTTGAATGCTGTGTTTTTATTGAAGTACCTACTAGCTTTTGCATTGATATTAATAGAAATGACTATTAGAATTTTAATAAATAAAACACTGCTAGATCTTTATTTTACATGAGTCACCATGACCGCTTTATTTTGAATCTATCTTAAGACTACTTTACAATTGATTTCCTTACGTTTATATATCCGTCGTGGATCTACAATGTAGAGTAACGAACCCTATGAAAACACTTGCAATATCATAATTTATATTGACATAGCATTGGGGTTCAAGGTTTGTTGTCATATTTACGAGTATGTGAAAACAAATGTAAGTAGGTTATGCGCGTTCGATGCACTTAGTATTGGCGCACTTGAATTTTCCTAAACATCTTTTGCTTATGCGACAATTAATTGGGGTTCAGTTCAGGGTTTGATGTCATATTTATTTGACAACAAATTTAAAGTAGGTTATGCGCCTTCGATGCACTTAGTATCGGCGCACTTGAATTTTCCTAAGCATCTTTTGCTCATGCGAAAATTCAAGTGCATGTCGATAAGTCGCTGTCGTTTCACTTTTGGTACGCGATCGATACACTCGAATATCGTTTTTATGGAAACTGCGTGCTGGCTTCCAGGCTGCCCAGGAACATGACGGCCACCTAATGATTAGATTGTCATCGAAACCATAAAAACGAAGAAATATTGTAAGAATATCGTATGAAATCGCAATTATCATTCAGTATCAGAGTCTAGGGCTCAATGACATCGATACCAAAAAGCCTTCAAGTACGGTGCGACTCATGTCGCGGCCTGACCATTTTCACGAAAAATTTAGTTTGAACATTTCCAGCAAGCAAATGTAGTAAAAAACTAGCCTGCGACGAAGAAGGACCTTCCTCTTCAAACAAAAGAGAAAAATCATGATAAAGAAATGGGAAAGTGCTACTCAAGAGAAAATGCTTGATGAACGTGTCAAGAACACCCAAGTGATGAACAAATAATCTAAGTTGAGTCAAGACAAAGCGATAAAAAACGATTCAGACTAGATGATGAAAGCCAAGACATTCGTCGACCTGACAAAAAGTGCGATAGCCACATATATCTAAACTTAAATCTAAATCTAATTTAAAATTAATCGGATAATGATGAGAATAGCAGAAGCAGCCTTATGCTACTTAGTTCCGGCGATCACAAAGTGATAGTAAAAAACATATACGTATTTCCAAGATTAAGTCGGATTATAAAACCTCTGCATCGTCTGTCTATTCCACAAGAATGGAGACCCTGTAAAGACGTCAGTCCCCTTACCAGGATTTATCTGCCTTTTTGACAGAACGCATGAACGCAAGGTCATGATTAAAGTTAGTCCCTATCAGTTGTGTTTAAAACATAACAAGCTTCAGTTTGGACCTACTCATAAGTTCTTTTAAGTCCGGTTATTTCGCACATATTGAAAATCATGTAATTTATTAAATTTTTTCGTGATTCCTTCATTAAGTTGCTGCAGACAACTATATATAGTTACGAGTATATTTAAAATAACTTTATTTCACTTTTGTTCTTGCAAAATGTACACAAAATAACTTCATGTTTCTGTGGACCTAATTACTCTATGTCCATCGATTTTTTTTTATCGAAAACTCTGTATCTCCAACGAAAAATTTCGGCACTTGAAAGTCTATAATAAATTAAAACTCTGAGACCAAGGCAAACATCACTTATGAACTTTACCGAAGCCGCAATTATTTCATCCAATTTGTATCTTCATCATAGACCGTTTAT
Source organism: Volucella bombylans (assembly GCA_949129095.1). Lineage (NCBI taxonomy): Eukaryota > Metazoa > Arthropoda > Insecta > Diptera > Syrphidae > Volucella > Volucella bombylans. Next base: position 197,105,892 of record OX422140.1, on the reverse strand, counting down.
TGAGATAGATTTTTCTATTCATTTCATTCTTTTACACGTATTTCTTTCTGCTCGTTCGTCTTCGTTTAGCTAAATAAACCAATAAATGTACGGTACACTTCTTATTAGAAGAACCTTCAAAAAGTGCTCGTTAGAGAGATTCACTTCTTTTTCAGCGTTCGCCGGGTCCCGGTCTGTTCATTCGTATTGATAATTTCGACCAAACAAATATAAACGAACGAAGAAAAATAAATATTTTTTCAAAGTTGCCATGTTTTCTTTATTTTTTTTCTGATTTTCCTAAGCCCAAAGGCAGACAACAACGAAAAAGGAACTGCGAATGGCACACTGGATGTGCACTTACAAAGACAGAAAATATATGAAAAGACCAAGTGCTTTCGCTGGATATCCAATAAATGAAATTGATTTCCTTTGCAAAGGACCTTACGTAAACATTGCTACTTGCCTCTGTATTTCCCATTTTGTATTTTATATTTGCGTCTGTCTGTCTGTCTGTCTGTATGTGAAGCATGTCGAAATGTATCATTTGTATCATTCGCTGTCACAATGTGAAAAATTAAGTAGAAATCGAATGCACGATTCATTCATTTTGAGGTCGAGTTCAGTATTCTTTCGTAATGATGTACCAAAGGAGCATATAATATAATTTCCTCTGCTGTGCAAGTATTATACTTTGTCCATCATACTTCGTGTCTGTGCAAAATTATTATTAAATACAACCAAAATAACTAAATAAGAAAATACTCACAACAATGAGACAACCTTATTTAAATGGGAGAGTATTTGTTTTGTTTTATTTGCAGGTATCTTCCGGTGAAACAGAGTATATCCGGACAGTTGATAGCTTAATGGCATCCAGAATAAGTTTAAAACTTCAATTGCAGGCCATTCATTTTACGGGGGGTAGTCCTTCGTCCATGAATGGCGGAGGTGGAGGTAATGGAGGCATTGCCAATGGTAATCAAATGTTGAATTCAATTCACAACAATCAACTGGGCAACGGAGTGTCCCATGGCCCGTCCGGCGGTGGCAGTCTGGTACTACGATGCACAGCACAAATTGGTGACTTGTATCAGGAGTATAAAGAAATCGAATTGGGAACGCCGCAAAGAGATCCCATTCCGGCGAGAGGTGAGTTCTGCTACCTTATTGATAAAGAATAATTATTTCAGGCATAAAGTATTTTAATTAAGACGAGATATACTCGTATGTCTGGGGGTTAGGTTAAAACTTTTACGACAAAGATGAACGTATTTTATCATTTGGATGATCTATGTATATTTTAAATGTATTCTTTTGGCAGGTCTTTTCGATCCAGATTTTCATAATAATTATTATTTTCAATTTCCGAAAAACAACATGACAATGGCATTTATGAAAATCCAATTAATATCCAGGACGAAAACACTTTATTATGCATTGTCTTATGCTGCAATAATGTTATAAAGTTTTTTAAATATATTCTTTAAGCACATAATTGTTCGGTTCTGAAAACGCGAAGAAAATGTGTGAGTTTTATGGTGTAAACCATATGACACGAAAGACCTTTTTTCTGTAAAAATGTCACAGATCTAAGCCGAATTTATTGAATAAATTTTAAATAAACCCTCAGATTCGACTTCTCTTTTTATACGAGTATTAACCATTCAAATATGAAATACTTACATATTACGAGTACATCGAGTGTTACTTATTACATACTATTCCGCCACTTGTAGGATTACTTACATTTGTGGACTTTGGTATTGTTCTACAGGCCGCTCTAATTGTGCGAAAACAAAATCCAATTTATGAACGAAATAAAATAAAATCTAAAATCTAATTCGGATCAGCTCGTTAGCCAAGATTAGCTTTTTGCTTTTAAGTGATCCAAACATTTGGGACCTTTGGACTTCGTTTGGATCTTGAACCCATTGAAATCTGGCATACGCCCGTCATGTACATTAAAGATGTACATACAAAATACTGCAGAGTTTTTGAGCCATTTAAGCGCTCCCTTTTTACTATGTGAACGGCAACTTCCTCCTTTTTCCAATTTCCTAGTTCGTCGAAATTGTTCGCAGTCGGCACAATGACTTTTTCAAATACACACATGTCCTGAAAAACACCATATTACGTACGTTATTTATTAGCTCCTTGATCCAAATATGAGTTATCAGAAAGCCTATCACCTTGGCCCTCAGACTCTGGCTTGGTATTCATTAGTGATATTCCTGCAGAACTATTCCATTACAATCCTTGTAAGTTCCCTTTAATGGAATTTCTTATTCTTTCGAAGAAAGGAAAGCATTCGTTTATTCTGCCGGCTATCTGGGGAATCATGCAATTTACAGTTGTGCTTATATGAAGCCCAATCTTCAAAGGAAACCCTAACCGAGGACTCAGCCAGTCATAAGACAATCGGCGCGTAAGATCACCAAAGTTTCAATGCATGCTGTACCACTTCTTTTTAAACTAAAGATGACTTTGAGAGTGCACCCCATGATGTGAATATCCAGGATAGAGAGATTAATCAATGCGTCTAGAGCAGAGACAGGCATGCTAAGCAAAATTCCCGTGCAGCCACGACAGACCGTTCTTTAAAGTCTGGTAACTACAGCAATAATATATTTTTGAGAGCTTGTTCTACCACACAATCGACGCATTGGATACCATTGGCCTAGTCATAACCATGCAGATCCAAAGCACCCTTCCAGGTGACAAGTCCAACGTCTTGCTGAAAGCTACTTTGTGCTGCCATAAGGCCGACAGCGCTATGCAGGCTGTCTATCTAGCATGTTTAGTCCATAAAGTTTGTTATCCAAGATGACACCGAAATACTTAGCTTATTTGTGGAATTGGATGGTGATGCCTTTAAGCGCTAGATGAGTCAGACTAGTCAACTTCCTTCTTCTCATAAAGAGAAAAACGCCATTTTTTCATTATTGGGCTCGTTGAGCACTGAGTCTCGACCAATACGCACCATAACAGTGGAGACAGAACGTCGCATTGCTGGCAACCCCTGTTTATCCCCGCCATCAGAGCCCTATTCACCAGCATTTTTACAGACAACTAATGATTCGTCTACGAAGTGTTGTCTGCCTGAAGAAGAAAATGCCCAGCGCGTATTTTTTTTTAAGTAACTTAACACTCAAATGGGTATGAATACACTTATAATGCCTCAACATGTGTTAAATTTTCCGGAAAATTTTCCGGATTCCATCGGTGGCATTCAACATTTAATGGGGAGACTAAATTGTTAGTGGAAACTGGCTTATTATTGTTTTCTAGTCAACTGCTCATCTTACTTGATTTTCGTTTACTGAAAAAAATTAATATCTTTTCGGTGAAGCTTGGATTCGAACGTCGAACCTTCCGATTAGGAAACCAGTCTACTACCACTTAACCCACGAGCGCGCCTTCAATCTGCACACTAGAATTTGAAGCGCACTCTCGAAAAATCTTCCGCGTTGGTAAACACGTTGCTTCCTAAATAGACTATGCATTCGCAAAGCATTTTTACGGACTTGGAGCTCGACCGTTCTCTACATTTTCTTCAACATTGTGGAAGTCAGACTAACACCATAAGTCGGAAGCTCTTGGGGAGCGTATAAGTCCTCTTTACCGATTTTCGGTAAACACTGTACTCTCACTGTTCACAAGGGTTTCGGTATGTATGGCAGATTCAGGCTAGCAGGGAAGAATTTATTCTGAGTTACCTGCAACTGATCTATATCGTTTTACCGGCTACGGCGTATTGTGTTATTGAGCTCACAAGCAGCTTCATGAGCTTGTGAGCTGGTTTTGTTTAGGTTACCTGGGAAGTGAACCTCATGCATGAGACGGAAAATCTGTGCTTTTGACTCAGTGTAGGTTCCATTATATTTTCTGAGTGATTGCAGCCTGGCTGATTTTGTCCTTACGTCCATTCTTCCCAAGGTCATGGAAACGCTGGTAAACCATCAGCTCATGAAATATCTGGAAGCACGAAAACTTCTCAATTAACGGCAGTACAATTTTCGTAGCAACAGGTCCACTGTCTCACCGAAAAGTATAACCGTACATTAATCTGGCGAAAGCAAGATAGTTGCACTTAATATTTCTAAGGCATTGACAGAGTTTGGCATCAGGGTTTTGGGATCGAGGACTCTCTTTTTCAATGGATAAAAATTTACCTTTTGAAACGTTCAAGTCAAGTTGTCTAGGATGGTTTCAAGTCTAATAAACAAAATAAATGCTCGTGTGCACCAGGGCTATGTTCTGTCTCCAACACTCGGTTTAGCCTTCATCAATGATCTCTTGTCTGCTACTTCTAATCCAATATATTTCTTTGCTGACGACAGTACTCTCTGCTTTTCATATTCGTTCCCGGACTCACGCTTCTACTCTTCGGCTGTAGAAAGGAAACGGCAGCGTATGTTAAGCTCATTAAATTCCAATATTAACAGCATAACCAATTGGTTAACTATCAACGGAGTCGATTTTAATGCTTCCAAAACACAATGCTGTCTGCTGTCGTTAAAGTGAAATTGAAATACCCTGCCATTATTTATGAATGGCATTTTCATATTCAAAACCGAAAACCTTTCCATTATTGGTATGCGCGTAAATGAAAATTTACGTTGGAATGACCACATATTCAATATCGCCAAAAATGCTGCGAAATGTCTAGGTTTCCTCACACGAAATAAGAAATACTTTCCCTATCTGATCTGGCATCAATATACAGTATAAGCTGTAATATGATTGCACTGAAATATGATTATCCGTTTCTAAGCCGTACAACCATTACCTAGTACTTATAACTTGCAAACATTTAATATGAATGTGCATCGGTATCTCTCTTTTCTTCCTCCCTAATTATCCTTCCCTGTGTACAAACATTTTAAGGATGCATTTTAACCCCTTGAGCGCTCGCTGTTTATAAAAAAAAAACCGTCGATGTTAAGAATATAGAAAAGCAACTCTGAGGACTATACTGGTATCAGGGGTAGGCTGGTACACTATTGCCTTGTAGTTAAGATGCGATCAGGAACAGTGCTTACTATAGCGGCTTAAGTTGAGGCCAAAATTTTTCCCCTCATAATAGTTTGTACACAAACACAAAAACTTTTCAAAGCTCCAGGCATTTCTAGCATCTTGTTATGTGACATAATAATGCTCATTTGGTCTCTGTTATGGTCATATTAATCCATCATAAGTCATTTTCTCAGTAGAATATAAATACAAATAAAAAGAAAATAAACAGTCAACCCTCAAAGCTTTCTGTCCGTGTGATTATAAAAAGATGTCAGAAAGGGGCATCTTTATTTTTCTCATAACGAGTGGAAACACAATTTTCATAGTGTAGAAAAAAAAATAGAGCAAAGTGACATTTCATCTAAAGATAAAGGTTAAATACAATAGAAACTACTACGACACATTGTTGTTGTATGAATTTAAGTTTTTAAGAAGTATTTCTCGCAATCAACGGTGAGGAATATTAAGTCTGAATAATAGACTGTTAAATGAGAATATTTGTATTATCATTAGTTTACGAATGACTCTTTTTAAAGCGCGGAAGTGATATGCAGAAACACATAACACAACACACATATCTTGAATATAATAACGTTTTAAAAGCTAATTTGCACACAGACAACACAGACTTTTGCAACTTCGAGTTCTACTCCATTGAGGCGCAAATATAATTAAATGTCCTACAATATAAAAATACATTAATATAGAGATATTTGAACTCGAAAAGACCATTTGACCACATCCGCTCATAATAATTCTACAGTCACTTAAAAGTAATCACTGGGGAGGGTTAGGTTAGGTAGGTAACTGGCCAAAGGTTAGATGTCTATTTTGGTATCACATGGGGGTAAGAAGCTATTGAGTCTTTATGTCAAATATCCTATTTAATTGAGAAGTTAAGTGAGCAGGGCCTTTGGTGGGCAGCTGCAAATGAGATGTCGCTGTATTGATAGTAGGATAAAGCGTACCTGTAGCAAGTTGACCTTTATTTATGGTATAGTATTCACCCTGAGTTGCGGGAAAACTTTTTTAAAACTATTTTAGAGTCTTTTTTTTTCCTCGGAGATAATTGCAGAGAGGAAGGAAAAGACAAAGGATAAGTTGACTGCAGAAATCTACTGTAGATTTTAGGGATATGTAGATCCGAAACGTCACTAAGTATTCACATAGAAGCATCTCTAAGAAACACGATCAGATTCAATTTATTAACTGTCGAAGTATAAGTTCTCTTATAAATATTATCTTTTTCTTTTTGACAATGCTTTGAATTTGTAAAACAGCTCTGTGTAGTAAAACTTTGCTCGATTCCCTTTATTGATATTGCCCTGGTTGACATTCCATTTACCCAGCTAAGATTAGAGTTAAATACTCATGAATTCTGTCAGTCAGTAATCGTGGTACAGCTGGGGTAGATGATTTTGATCAATTACTTTCAGAGTATGCACTGTTCACGGCAATTTGTTCGTTGAGCGTTGAAACTTCGGAATATGCAAAACAAAAAAAGTAGTATATATATACTTACACGGCTCTAAAAAGTGCGCAACAAAATCTCTATTTTCTGACCAATTCTTTGTAGTGTTTCAAGGCCAAAGACCGATTTGGCTACTCGTCGTAGAGATACTAAAGGCCACCATAATAAAAATGTTGGTGTTCTTTAAGCACACTTCGCCTACTTTCCCAAGGTATTGAGAAAAAGGGAAAGGATATATCCAATCCGGCGAATCTCCGGTCGATAAGTCTCCTTCCGAATATTAATAAGGTTTTTGAAAAGGTAATCAATAGAGCTCTGACTAGGTGGGTTGAGGACAAACATATAGTTCCGGATAATCAATTCGGTTTTAAGGCGCGACATGATATCTCACATGCCGGGTCTAAACTAGTGTCCGATATCCAATGGAATAAAAGCAAAAAACAATGTACTGGTGCCTGCCTTGTTGACTTGGAGAAGGCCTTCGACACCGTATGGTTAGAGGGTCTTTTCTATAAGCTGACTAGGCTGGGGATCAGCAAACCTCTCTTGTACATTCTTTATAATATGCTAACCAACAGACAGTTCATCGTGAAAAATGGCGATGTGACTTCTGTTGGAATATTTCAAATTAAAAATGGTCTTCAGCAGGGCGCGGTCAATTCGCCGATCCTATTTAACATTTATACAAGCGACTTGATAGGTTCACTTCCCCATACTATTGCGTACGCAGACGATTTGGTAGCGTACAGAACAGGTCCAAAAATCGAGGTCATTAATACTCTCTTGCAGCGTGACTTCGATAAGATAAGACGATTTTGCGATGACTGGAAGTTGAAAATCAACTTTCAGAAGTCGGAAACCATTCTCATTAGGGCGTCCTGTGTGGTGCAATGTACGAGCAAGAGGCTGTCCGTGCTGTTCAATGATTGAGAACTTTCGCCAATTTTTTCTGGTATCCCTAGAGGCTCCAGACAACGGCGTCCTACCCCCCCTCTTATCGCGATTCCCCACCGCCCTAATGAGGTCCTTTACAACAAGGCGAGCCTAGTACGAGTGGACAACTTCGTAATTAAGCTGACTCGAAGGCACATTGCAAGAGCAATGACCTCGACGAATAACCTGATATCTGGGGCTTACTACCCCAATTACCTTTACCACGAGAGTGTGCGCTCTGACGGCTTCGTTCCACCGGAAGCATTCCTCTACCTAGATCAGATAGGGTTGATCCAGGATAGATCAGCGGTGCCGTTAATCTTCCATGTCGTTCGGACAGCTGGGGACAGGCGACTCAACTACAACAGAGACGTCGCACACGGCAGTGTGGATCGCCTCAAGTTCAGTAGGGCTGTGTCATAACTCAAAAATTGATAAATTTGACCTAGTGATGCAGTTGAAATACATTTTTATTAAACTTTATTCTGGAAGAACCTCATATCTGTAACTTACAAATTGACTGCTAAATCAAAGTTCATGTCAATAGCGTCACAAGTAAAAATGTTAACTGGTTTGTTATTTTTGGTAAGCCTTACCGTCAGAAAAGTAAAACTCAAATAACCTTAAAAATAACGATACTTGATAGTTCGTTCTACCAAGGAAAAAATACAAAATCTGCCATAAAATAAAATGGTTATAAAGTAAAACAATTTTAATATTTAATAACGTTTTCTCTGGAATGACGTTTTTTTGAGTTATGATGGTATTATTTTTAATGAGCGATATCATGTTCCGTCGCAGTAGCATACAAAAGTCTTACAGGGTTTATTTCAGCAACAGGAGAGGAGCAAATATTTTATCCTTGGGGCGATTCACTAGTTTCAGTATTTGATTTTTAGTTAGAAGTTCCATCTTCTTTTCCATGGGTTTCTTCCATTATCCCACGTGCACAGACGTTTCCACGTCCTTTATTGATCTAGGATCATAGCAATTTACCATATATGCTCTTTCCATACAATCTGGTTCAAACGTTTGGCAACTATTGACTAAGTTCAAAGCTTGTACGTTCGTTTTATCATGATAATCGTCTTCAGCAGTATCCGCATCGTTGAGAGAGTAATCTTCCTTTAGCTTTGGCTAAGACTGAAGTTCAAAATATTGTTTTTGCTTTTCGCTGCTACACCCTTTAAGAAATACCACATCACGGCTCTTAATTATAGTACGAGTACCTCTCTTCTACAGTTTGTAGGCTTTGGTATTATCAGAGTATCCAATTAAGATGTCCTTTTCGGGTTTTGGGTTGGATTTTCCATTTTTTTCAATGCAAAAGCTCTAGAACCAATTTCTTTGAAGTAAGACGCATTGGGTACCTTTGAGGTCCAGATTTCTTTGTGTGTCTTGTTTGTGTTTGGCTTCGTTGAACAACCATTGCGGGTATATTAATGAACATAAGCTAAAGTGTTTACTAACTCAACCCACAACCGTAACACTCTCTATGAATGCTCATCAGTATACCCCCAATACCACGTTCGGACTTACTCTGAATTATCGTGCTTCGCTCCTAAGCCGTACAACACACTTATGGAATGCCCTGCCGAGCTCTCTGTTTCCTAGTCACTGTAACATTCAGATATTTAAAACCAACGTACATCGGTAACTCTCTTTCTTTCCTCCCTAATTTTCCTTAGCCCGCGCTGTGTGCAAACATTTTTAAGGGGAAAAAAAACACATTGGGAACAACAGCTTTTATCATTAAGCAACGTGCCATTTCAACTACTATTCGGTTTGATTGACGCTCAGCCACACCAATTTGCTGTGGGGTATATGTGAAGGAAAATTCATGCATAAAACCATGGGACTTCATTTTAATTTTCAAATGTAATTGATTTTCAACGCAGTTCTTAAAATGTTTAGATTTATTAAGTAATTTTGATTTCATACGAATAAAGTAAACGTATATTTTTCTGGTGAAATAATCTATAAAGCAAATAAAGCACAGCGACTTTGGGCAAGTTTCCGTCCTTATGGGCCCAAAAATATCGGAATGGATTAGTTCCGAGTTGTAGATATTCCTACCTCCTTTAGATTGGCAACTTTGTTTGCTTGTATTGTATACATGCAGCACACTTTAACGCGAACGAATTAAACTTTGGCATTCAAGCTACTCGTACATTACCGGCCTGTTGGAGTTGCTTAAGAGACCTGCTACTCGTATTATGCCATATTTCGAACAAATACGGCAAATATGGTTTCCTTGTCTTCGCGTGTTGACTCTTCAGTAGCATAAATTATATACAGTCCATCCTCCTTCGCTGAATTCAATAAGACTGTTCCATTTTCACTTGTTATTTTGCTTAAAAAAATACTTTTACGCCACTGCTGGTTGCTTTATTAATTGAGATTAGATTTTTTTAGTTTGGGAACATGGAAAGCATTAAACACTTTGCACATTTAATATTTATTATATTTTTTTACTGATGATATTTACCTTTCCGTTGTTAATCTTTTTAATTTTCTTATCATTGACAGGTTCATAGACGCCTTCTTGTCAAAACACATATCCGAAGTAGCTCTGCTGTCGAGCTACTACGAATTTGGTTACCTCTCTCCACAGTTGCCGTCAATGCTTTGATTGTGGTGGTTGACTTTAAATATTCTTGGATGACAAAGCCCGCCGCGCTTTTATCATTTACCTGTGTTGATCACTCAGCAATCCAGCAATCCCTCGCTTTTTGCCCTTTCCTACCACATCGGCGACAATTATTTTTCAAATAGAAATATTTCATGCTCTCACGTTAAGCCCTTCGTTGAAATTGTTTAGTCACTTTATTTTGACCTGCAAGCTTAATATAATTAGAGAAAAGATTGTTATTATGGTTCTTATCACAACTTCCATTAGCCCCACGCGTATAGTGTCTAGTTTAGGAAATTCTTCTTACGCATCGAAAGCTGCTTGCACATTTTTGTATTTTTATTCCAAACTATTAATCAATGTACGAGTATAAACGAGACGATCGTCATTGAGTTTTGCAGCGCCGTACGCCGTACGAGCTACGCGTTGTAGCTCGACTCTAAAAAATTTAAAATTTCTACTGCTGATTCCAGATTCTTAACCAATGTCACGACTTGTGCTTCCATAACCAACAACAGTTTTCCGCGTGTATGTTCTTATCATCCCATTTTTCTTGTTGTTTAACATTATCTAATGGACGTTCTTCTATTCCTTGAAAGCTGGTTTATCCAAAGTACTTTCAATCTGCACATTACAGGTAGGGTAATGCACAAAACATGCTAAATAATGTCAATAATCTTTATACTCGTAAATAAAAATATAAATGTTCGTTTGTTCAAAATCTTAAATCTCCGAAAGTTTTTCACCGAGTGAAATTTTGACATAATGTTGCATACGAATACGCGCAGGTTTTTACTCGTATATACTCGTATATACTCGTACCTATGATTTTTTAAAACAGAGCCATGGGTTGGACGTAAGAGCAACTCAAGCTATACTAATTGTTGATCATGCTTCTTGACATCGATTTAGATTTATTTTAATTTTGAATTAATGTTATTTAATCAACGTCAAACACGACTCCATGCTCAGCAATCACGCGATTAAAATCGCCTTGAATTCCGGTACAGCCCAGCTGATGATTATATTTTGAGACAGGAGAAAGGGATGTGATGAATTTAATGCTCACTGAGGAATTTCTACTGGCATAAAAAGATCCATTGTTTCCCAACTGCAAGAGCTTCTTCACGAAAAAAATAATTTAGCACGTCTGACACACAAGATTGTCATTCATGCTGACAAAACGCCTGCTGGAGAACATCTGCTAGAATTCAGTGATCCAACTATAGACGAAGTGGCAATTGTTATAATCGGAGATCAATTACAACCTACAGATATTGTACTTCACCGGAGAAACGATCAATTGACAAAAGTTGCAGAAACTCATCGATGCTATGATGCTTTGTAATATCCAATTATTTTTTTAGATTGTACCAATGGATATCGCTTTAACTTTAAGATAATACGTAAATCCAAGTCAGTGGCGAAGAAGCAAATAAGAAATGCAACGCCGCCATGAACTATTATTCATACCGATTCATGATTCGAGAGAATGAAGACAATCACATTTTGAAATACAGTCAGTTGTTTCACCAATACATCGTAGATATGTATGCAAAAATCCAAACAGAACGTCTGATACTCATCCCCTTGAATCATCAATCAATTGTGAATGCCATCACCAAGCAGGCGCTTAAGAAAAAAGTCATTTACGATCAAATAATGCAAACTGCAGATAACGGGTTTGAAGAAATCTTCTTCTTAGAGGCGCCAGGAAGAACTGGTAAAACGTTCCTGATTATTGTGGATTGATTCTGGCAGCAATTTGATCCCAAAATAACGTAGCCGTAGCTTTTGTGTCGTCCGGAATAGTTGTGACATTGTTACTAGGTGGAACAACTGCTCATTCCGCTTTTATATTGCCATTGAACATGCAATTCATTTAAATTCCCACGTGAAACATTTCCAAAGCATCAGACATGCTAAAAGTATTGCAGAAATATTGTACGAACTTATTATTTGGGATGAATGCACAATGGCACACAAGAAATCACTCGAGGCTTTTGATCGATCATTGCAAGATTTGCATGGAAGCATCGAACCATTTGTGAGCGCATAAATACTGTTTGCAGAAGATTTCAAACTAACATTACCTGTGATTTCGCGATCGACACTAGTGGATGAAATGCTTTGCTGAAATAGTCTACTTTGTGGCGACACTACAAATATGCGTGTTCAGCTGCAGAACGATTGATCAGCTGAGATATTCTCACATCAATTGCTGGAAATCGGGAAAGGAAAGGTGCCGGTTGATCTGAACTAAGGACGACGTTCATAGCCTCATAACTTCTGCTATTTAGTCAAAAGAAGAATTGATTGAAAAAAAATTCCCAATATTTAAGTATTAGAATCACAATTGGCCGCACGTGCGGCAATTGAAAATCGGTGTGCCAATTATCCTATTGTGGAATATCAAACATCTAAAGCTTTGCAACGCCATGGGACTTGCAGTAAAAACATTATTGAATAACCTCACATAAGCAACAATCTTGACAGGACTTTCCAAAATTGAAGATTTTCATTTCTCGCATTCCTATGCTTACTGCAGGCTTGGAAGACAACATTACAGGTGTTATTAGCGAGATACCAGCCAATATGCCCGAAAAAGTGATTCAAAATTGAACTTTCCGTATGGAGCACTTAAACCGTAGTCGTGGTCAACATTTGTATGAAATAATCTATAATAAGTAAATAGTAAGCATTGACTTATCAACTCAAATAAAAATTTTATACACTTTAACAATTTTCTTGTACTTTTTTTGCCAATTAAAAACCAAACGCTTAAAAAATCAGATGTCACATCGAGCTGCCATTTATTTTTAGTACAGCTTGCCATTTCCATTTTTCGTTTAAATTTATTTCCAAAATCGAAGTTCTGCTCCCGAAACTTATAGAGCACTTCGTGAAATTTACGGCAGACATCGTCGGCCATCTGAACGTATTATTTATAGTACTACGTAGGTTGCTACTTATATTTGAGATATGACAATGCCGATGTAGATACGTCAAATCTGCCATCAACATCGTAAAGTTTGACGTTTTTAATGGTACACGTGCTCAGAATGTTTTGTCATACGAGTGCTATTTACGTTTTTACAGAGACTTGAAAAATTCATCTCAGGCAAAAAATTAAATTAAATCCTGAGCAAATCGACCGATAATTTTTTATGATTTTCGACGTAGATTAACTCAACAACAGTGTGCCGATCGCCTTGTTTCAAGTTTTGGTGATGAAGCACCAGCCCGGGCCACCGTGTATCCAAATTCAATCGTAGTCGTCATTTGTTGCAAGAGGAATTTCGTAAACGTCGTCCAAAACCGGTTGTTGTGCCAGAAAACATCACTGTGCGGGAACTTATGATGCAAGATCGTCATGTGACTTATTGTGAAATCGAGGCATGCTTGGGCATTAGTTCCACTTGGATATACTCTTATATTTATATATATTTATATATTTGATACCCCTCGTATCGACTGGTCTAAAGAAACATTGAAAAAAGTCGATCGCGGTACTTAAAAAAAAATGTATAAGATAGTGGCAGGCTACGAATAATGGATCTATAGATATGAGCCTGAAGCTAAACAGCAGTCGACTGTATGGGTCTTACTAGATCAGCCAAATCCAACAAAAGTTGTTTGCGCATGAAGCATTCCGAAGCGAATGGTCGCCTCTTTCTTCGGGAAAACTGGACATGTCGCCACAGTGCCATTAGAGAAAGATATAACGATCAATTCGGAATCGTATACCACCATTTCTTTGCCAGAAATCTTTCGAAAAATAAGAAAAAACAATAGCCGAGTATGGTTCATTCTCCGTCACGACAAAGCGCGCTCTCACCGGCCAGATTTTTGAGCACTCGAAACATCGAAATGGTGGTTCACCGGCCGTACAACCCTGATTTTACACCCAATGACTTACTTTTATTTCGGCATATCAAAAATGAATTGCGAGGTCAAGGTTTTTCAACCCCTGAAGAAGTACGTCGCATGTTTTGAAGTTACCTCGTTCAGAGTGGAAAAAGTGCTTCGAAAATTGGTTGAAAAGTGGATTGAACTTCATGCAGACTATTTTGAAAAACAATAAAGTCTAATGCTTGGCCGGGGGTTCCATGAGTCCAAGGCTATATGTATCCCAATCTGTGGATCTAGGCTGTCTATAAGATTCGGAAATTTTGGAGCTAATAGGATATCAAAACAGTTTTTTTCAGATCAGACATCGATATTTCAGTTGAAACATGTCAGTTCCTAATATTTTTTTTTATAAATAGGGTGTATAGGATGAGGTCAAGGACTTCTTTCCTAATTCTATTTAGAGCTATTTCCATGGCTTAAAATTTCAAGATTATTTTTGCAAATAAAGTCCAAAGATACCCATCTCTTTTGTTCGTATTTGAGCTGGACCAGTTTATATGGTCGGCGGTTTCACATACAATTATCAGCTGGCGTCAACTTCCGCCATAGTAGTTTATGATTCTTTGCAATGGCAGATAGTCAGTTGAGCATATTACTGCGTCTGTCTTACCGCCTTCAGTGGGTAGCTCCACTATTGCCGCTACTATGTCTTTATTTGTGTATTCTGGCATTGAATTGGCTTTTATGTTCTGATTTAACATAATACAAGCTCTAAGTCTTCCTTGATTTATGGAATCGTAGAATAACTGACTTGAGAAGCCCCTTCCTTATCCGGTCATTTTAAGTGTAGGGCTGCGGTATAAAGGTTACATTTACGTGATCCCTATTAAACCTATGACTAAATACCGCAGAGCTTTTACATACTGTTGATTAACTTGAATGCACCTTAATCCCATAATAAAAACTATTTGCAGAACTAGCTGCATTTTTAGCTTCTCGAGTGTAATGGCTGGCTACTGAGGTCTTAGACTTTGAGGAAAAGTCTTCTGAAATCTTTGACCCTTGAGGCTTTTTAAATGTTTTCACTGAGCTGCTAGTTCCACATGCAATGGATTCAGCTACCTGGTGGGTGTTTTAGGCCTCATCAACTCCAAGTGTACACCCATCCCTTCCCTTCATGCAATCTTTGCTGAGAGCTAAATTATGAATGAGCTTACGCTCTGTCCTCAGCTTTGGCAGCAAATTATTTGATTTGAACTGGTCTCGATGATCCTTCTATTCTAATCAGAATCCGCGAAAAGTTGCTGAAATATTTGCATCCTTGTCCTAGGATGAAATCTTCATCCACTGAGAATGTGATTGTTGCACTTCTGCTCTTCTCCTTACTAACCTTGATAAGATTGTCTGCTTCTGGAACGAAGACAACGCAGATGAATAACTTGCAAACACCGTATCCCAGAGTTATAGGCAGATTTGCGTTTTTCCATATTTTGGTTCTGCCCACCACAGGCACAAGCCAGTTTATGGTTACTGTGTCATGGCAAGTGATCGACAACCGTCCGTCTTTAGCTGAAGTGGCTACAAATCTTAGGATGTGACAGTATCCCTGTAAGATAATCCCAAGGTTCTAGGTAGTTCCAGTTCAGCCAAGCATCCTTTTATTTTCGTACCCCTTTTGCTCATGATTGGGATTTGGGATTTCTGAGTGGGATTTGTGACCATACTATTCGTCTCTGTAGCCGTACCTGCGCATGTGTGACTCTGCGTGTGATCTATGTTTTTTCTTCATTCCTGCCATAGAAGCGCTCCCTACGGACTTACCACATTTGCTGATGCTAGGCCGATTTTGTTCTTCTTTTTCTGTTTTCATCTGCGTGAGAACTAACGCATATCTGGCCTTTTCCAGCCGTTTTGCCTCCTCAGGTTCAGTTCCATCCCTAATGGTGGGTGGCTGTGGCTCAATTGGTAATGGCTTCCAAATCGGAAGGTTAGGTCTTCGAATCCCAGCCTCGCCAGAAAGACATTCATTTTTTCAGTTAACGAAAATCAAGTAAGGTAGGTAGTTGACTAGAAATCAACAACAAGCCAACTTTCATTAAGAATTTAGTCTCCCCATTAAATGTTGGGGCATAATGGAGCGAAATAACTACTGAAACCAAAACATATTTCTTTCTCTCTCTATCCCATTTTCCAAAAAACTTAACACATTATACGAGTATAAGTGTATTCACACATATTATAAGTGTATTCGTACCCACTTGAGTGTTAAGTTCTAAAAAAAAAACATGTGGTCAGCGATTCGACGCTTTTGGGTCCCATTGAAGTGTTCGTATTTCTGAGAGGCTTGCTTGCTTACGTCTGTTTTTGCTATCATCTATCCTATCCGAGATTTCAGAGCCGTGTAGCGAGTAGAGATTCCTCTTCTGACTCCGTTAAGATTTTTGTTATTGTTTTTCTTTTCCGAGTAGTTTTGTTTCTACGAGTAGTAGTGAGTGAGTAAGGCGAGAATGAAAAGTTCGCGCCTGCAGAGCTCCCATGCAGATGTAAGGCTGGTTACTATGTCAGGTCGCTCAGTATCTCATATGGACATTACGTTTACCATTCACATTTTTCAGATTGCTGCCATCAAATATGGTGGAAAATGTATCTGCTGAACGAAGCCTATGAGTCTGTGTTTACTGTAATCATCGCTCTAATCGTTGAACTTGTTGCTCCAAATTCATTATTTGTGAACTCGGATTTGAAGTTGCCATACAAATCTTTGACTGCTGATTTTTGATTGATTCGTTCTCCTGGACCATTAGCACTCTGATGAATATTCGTCGATTTCACCAACGACACTAGCAGGAAAGTAGTTTTCAATTTTGCTATAAATATGTGTTACATAGTGTTCCAAACAAACATACATATACATATACTCGTATGAATATGCCCGTCTCTATCAACTTCTTCCTTTAACTTCTTTATAGTCGGCCTCTTTTTTTTTTCTTTTCCTAACGTGAACTTTTTCCAATCTGCGATATCCCAATCAATCAGATATAATTTTACAGGTTATGGGCCATTCGCTTTAATTAAGTAATTCGGAGAAATTGTTTTTTGCTTAATTGTTTGTATTTCCTGATTATTTTCCCAATGTAATGGACGTGGTAAATAAAAGGTTAAAAACACCTAACAAGATAATGGGAAAACCAAAGAAACTCAAAGGGAGAAGCAATTACGATAAGTGGAAGGTGGAAACCTACCTATCTTGCCACCAAAGGGTACTGGAAGTGTTTCGACGATGTAGAGATGGATACGGATAAGAATTTCTTAGCTATACAAATACTAAATCTATTGCTGTCATCAGCATTTTACACATACACCGAAAAGTGCACAACTGCCAAGGAAGGCTGTAATTCTATATGTGTTGCTCTTGAAGATAAAGGTATTGGGCGGCGTGTGGATCTACTCAAACAATTGGCCAGGCTGAAACAGATTGATTGCGCATCAATGGAAGATCATGTCCACAAAATGAAGTTGATGTCGACAAAACTTAGAAAATTCAGTTTGGAAGCTGGAGACGAAGTCGTTGCAGCTCTCATAATTGCAAATCTTCCAGACGAATATCGCCAACTGGTTATGGCAATCGAAAATTTTAAACGTAAAATGCCAACAGACTTCGGTTACTACAAGAGGTTACCCATCGGTCAGAGGTTGGAGACGCAGCGGCCCTATTTGCAAAAAAGAAGGAAAACAGCATCCCAAAAATGAAGAAGTGCAATTTAAAATTATGCGAATAAATCAGTGAAGTACCATGTTTGTGACGAGGTAGGTCATTTTGTCAACAAATGCCCAAATAAAATGAAAACACAACTATTTCTTTGTTCTTTTTTGGCTTGTTTGAGCCTCTTCTAATTAGTGGTAATTTTTGGTTAATTTTTCAATTTTGGTGGGGGTTGGTATCCCAATTATTTGGCTTAATACAAGCTTAATCTAACTTAAAAGCTAGGATTTCAAACTAACAGAAAGACTTAAGAGCTAGGACTCAAGGTAATAATGGAGAAGATCTTGTTTGAGACGAGGAGTGAAGTTTGCGGCCTTCCTGATAAGGAGGTAAGATTTAAGGGTCATTCCAGGGCAGACCACAGAGAGTAAATCAGAGGAATCAGTTGAATACCCTCGATTCCTGAAATATGAACTAGGTGACCAAGGGATTCGGGACCACGCTTGACTGGCATACTCAAGCAGGGGGCAAACAAAGGTAACATAACATAGAGAGATCTGGTTACATACGGGTTGGAAAATTCCTTGGACCACCGTTTTATAAAGCCAAGTGAGGAGTTGGCTTTAAAGATCATCTTATCGATATACCAATGGAAATTAAGCTCGCAGTCGAATAATATGCCAAGGTGTTGAAAATACCGAACAAGGGGAATTGGCTGACCATAGAGAAAATAGAGTCGGGGAGTAGACGGGTTGCATTTACATGAGAAGGCTATAGATTGGCATTTGACTGTATTAAGTTCCAGGCAGTTTTTGAGGCACCAGATTGAAAACCGATCGAGGTTTCCTTGAAGATGGGCAGAGTCATGGAGAGAAGAAATAGTTTTAAAAATTTGTGAGGCGTCAGCTTAAAGGGAGGGGGAGGAGTGTATAATGACCCTCTCCAGATCGAGAATAGTACCAAGATGGCTGCCTTGTTCGAACTTCAGACGAGGCCAGGTATGGTACAGAAAGGGCGGATCCAAATCGAACACTATAATATCAGTTTACCAGATAAGAAGAAATCCATTGATTTAAGTACCTTTAAGATGCTTGCACACAGCGCGCACGGAGGAAATTTAGAGTACGTCGGTAAGTGGGCTTGAGGGTATACTGATGAGCATTCATAGCGAGACTGGTGTTAGGCTTAGATGTTTGAAGGAGTGGGAACCCCTCAGGGTGGAGTCATATCCCCACTCCTGTGGGTGCTAGTTATCAATGACATCCTCAAAAAGTTTCGTACAATGCGTATAAGTTGCACGGCATACGCAGATGGCGTGGTCATAATAGTGCAGGCAAAATACTTAAATATTTTAAGCTAAATTATGGAGGTGGCCCTGAAGATGATCAGCACTTGGATAAAAAGCTGTGGTCTCAATGCCAACCCATCCAAAACGGAACTGGTTCTTTTCTTCAGAAAGTACAAGATACCGGAATTCAAACTCCCAAACTCAACAGAGCGGAACTGTCCCTTTCGGAAAGCGTGAAGTATCTGAGTGTGATTCCGGACAAAAAACTGAACTGGAATCTTAACGTAGCGGAAAGAATAAAAAAGGCATATAAGGCTCTTTTTATCTGCAAAAGAACAGTAGGACAAATTTGGAGCTTAAAACCTGCTATGGTGTATTGGCTGTATACAGTGGTGGTAAAACCCATACTTACATACGGCCCACTAGTATAGTAGAAAGCAACAAACAAGAAAACGATTTACGGAAAATTAGCGGTGGTTCAAAGAACGGCGTCCATAGCCATTACAGGTACGCTCCGTACCACCCCTACAGCAGCATTAGACACCTTTTTGCACCTAATACTGCTTGATTTACAGATCAAAAAACTGGTTGGCAATAGTGCAATACGATTCACTAATCTAGGTTACTTCAAGAGCAGTAGTTTTGGACATGACACGGTACTAACGGAGCTACTGCCGCGCAATCCAATTCTAACGGATGAAATTCATTCCCTGGTCGACTTCGACATCCCGTACGATATAATTTATCCGGACAAGGAGGCCTGGGAAAAGAATGCAATAATCAGGTCAAATGAAGTTGCAATTTTCACAGATGGCTTAAAAAGAGAGGAAGGAACAGGTCCTGGTATTTTCTCAGAAGACCCAGAACTAAGAGTGTCTATAAGACTACCGGACGCAAGCACTGTCTTCCAATCAGAGGTCCTGGCTGTCTTCAGCTCGTCTGAGCTAATGCAGATGAGATCGGTATCCGAAAGAGATATCGCCATCTACATCGATAACCAGGCCGCTTTCAAAGCAATAGAATCAACCAACGTCAACTCTGATATAGTCAGGGGCTGTCGCACAGTGCTCAAGGCACTATGCAGTCAGAACCAGGTAAGACTGTGCTGGGTGCCAGGACACTGCGGTGTTAAGGGAAATGAACAAGCGGACGGGCTTGCAAGAAAAAGAGGGCTGCTCGATAATAGTGATGCTGCCAATATCAAACCACCCATTTGCATATTAAGGGACACTATCGAGGAAAAAAGCACAAAGACTGCCAACCTAAGGTGTTCAAACCTTGAAGTGTGGTATCCAAGGCTCTTTGGCCGCTTTTTGATCCAGGGGATTAATAAAACTAAACAGGGATAAGCAAAGGACAGTAATAGGAATCCTGACAGGTCAGTGTTTCCTGCGGCAGCACCCAAAGAGATTCAAATTTTCAGATACGGATATCTGCAGATTATGTGGTGATCTACAAGGTGTTGAGGACATAACACATATACTGTGTGAATGCGAGGCAATATCGCGTAGTCGAAGAAAATTTTTAGGGAACTACTTTTTCGAAAACCCAGAGGACATTGACGGCACTAACTTTAAAGGCCTAACTTCAAAGGCTTTCTTGGCTTTTGCCATAAAATTGGGTGTTTCACCAAGGAGATTGTTTAGGTTTTTGACATTTGAAGACAAATTCAATTGGTTCCACGATGGGCTCGTTTTGGTGCCTACTGTCTGTATGATGGCATATCCATCACACCCCTGTTTAACCTAATCTAACCTAGAATTTCTAATGTTTTTGACGAACAACCAAGAATTTTTACTATCTTTGTGATATTGTTGTATTTTTTGCTTCAGTTTTTGGTCACATAGGAATTTCCCACGCTTAAGAAAGTAAATGCAACCATTCCTGGCTCGTTTGAACTTTTTTCGGTTTTCCTCTCTCGGGCCTCTCTAACATTGACAATTTCTTTACAGCTGGAGTCGTACCATGCCTTTTCTTTTAGTTTGATACTCTTCATTCGACGAGGACTAAAGGATCTCATTCCAAAGAGAAAATTGTTTGTGATCATATCAGCAGCTTCATCCACGTCGTTATCGAGGAAACATAACGACCTGTTAAAATTGCTAAAGAAGCTGTTAAAGCCGCTCCAATTGGCTCTCTCATATTGCCATACGGTACTTTTAGGAATTTTTTCTCTAAATATGTGGTTAATGTACGAGAAATTAGATGATATGACACAGTTGTCCGACGAACCTAGAGGAAATATCACATCGACCTTTTACTTGTCAGGTTGAGAAGTTAAAAACAAGTCAATGGTGTTAGTCAATGGCGTGGTTACAAGCTGGGTCAAGATATTTTCCACAGTGGATATCTCAACACACCGAACTTCGGGTGTTGTCTGTCCAGAATTTTGAAGCCACCCAGAATTGTGTATATTGAAATCGCCGGCAATAACGATTTCAGGATACAGGAATACAATTCTTTGAATGGAGTCAGGCAGCGCATCAAACTCATTAAAGATCGAATTGATCAGATATAATTTTACAAAAAATATCGGCATTTGTGAGTTGCTCGATCGCCTGCTCTAATCAAGTTCTTAGAGCTAATTTCTACCTACTTGTAGGCAAATTCATTTGTTTCGTCAAGTTTGTCCATTCGTGTATGTACAGCTACCATTTGCAAAAATCTTGTGGCGCGCTTTTTATCTTCTTTCTTCATCTTCTTAATTATAGATTCAAATCCTTTTCAAATAATTCCCTATATACATATATGTATACAACATAAAGCAACATATATGTGAAGTAACATAATATATCATATTTATTATTATTATAATTTATTGCCACATAAATACTCGTACATTTACATGCTAAAAGAATAGAGAGCACATAATATAAATTTCAACCAAAGATAATAAATTTGCTTCAACTCGACAACAATTAAGACTTTTGAGTGCACTAATCCCACTCCAGATGTAGTTAGAAGATGAAGAGAACAATTCGGAATTAAAAGGCATAGATGGTTCTTCTATCAACTCTATATTGCAACTGTTCGATATTCTTCACGTAAGTGATTCAGTAATGAACTTACATACATAAATAAGCGAGAATGCATTTTCACGGATCTAGGAGGCGAATAATAATAATAACTTATTATATATATATATTGTGGTGATTTCAATTGAAATGTATTGAATTATGCGGTCTTTGAGACATTTGCTTAGTCTGTGAAAACTCTTCTCTTGGATATTGTAAACTCGAACTCGACTCGAAACACGACTTAACATTGCAACTTTTGATTTTCCTTGTAGTGAATTACTTTCACAATACACATACCGAAACTTTAGAAATGACGTTCTGGAGCGGAATATTCAAAGCATTAATTGGCATCTAATTTGCCATCTACAGATACTCAGGTTGAAATCCTTCAACATATCTTATTGCAAATATACAATGCCCACGTGCCGCTCAGAACAAAAATTATAACATATCCTAATAATTCAGGGTTTACAAGCGAAATAATTGATTTAGAAAACAAACGTGATATAGCCTATAAGAAGTGGATAAGATTTAAACTCCCAGAATTTCATAACAGTTTCTGCCAACTAAGGAATTTGGTCAACTCTAAGATTAAACAAGCCAAAAGAGTGTTTTACGGTAAAGACCTTGACCACAATTTACCTTCAAAAGCTCTTTGGCATAATTTACGTGAGCTCGATCGATCCCATCGATCCCAATCAGCTCAATAGAATCATACTTTCATTAAAATCATACTACCTTATATTCTTTCAGCCATAACCCATATTTTTAATAATATTATAATGACTTTTACATTTTCAAGAGTATGAAAAATCGCGAAAATTCTTCCCAGTCTAAAAAGCAAAGCATCTTCCAACTCTCCGGCTGAATATAGACCCATTGCCATCCTTCCCTTCTTGTCGCAGGTTATAGAAAGGATAGTACGCCAGCAGATGTCAGTCTTTATCCAACACAATAAATTACTTTGTTCAAATCAATCTGACTTCAGACTTCATCATAGCTGTACGTCTGCTTTATTAAAAGTAACAGATGACCTGATAACTTTTGTGACACTACTTGACTTTTCCAAGGCCTTTGATATAGTGGAGCATATGAAGCTTCTTTCCAAACTCAAGTGGCTTTTCGGGTTCTCATCATCTTCTATCAAGCTCATCAGAACATACCTTGGTGGAATAAAACAATCTGTTGCTGTTAATAATGAAATATCGGACTTTATTGCAATCTCAGCGGGCGTACCTCAAGGATCCATACGGTGTCCTTTGTTATTTACGATATTTATCAATGAACTTCCAAAAGTAATCAAATACTCTTCGCTGCATATGTATGCAGATGATGTGCAACTTTACCTGAGTTCTAAACTAGGCCTCATTGACGATGTAGCCTATAAACTTATTGAAGATCTTCGTAAAATTTTAGATTGGTCCGAAGATAATTCGCTGAGACCGAACCCAGTTAAATCGAAATGCCTTGTTATAAACAGAAGCAGCATGAATGACTGTAATCTTCCTAACATATTTCTCCGAAATAAACCAATCGAGTTCGTTGAAAAGTTAAAAACCTTGGTATATGGATTAACAACACTCACCCTACGCTAAAAATATATTGGGATGCTCTTTTGATAAATATCTCGAGTATCGCACAATCAAGTAATTGCATAAAATTATTACTAGCAAGCAGCATCCAAACTTTAATTTCCACGCTCAACCCGCTCATTAAGTTTAATCCAGCCGCGTATCTATTACCATAACTCAGTTATTATTATTACCATAACAACTTTTCGTTCATGCTATTCATCTTTGGAATTCACTTCCTCTCAACGTTAGGATACTTTATAATGCGAACAGTTTTGCTAAAACTCTCTTTCGCCATTTGGCAGGGTAAAGCAAGCACATTGTATCATTTCATAAAAAGCAAGATTATTTACTTTTACCTTTCGTTTACTTATTTGTTATAATATATTGTGAATTTGAGCTCAAATGTATGAATTTTTGGAAATTTGTATATGTATATTATATTTTCTCATTTATAGTTTAAACACAATGTCAAGTCTATCATAAGTGATCTTACTTAATTATTAAATACTGATATATTGAATAACTTTGTTCCTGCATAGAATTACAAACATTTAATATTACTTAAGAGGGGCAGTATTTACGGACCACTGCGACGTGTGGTGACTGACTTTACGACCACACGATGATAAAAAATTATACAATTTGAAAAAATTATACGAACAAATTGCAACACTTTGGGTTCATTAGTTGTGTTTGTTGCAAAGTTGTTAAGTAAAATTGTTACATATTTTTCATCATAAAAAATATAAAAAAAAAATCCTAATTCAACCTTTTCTTATTGGCTTTTTTTTGTTGTTATTTATTTTTCGTCCTTCTTTTGCAGTGACACTATCATCTGGGTCCGGTTTGAAAAGTTTCTTCAACTTGTACTTCTCGTCCTCCTCATCATCACCATCATCAGTGCAGACAAAGTTGGTCGCAATCAGTATAGCTTCAAGTGTAATTGGATGCTTTCACTGGCTACAGTACAGGTGCAGATAGTTGAATTTAACTTTGAATATTTTAAATTAATGCAAAATTGAAAACTATGTTCAAATGTGAGTAAATATGATGATTTAACGTATATTTAGAATTTAAGATTTTAAACAGAAAGAGAACAAATAAAATACAGAACACAGAACACAGAAATACCTAATCAAATTTAAAATACGCAAAGGTAAATAAATTATAAAATGATTTAAGGGTGAGCATTTTATTTACAGAAACAAAAAGAACGACAGAGCTATATTGCTACAATTAATTCTTACGTATGTATGTATTTACTTAAGGGCATAGACTAGCGAATAGGTTTATAAAATTTTGTGAGTAACACGTCGATAGTTTGGCTCTCATTTGTAGTAGCCCTGTAAGGATTTCGAATTTTATGATGTTGAGTTTAAAAGTTATATATTCATGGATGCAAGCTTATAATAAAAAAGCACCTGTGTACGATCTGAGATTATATGTGTGAGTGAGTTAAGCTTTGACCCCTTTTAATTTGATTTATCAAACATGCATTTCAATACATGCATATTTTCATATAAAATTTTGTACGTCGCTCAAATATTTTATTTTTTACAACTTTTAACAACAATTAAAAATATTTAATTTAATAAAGATTTGACATGATGAAAAGTATATATTTTTTAGAAAAAAATTAAAGGTAAAAGAAATCGTAGCTCATTTGGCACTGCTACTTTAAAATTTCTTCAAAGAGTGTCACATTTTAACTTCTTGTTATAAACTACTGTGAAGTATAAAATAGAATTTTCGCCTTTAGCGATAGAGTGTTTATATCTGTTAAAGAATCTGTATTCATAGTATGATACATAAAAACATAAGAAGCTTGAGACAAAATTTTGATTTATTGATATGTAATCTGGCAGATCTTATAAATTTCGCTGATATGATATTTGTGTCAGAAATTTAGATTTATTCTTTCAAAAAGGAGGACTATTATGGACTATTAAATGCCTAACTACAATTACTATCCTTGCACTAATGATTCTTATGCAGAGGGCGGAGTGGGAGTATTCGTGAGATGCAGGTTTTATTAGCGTCAAAAGTTCGAATGTCTTGTAATGTAAACTTTAACACAGTATGTGTAAACAGACCACTGCAGTTATTTCTTGACAAATTTTAAGTCTTTTTATACAGCAAACCTTATTATAATAGCGGACGTTAACGTTGATATTAGGTGCCCTGTAGTAGAATCATATGAATCGTTTACTTAAGACCGAAGTGAACTATTGTGCGGGTCTAAATCTCAAAACCTAAATAACAAAATTCTGAATAGTAATATAAGAAAGCTTACAACAACTAGCTACTGCCTGCTAAATAAAAAACTCAGAGAGAAAACTGAAATGAGATATATGCAGAAGAGTATGCTTTTTAGGCCTATGAAAAAAAATGCACATGTATTTGCCGTAACAATTACTTCAAAAACAGGTTAACAAACTCACAAGAAATCACAAAAAAGAATGGAAAGTAATCAATTCTATAATTAATCGAAAATCGAATAACTACAATGAATGAGTAGTTCTTGAAAAAGATAATGTTATCGTTACTAACTCTAATATCAGTTTCACAAACATCTTCTAATTGTGACGTTTCAATATCCTGTGGCAGTTTGTCTGCAAAACAACACTCAGACTGTACTGTTTTTAACAACAGTTTCGTTTTCATACCCATATCGGGGTTTGAACTATTAAAAACCATATAGTATTTCCAATTCTTGTAATGACGATGGAATTTCTAATTCCGTCTTAAAAAGATTCGCTTTAAATTGTGGTAGAAAATTTTAATTTGAGCATTTTTACGGGAAGCTTTTCTGAATTATTAAAACGAGCCAATAGATCACAAAATTCATTTCAATAAATTGTAGCATATATAATTCCGTGGTTTTATCGTACACTGATTTACATCGCATCTTAAAGGGCAACAAGTATAAAGTTCATGAATCTCGGCGTTACAGAAGTATCAGCCTTTGGTCTCCTCATGTTCTAGTCTTCCATTTGTCGGCAAGCTAAAGGCTTTTGTTAATAATATGGTTTTCGCAGCACAAGTTGTAAGTAAGTAGTAAGACTAAACTTATTTACTTCAGCCTAACCACTAAAGAATCCTCGGCAATTAGTATTGCCGGGAGCAGCTGGTTGTCGCAGACTCAATTTGCTTGATATTTCCAATAGTTCGAATTGCTTTTAAATTGAAGTAGTTAAAAGCTATAAACACTAAGGGGTCTTAAGTGATCAAAATCTGAGCTCGGAAGATTTGTATCCTTCTTCGCGATTCGTTGACATGAAACCACGTAGATTGGTAGTGGCATTTTGGTTTTCATTCCTTGATATTATCGACTTAGAATCTTCGCTCGTCCGAACTAATACTTTCTTTCGGGATTCTTTTCAGTATATCTGGACACGTATCTTGGCACATGGTAATGATCTGTATTATTGGCTGTTAAATGTTTGAATGTACTACGAACAACATCCAGTACGGTGGGCGAGATTCCCTTTTGCGGACGATAGACTGTGTATTACGCAGTCACTAACCCAATTACTTTTAATTGAGGTAACTTACAAGAGGATTATTTGTTATAATTTTTTTCTCAGAAATCTGAAAACAATTACAATAAGCGCTTTGCTTCCACTGAACGATCTTATTTCAAGCAGTTTTTACCATATAAGGCAGCTTTCAGCTAATAAGGTCAAATCAACAAGTCAAATTTTCGAGAAGGAAAGAGCTCTCAGTGTCAAAATAATATATGATTCAAAAAGAAACCACCAAAGAGACCACCCTGTATAGTCAAATTACTTTACAATTTTGGATGAAATCTAGAGGTAGAAATGCACCACTCTATCGTGTTGTGTCCTGGCGCATTGTGTCGGCATCGTGATGCCGGGTGTGCAGACTAATGTGTCATATCGGAACACACTCTAACGTTATTTTGAACAGTATCAATCTAATCAGTATCAAAAAAAATCCTTTTTTACTTCTAACTTTGCCTATTGTATCTATATAAGCTGAAGAATAAAAAAAATTACGCAAAATTGTTGTTTTACTTATCAGGTTCATTTAATATTCCAGCTATTTCTTCCCATGCAGCGGTTCGTACTGATTGATCTTTGTATTCTTTCGATTTTGTGTCGTATAAAACTTTGTGTTGACGCACAAGTTCAATTGGTTTTTCGCACATTTTAATTTAATTTAAATATTGTGCATCCAGAAGATTGCACATCCACGACACAACTGGAAATATACTTGTGTGTTGTGTAGTGACGCATCAGAACCCCCAACGAGCTCTCTGACGCGATCGGTTTCGATCGATCCACGATACGACACATAGGATTGCGACGTGTCGATTGACACGACTCGACACAGTAGTGTGTTTCTACCTTAACACAAAGATCTAGCTTAGTGCAATAAAATACGAGTACTATAGGACAATGTGTTGCTCAACTGCTTAATGAATTGAAGACGCCAAGATATTTTCTGTTCTTGTAGTGTATTGCCTGTCGTCGAATTTCAGTTCTAATTTTCTAGCAAAATTGCTAGTTTGACTGCGGCTGTGCAAATTGGAAATGTTGGTTTTAAGGATTTAAGGCTACTATCATGCTATATTCACCGTCAACCGGCCTTTGTAATTTCTTATAAATATTATTTTTATGGCTCTGGTATAAATTATGCCATTTTAGAATGTGTTGTAATCGGTACAACCACATTCCAGTTATGGCCTATACTATGTCAAAAATCATCTGCTCTGCGCCGAGTATACACATACATACGGGTATATACACGTCTATCCTCTATAATTCAACATCGTTTGGCCCAACAAGGATAATGAAATTATTGCTTATCTTCCATTCCTCTTGACATGAATATTCGCTATTATCCAAGAAAGAATTATGAATTCAATTAATCGAACTTCCGTTGCTCCATACAAATTAGTTCTGTCACATGACGCCTAGATTATATCTTTAATCATTTGTGTTGGCAAGTTGAAAGTAATTTCGAATAATGTCTATTGACATATCAAGAGACATTGAACAATACCCCAATTTTTGTTCAGAGCAAAAGCTCTTGATTTCAGTGTATTGTAAAAAATTTAAGATTATTCTCTTCTATTGCTTGCAAGAAGAAATCATTTCGAACTGAAATATTTATCTCCTGTTATGTTACGATAATTTTTCCAACAGTAGCAGTGCGTTGTGTTGTAGAAATTTCTGAACCACAATTCAGTTCTGGGTTCCTCCAGCGCTCTTCTGCAAATAGTTTGTTTAGGTCTAGCCAAATGCGTCCCTGTATGACGACATCATTAGATTTCCAACATTTTTTCAAAGGCCAGTGTCTGAGCGCTAAGAATATTCTTATCGATCCGGCCATTAATCCACCTGAACATGTGCCTGACTTTATTTTCCCATATTCAGAGGCAATTTTGTAGCCTTCTATCATATTATTTATTCATTTTCTTATGAACTTTGCCGAAAATTGCTCTTGCATCCATTAAAATGATATTTTTGATTTGTTGATATCAAAGCACATCGTGGTTTTAGCTAATTCAAGCAGATGTTTTGACAGAGGTTATATGCAGTGGCTTATATCATTATGATATCGACTTTATATTTGTTTTGACCACCTGTTCATGGACAGCTTTATAAGCTGATTACCTCAATTTGGCGATTTATATAGCAGAAGTTAACAAGGGTTTCGCCGTTTTCATTTCCATTGCCAAGGCCTTTATCCACGTATTATATCTCAGTGCTCGCAATGCCTACCGTAGCAGCATACTCCCTTTTATAATCGCGATCGCCTCAGCTTTCATTAAGTTGTAGGCAGCGCTTACTTGGCTTGTCTTATTCGTCTAGGAAAGTATGCTATCAAAGAGATTGAGGAATACATACAATTTGACAATCTTATCAGTCGTTTGGTATTGCATCTACAAGACTGTTTTCTTCACATTGGTTTTTTGGCTGCAACTTCGAGGTGCTGAAGATTAAACTACTTATTTGTTACTAAGCACATTCATGCCTATAGTGACCTGACTGTATCTTTAACTACGAATCATTATATTTATGAACTTGTGAATGTCTAGATTTTCTATCGTTCCTCTGGAACGATATTTTATACTGTCCCGAAGTCTATCAATGGATAAACATTATCGGATATCCGAATGGCTATACGATTATAGTGAACCTTTGCAAACTCCCAGAAACGCAACTAGAAAACCTTAAAGACTATTTGTAGTAACCAACTTTTCAGATGTTTATAGGAACATTATTACGATGTTCTGGAAGCTTCAGCTTTTCTATTAAGATCGAAAGAGGGTCCCTGCTTTCCATAAACAAAACGTGTCAGGCATTTTAGAATCAGAATATGGCTTGCTATTTAGAAAAATATAGTTATCTGAATGCTGTAGACACCCCAAACAAAGTCGAAATTATGCATTTTCTTTTGTAATTTAACAATTCCTGCCAAAATGGTTGCAGTAAGATGCTGCCCATCACAAACCGCTTTTCAAAAATCAATTCTTTATCCTGTAATTTATTGTCTGCATCATAGTTCATATTCACAGATTTTTATCAGCACGCATTTTAATGTTACCATTATAAATGAGAGAAATTAAATTTGAATATTTGTTCACGTTAAAACTTATAACCTTTGAGGCAAACTTTGTAGAACTTTTCCTTTAGGCAAAAAGTAATAAAAAAAAAGTGTAAATAATTTATATTTTAAGTTAAGCAGATATTGCGTTAGTCATGGATTTAATTAAATTTGGTACTATTTCGAGATTGTTTAAATACGTAAAATTAAAAATAAATGAAAATAAAAAAGAAAAGTATAAAAACAATTCATACATAAATATGAGATAAGTATATTTATATTGCCTTTAAATACATTTTTACTAAATGTAGCTATTACCCTAAGAATTGAGACTGTACTATGGTTGGTTCTAATATCCGCTGGTTTGCATCGGAAATATTTACTATGATTTTATTTATTTTAGAAAAGTTGGTGGTTTTTTTCGTATTTCAAAAAACTTTATAATTCAATATTCAAAATTAAGAAATGTAAAAAAGCCTTTGGTAATATTTTCTTACTTTGCATTATTCTTCATTTTTTGTTTGTATTTTCCTAAAATGCGGCAAAGTACAATGTCCGTTATAATACTTTTTAACAAAAAACTCCCAAGACAAATATTTTCTATACATTGATCAATTATCCTTGACGTATATGTCATGTTTGAGTTACGCAATTGCCTCAAGAGCATACATTTTTATTAGAATCTTGTTTAAATAATGGCCAGCGGATATTTAGAAAAAACAATAGCTCTACGGGCTCTAGTTAGAATATAAAAAAATAAAAAATTAATCGTATGTATATATTTAAGAAAATTGAATTTACAACAAAATAAAAAGAAAATATTAAAAAAATCATTCTTTCAAGCAAAGAGCGATAAAAATTGAGAAAGAAAGTTATTATATAAGAATATCTAAGAAATAAGTTAATTATATAGAAAAATGTATAAAAAAAATAAATAAATGATTATATATTTGTTAAGGGTAAGAAAGAAATGAAATTTAACTAAAGAAAAACTAACTAAACAAAGCAAATGGCATTGAAACATTTATGTATCTGTATTTGAGAGATAACCAAAGAATTAATAGTGTAACATTTTATGTTCAAAACAAAACAAACAAAAATATTGATACACAAAAATGAAATTCGAAATAAATATAAAACTACGCTGTAAATTGCAATTTGCTTTTTATTTCTTAATATCTGGATATTTTCAAAACATTCCTTTTTTTCTGGTAAGAAGATTGTGAGTTGTGGGTCATTTCGTTCAGCGGGATTAAATTACTTCTTTCATATATTAGTTTTAGGTCAACAGAGGGACATTTAAGGTAAGCATTGTTTACGTTTTCAAGATCGTAATGTAGTTTGTATTTTATAATTTGATTTTGATTTATCACAACAACACATATTTTTTATGAAATATTCGTAAGACTTGATTTGTGTTTTAATCGATGGAGAAGGGTTTCCATTAATAAAGAAAAATAATATTAACGAAATGATATCCAAGACCATCACATCTGGGCTCTTTTGATGAAATTATTTATCACACCTCACATATTTGCAGCTCTATTTTATCGATAAAATATTTAAATTGACTCGGGAGAGTTAGCATAAATTATCTCTTTCACATGTCCCTAAATATGAATCGCATGATCTCCCAGAAAAATTTTGATCACCATTTCGAGTAATGACTCGCCTAGGAACTCGCGAAAGTGCAATAGTTTCGCCATTTACGTATCATGCAGCGCCGTCCTTTGTGAAAAACAAAGCCTTGAAGATAGAATTGCAAATTGGAAACGATACCGTGTAATTATTAGAAGAAGAGTTCAAGAAAACTATGCGAACGTTGAAAATATATCTACTAAAGAAGAAGTAGATGCTGTTGTAACTGACTTCAATTATTTAATACTTAAAGCCGTAGCTAAATCTATACCAAAAGTTAAAATAAATAAATTTTACAAAAAGCTTTCTCCTCATTTACCAAAAATTAATTAAACTGAGAAATATGCAAAGAAGAAATTGGCAAAGATATCGGCAAATGTTTTATCGAGATAATGTGCAAAACCTATAGTAAACCAGTTGATCTCAAAACATTTAACTCAACAAGGCCACGAGGAATGGAATAAAAAAATTGATTCTCTAGATAAGAACGCTAAACCATTTTGGAATGTAGTTAGAATAATTATAAATAAAAACAAACAACTAGCTACCTAGACTTCAAAATGGGTCTAATTTCTATTACACAGATAATAAAAAAGCAGACGCCCTTGCGATTACTTTTTTAAAAACACTGTGTTTCAGCAAGCCTAGGGGATCCAGCAACAAATGCATTGGTTAGTGAAACTATCCAGGATTCCAACACCCTAATTCCCGTCACCCCTTTAAATGCACTTCTTACAGAAGACGACGTAAAATTTCATGTCAATATTTTAAATATAAGAAAGTCCGGCGGGTTTGATCTTATAAAAAATTTATATCTTATAAAAAATAACATATCCTGATATGCAGTTCGGTTTTAAACCTCAGCATAATACCTCCCACCAGGCTCTTCGAATTTGTAATTTTGTCGAAAAAAACCGCCAATAAGTAAAATCAACCAGGACGATGCTTTTGGACATCGAAAAAGCATTCGATTCCGTTTGGCATGATGATTATGTACAACTTTCCTCCATTTCTGTGTAAGATAGTCCAAAGTTTTTTGTCAGGTCGCTTTTTTAAAGTCCAAATCAATTTTAGTGTTTCAAGTCTGATATGTTTTGAGTCAGGTGTGCCGAAAGGTTCTGTTCTTGGTCCAATTTTGTACAATTTGTTTACGTCTGATTTTCCCAATTTAACCAACTGTGAAGTTGCAATGTTACTGCATTACTCTCATCAAACGAATTTGTTCTCACTATTGAGTCTAATATCCGCAATGCGATGGTAGTAATGGAACACTATTACAGTAGATTAAAAATTAAGCTGAACG
This sequence comes from Volucella bombylans, assembly GCA_949129095.1. Classification (NCBI taxonomy): domain Eukaryota; kingdom Metazoa; phylum Arthropoda; class Insecta; order Diptera; family Syrphidae; genus Volucella; species Volucella bombylans. The sequence goes on along the minus strand of OX422140.1, from coordinate 197,072,907 downwards.
GTGAAAAAATGCAAACTATCTTTTTTACTGCAATTGCATGGATCGATCATAATCTGGTCCAATTGTGTAAAATACTTAGGTATATATTTTGACAGCAAACTTATATATCATGAGCATATTTCGAGAATCCTGCAAAAGGTCAACATAACAATAAAGATATTATATCTTTTATAAACAGAAAATCAGCTCTGTCTAAGGAAAACAAAGTGATAATACACAAAGTAATTTTCCAATCGATACTTCTTTATGGGTCTCCGGTGTGGGGAAGTTGAGCGCAGTGCCACATTAAAAAACTGCAAGTGGCACAAAATAAGCTACTCAAGATGATACTTAACCATCCATGGCACCATTCTACTTCCAAGCTCCAGAGAAGAGTGAATGTTGAATTGTTATCGGTAAGAATAAAAAACTTACGTGCAATTTTAAAAAAAAATGTTGTTACGCTAAAAATCACCTACTTAAAGACCTATTGTAGTGTATGCATATACTTGTATAAAAGTTTATATGTTGTATACATGTTTAATTATATTTATTTATTTATTTATTATTTTATATACATATATATACATAATTATGTATTGTTACGAAACCTAAAGAAAAAAGAAAACTGCAGAAAAATAAAAAAAAAACATTTTATTTCACGACGAAATACCTACCTGCATCACGTTGTTTGTTGTGGGTTTCATTTGACAGGTTGAAGAGGTTTGTTCCTTGTTAAGTAGTAAGCCATAAGAGTAACATGAAGAAAGGAGATGACTACCGCAGAAAGGGGAGCAAATGATGAAAAGTCAACGAAGAAAATAAAATTGCCGTTTCCTGTGACGTAGGATTTCTCCAATCAAAAACTGTTGGCGAACAAGCGGTTGAATCTTAGACGTTGCAACGGAGATAAAAAAACGGAAGACTTCCTAACAGAGAAAAAGAACCGCGGGCAACGTAAAAATCGAGATAAAAGGGAGAATTTTCGGCAGAACCAGAAAGTCCAAAGCGAACAGTTGAGGTCGGAAGACTAAGTCCATAAAAAAAAACGTTTAATTATAAAAAAAGAAAAGAATAAAAACAAAAGTTCACCTCTCGGGAACCAGATTTTTTTGGAGTTTCTTTTTTTGTCCTCTTTTTATGCGATTGAAACTAGGCGGTAGTTTCGGTCAATAAGCAATTTTCGTTACACTGGTGTCAGGTGTGGGGTAGTGTTACTATCAGTAGATAGCCAACCACGATCATCAAGATGGAGTCGAAGAAAGTTGCACCAGAGAAGAGAACAACTCCCTCAGAGTCTAGCGAGACTGCAAAACTGCGAACGATGCTTCAGGACTACATGCTAAACCAGGGTCAGTTTTTGGACCAAAAACTGTCCGACTGGAAGCAGGAAAAGGTAACTCGGAACTCGGAGATCGAGAAGAGAATGGAGGAACTAGAACGGTCGGTGAGCTGTTTGTCTTTCGCCAAAGTCATCAACACTGGACAGCATTCTTCTCCCAAAGGTAGCTCGGTTGAGTGCAATGGTTTACCAGCAAGCGGACAAAATACCGACTTACATCATGTGGAGATGGAGATGTCACCGACAAAGGAGGCGACCGTTGTGCCACATGTAAGTGGTACTCCGAATCCCGTGATAGCAGTTGAGGTACCACATTCTGTGCTGAAACGGGCACCTATTCCAGTGGCTGTACACCCGTTTGATGGCAGCGGTTCATGGCCCGACTATCAACGGCAGTTCGAGATTGCAGCAAGATGTGCAGGTTGGGACGCTAACGAAAAAGCGCATGTGTTAGCAATGCAGTTAAGAGGAGAGGCTCTTTCTGTATTAAGTGCTGTACCTGTGAACAGTGAACCCGACTACGAATTGTTGGCACAATTGCTGCATCAGCGCTTCTGCGCAAACAGTAGATCTAGCTATACTCAGCTGCGGTGTCGTGTGTAGGGCCCCAAAGAAAATTTTTCCGAATTTGCTTTAGGTCTTCAGCGATTGGTAGTTTCGGCGCTTCCTGGGTGTCCAACAAAAGTCGTGCAGGAGGTACTGATAAGCCAGTTTATTGAAGGAATAAGAGATGAGTCAATCCAGGATTTAATTACTGTCGGGCGCCCTACAACATTGACAGACGCTGTTAATCTGGCACAGGAACTCCATGCAAGAAATAAACGAAGGAGAGTTTTCGTGGTGGAAAACCAATCGTTACCAACGGTGCCAAAAAACGGAAATAGTACAAAAAACTAAAGTACGGAGACAACAGGGAGCAGTTGTCTACCGTTAAAAACCTTAACGCTTCACAGCAAACAACGACGAACCGGAATTGTACAACGGACCACGAATACGGAACTGCGTTCGGCAGAAAAGAACGTAGTAAACCTGAAGAAAAGAATGTCACTGACACATTTATAGGAACTACTGGCGAAGCTAGCCTCTCTCTCAAAGCGTTTATCAAAGGACAAAGGTGCTCTTTTGTCGTAGACTCTGGTGCGAACGTGTCTATTCTGACGGCGCAACATGTTTCCAACAAGACGATTACAAGAGATCCTCCGATGAAGTTGGTGGGTATTTCCGGGGAAGCGATCTGGAGTCAAGGGATGGCGGAAGTGAGATTTTTTGTTAACCACAAGGAATTTTCTCATTATTTCGCTATAGTGCCGCAGGGAGTGCCAAACATCTTAGGAGTTGACTTTCTATTGAAGCATCAGTGTCACTTAGATTTTGAAGAGATGACAATACAAATGAACGGCAAAAAGCATCCATTGCACCTACCACCCGTGTCAGCATCACAACTAGTGAAACTAGCGACGTCAGAAATACTGAAAGCTGTAAGAGAAACCCTTGTGGAAATTAACTGACCGGCCGCTGGCAAATTTACAGGCATAAAGGACGTTTTACAAAAAGTATCCTCCGAATTGTCCAAGGGGTAGCTGATGGAGTTTGAGAAATTATTAGAGGAATTTCAAGCAGTGTTCTCAAAAGGACCAGCGGACTTTGGACGAACAGGGATTGCAAAACACAAAATCGATACCGCAAAGTCGAAACCAATCAAGCTACCGGCGAGAAGAGTCCCAGTGGCCAAACGCGAAGAGATGGAAGATCTAATTAAGGATATGAGCAACAGAGGAGTTATAGAACGTTCAAATAGCCCCTGGGCTGCACCGATTGTGTTAGTCAAGAAGAAAGATGGATCTTCGAGGTTTTGCGTGGATTACCGACAGCTGAACGAGGTTACAAAAAAAGATTCTTATCCCTTGCCGCGTATTGATGAATTCTTTTCCACAATGGCCGGCGCGAAGTGGTTTTCTACGATGGAACTCTAAAGTGGCTACTGGCAGGTAGAAATAGATGCAAAAGACAAGGAGAAAACAGCTTTCACAAATGGTAATGGGCTATGGCACTTCAACGTCATGCCGTTTGGCCTCTGCAATGCACCGGCGACGTTCGAAAGGGTGATGGACGAAGTTCTTCGAGGACTTTTATGGCGAACCGCACTCGTCTACTTAGACGACATCATCGTTTACTCTCGGACATTTGAGGAGCACATACACAACTTGCGACTGGTGTTTGAGCGGTTACAAAGGGCAAATTTAAAATTAAGCCCAGGTAAGTGTCAGTTTCTCAAATCCAAAGTAAAGTACCTAGGCCATGTTGTTTCGGTTGAAGGATTGAGCACGGATACGCAGAAAGTCAAAGCGGTTCAACTCTGGCCGAACCCCAAGACCAAGCGGCAGGTAAGAGGGTTCCTTGGACTTTATTCCTATTACCGGCGGTTTATCGAAGGATTGTCGACAGTTGCCAAACCGCTTTCAGAACTTACGGAAGAGAAACGCCGGTTTGCATGGAACGAAGACTGTGAGATGGCATTTAATACCCTAAAATGTAGGCTCACCAGTGCACCTATTTTGGCATTTCCAACCACCGACGACCTTTTCGTACTAGACACAGATGCATCGAACGTTGGTATTTGTGCTGTTCTCAGTCAGAAGCAAGGGGACTCGGAGGTGGTAATTGAATATTTTAGCCGCACTTTAAATAGGGCCGAACGAAACTATTGCGTTACAAGACGAGAGTTGCTAGCAGTGGTTTTGGCAACACAGCACTTTCACCACTACCTCTTTGGCAAAAGATTCCTCTTACGTACTGATGACGCTTCCATTCGTTGGCTGTGCAACTTTAAGCAACCTGAGGGTCAGATGGCTCGGTGGCTAGAGCGGTTGCAGCAGTACGACTACGAGATTCAACATCGTCCTGGCCCTCGACATGGTAATGCTGACGCGCTTTCCAGGAGACCATGTGGCGAATGCAAACAAGACATTATGCAGGAGGGTCAGGATACAGAAAGCTTTTGGGCTATATTCCAGGAGTTGAAAATGGAAGCCCGGCGTAATATGTCGAACATGGGAAAAGGACCAGGAGCAGAAGACATTACCCGTAGTTCCAAAAACCTTAGTTCCAGAAATTCTTCAGCAACTCCATAATAGTCCGAGCGGAGGCCATCTGGGGCAGCGCATAACCCTAAGCAAAATAAAGGACAGGTATTTTTGGATCGGTCGAACGGTAGACTCCAAACTATGGTGTAAAAACTGCATCGTTTGCCAGGCCCGCAGAGGCCCTACTCAGCGAACAAGGGGGCCTCTTAAGCCAAGCCGGACAGGACACCCATTTGAGAGGATTGCTGTTGACATACTTGGCCCACTTCCACGCACCAAGGCAGGAAACCGATATATAATCGTCGTTATGGACTATTTCACCAAATGGCCGGAATGTTTTGCAGTGCCCAACCAAACAGCTGAGGTAATAGTCGAACAAATTATACATAACGTCTTCTGCAGATTCGGTGTCCCGCACTTTATTCATTCGGACCAAGGTAGAAATTTCGAATCGGAAGTGTTTCGTAGATCAATGGAGGTCTTGGGCAGTCACAAAACTAGAACAACACCTCTGCGGCCCCAATCCGACGGTATGGTGGAAAGGTTCAATCGTACGCTACTAGACTACCTAGCGAAATTCGTCAGCCCTCATCAAACAGACTGGGATCTGTTTCTACAACCAGCTCTACTCGCTTATCGCGCAGCAGAACAAGAATCGACAGGATTCTCGCCAGCCATGTTGAACTTCGGAAGAGAACTGAAGCTGCCGATCGATATAGTGTTCGGATCACCACCAAAAATTGAACACGACAGCCAAGGGTATGCAGCAGCATTAAGAAGTCGACTCCTCAAAGTACACGAAGTGGCACGAGAAAATCTCAAAATAGCAGCCGAATCAATGAAGGACAGGTACGATCTCAAAACTAATGCAATTAGTTTTACTGCAGGGGATGAAGTCTGGTTTTTTTAACCCCAAGTGGCGGAAAGGTCTGTGCCCTAAACTACAGAGCGATTGGGAAGGCCCTGCCAAGGTTGTGGAACAATTGTCGGATCTCATCTACAAAATCCAGGCGCCGGGCCAAAGGAGGCAAAGAGTGGTACACGTAAACCGACTTGCACCCTATACGACCTCACCTGTAACTCAGACGGAACTTTGAGTTTTGAGGAGGGGGTAGTGTTACGAAACCTAAAGAAAACAGAAAACTCCAGAAAAATAAAAAAAAAAACACTTTATTTCACTTCGAAATACCTACCTGCATGACGTTGTTTGTTGTGGGTTTCATTTGACAGGTTGAAGAGGTTTGTTCCCTTTGCCAAACATGGCTGAGCATTCAGCCGCACGAAGAGGACAAATGATTAAGTAGTAAGCCATAAGAGTAACATGAAGAAAGGAGATGACTACCGCAGAAAGGGGAGCAAATGATGAAAAGTCAACGAAGAAAATATTTGCCGTTTCCTGTGACGTAGGATTTCTCCAATCAAAAACGGTTGGCGAACAAGCGGTGGAATCTTAGACGTTGCAACGGAGATAAAAAAACGGAAGACTTCCTAACAGAGAAAAAGAACCGCGGGCAACGTAAAAATCGAGATAAAAGGGAGAATTTTCGGCAGAACCAGGAAGTCCAAGGCGAGCAGTTGAGGTCGGAAGACTAAGGCCATAAAAAAAAAACGTTTAATTATAAAAAAAGAAAAGCATAAAAACAAAAGTTTACCTCTCGGGAACCAGATTTTTTTGGAGTTTCTGTTTTTGTCCTCTTTTTATCCGATTGAAACTCGGTGGTAGTTTCGGTCAATAAGCAATTTTCGTTACAGTATTTATTGATTAATTCTTTTTGTTGTTTATTTATTTATTTATTTTTTTGTTTGCTTAATTAATTTATTTACTGTTTACTCATTTGTTACTTATTTATTTATTTATATACTAATATACTTATCTATTTATTTACTATTATTACAATTATTTATTTTTTTTATTTAAATACTTATTTATTTATTTATTTATTATATTTTTTTGTTTGTACTTAGATTGGACGTTTTTATCGTATTTTCCTCCAAATTTAATTTAATTTAACCAATACTTTACAAAAAAAAGAACAATGTTTCAGTAGAAAGATATAAGTAATATCATATCTCTGTAATGTAAAATGTGTGGTAACTACTCGTATCCTTTGTAAAAATTTGTATACGAAATAAAGATCTATCTATCTATCATAGCGAGATAGGTACTACAGTTGAAGATTTGAAGTGCCTGAATAGTAAACAAATTAAAAAAATTAAAGAACAAAGTAATGCAAAGCAAGATGTGTTAATCGGTGTTGGACGGCGCCAATCGATTGGGAAATATTTGTGTGACATGCAAGAATTATATCTAACAATAGCAAAAAAGTCTTAGGATTACCTGACTAGATGTCGGTCAGTTATTGAAGTCAGAGTAGGGAGGAAAAAGTAAGCATTTATAACATCGCTTAAGGAAACTTACACACATCGCAGATATGTACTTTCCATCGCAGTTTGTCATTAACATACATTCCGAGAATCTTTCGGTTTTAACAGTGCATTCATGGATTTTTTCTGTCGGAACAGTTCACTTAGACAAAAAACTAGTCCGTTGTACTGCACGTACGTTTCTTTTAATAGAATTTCTCACTCTTTCGAGCAAAGATTTTTTTTTTTTTTTTTTTATAATTTACGCGCGCCTAAGGGGTTAGATACCCTTTTACTGTTGCCAGGGCGCGAGCGGAAAGATAGAAGGAGGAGAAAGGAAAATTGTTTTTGTAGTGTTTTGAAACTCAGGTGTGTTTGGTTTCTATGTTTGCTCTCCAGAGGTGGGAGTCCGAATAGGGCGGAGAGTTTTTCTTTATCACAGTATTTTTCTTTTCTGTGCTTGAAACTCTAAAACAACCAGATCTACGTGTCAGCGTTATGCCTTCACACGCAGAATTTTTCTGTCTGAGTTCCAATTACACAATGAAAAACTGACTTGCCATGGGCAGGATTCGTACCTGGACCCTCCGAGTGAGAAGTGTTTGCTACTACCACTACACCACGGCCACCCCCAAGATGACTAAATAAACGCTCCAGCACTAGCACCCACAACGTCAACGCTGAGTAGCTGCAGCCTGGTGCGAGCGTAAGTCGGACATTCACAGAGGTAGTGCTCCTCGATGTCGTTAACACTTTTACATCAAGCGTCGCAGGATGTTGTATCAATTTTACCTAGCACATTTAAGTGTAGTGTTCCGTAACGGCGCCAGTAAACAGCCTGCAGTCTTTTCGATTGAGGGACAGCAAAAAGTCCTTGACCTCTTAGAGACTTCTGAAAGACTCCCGGCAACCTGGAGAGTCATGCCCTCTGCAATTATGTTCATATGAAAGTCAACTATCAATGGAAGCACTAAACGAGGACGCAGGTAGACCTAACATAGGTTCAGGTACTGATAAACACTTCCGTGAGCCTTGCCTAAGAATTATCCCATTGTGACCTGGTACCCAGGCAAGATTCAGTGAATTTAGCTTTCCGGCTGCGTTCAGTGATGTCTTGCATTCTCGAACTGGCTAGGAATTCCTAAGAGGGTACACCAATGATCTAAATGCAACATGGCTGTCACTACAGACGCAAATGATTCTTATCTCCATTGATTCTTCACAATATAGTTCGTTGCCATCAAGACCGCGTATCTATAAAAGTTTTTCTAATGAGGAAATCTAACGTTGTCATCCTCAATTGCCATCCGTGAAGACCCGACTACATTTCTTTGCTGGCTTAGACTCTGCCCGAAACGAGACCTGGTACCCAGGCAAGATTCAGTGAATTTAGCTTTCCGGCTGCGTTCAGTGATGTCTTGCATTCTCGAACTGGCTAGGAATTCCTAAGAGGGTACACCAATGATCTAAATGCAACATGGCTGTCACTACAGACGCAAATGATTCTTATCTCCATTGATTCTTCACAATATAGTTCGTTGCCATCAAGACCGCGTATCTATAAAAGTTTTTCTAATGAGGAAATCTAACGTTGTCATCCTCAATTGCCATCCGTGAAGACCCGACTACATTTCTTTGCTGGCTTAGACTCTGCCCGAAACGAGTCTTGGGAATAAGGAAAGTCGCAAGATTTCTGGTGTTATTGCGCATCAGACGGTATGTCCATAAGACCAGAGTCATGAGACAGCCGACGCGCAAGACCATCGGAGCTCCAGTGCGTATAGTACACAAAGACCATTTCTTTTTAAACGGAAGGTAGCTTTGAGAGTGCTGCCCACGATATGACTATCAAGAGGAAATTTTCCACAGAATTGACAGCAGTTGGTCTATCCCTTTTTGGAACAAAACAGGGTATATGCAATCGGTACTAGGTGACTTGAAGCCATTAAAAGAACCAACAGCATGTTTAATCGCATCATCTGTCACCGCAACCGCTTAGGTCTGCAGTATCTAAATGTTGGTTACAAAATTGCCCAAGTTTAGATTATTAGAGTGAGAACGTAGAGGCTAGTTCTAGATCTTTCCGATCTAGATAGCGGTGCTAAGACTCTTAAACATCCGAAACAAAATAGGCGTTTATTTCACACCCATGGTTCCTGTGTGGATATTTGTTTTGTATTCAATACAGAAAGCCTCCTATATAAGGATGCAGCAGCAAACTTTGAATGTTGAAGGTTGATCTGCGTAAGTGAAGTAGATAAATACTGGGGTGGTCGTCCCTTATCTGCACTCTTTTGGAAACAAAGTAGAAATTAACCGTTCCAAAGTGCAGGTAGGGACAAGAGTCATACCCACGTGGATTTAATTGTTTCGATTGAAGCTTCTGCCAAATCCCACGAAAATAGCCGTCCTTGTTTCCCGTTTCTTTCTCTCACTGTGAGACTGGATTTTACATTTCTCAGTGTAGAATCCTGGGTATGGAGATGCATCAGCACATCCCGCGATTCCCTGAGTTGCTCCGGAACTCAGCAGATGGAGCGCATCAATTTCGATTACCTCGAAAGTCTTAGTTTCCAGGGGTGGAATTTTCGGCACAGACTTGTTCAACAATTCAAAAGTTTGCTGCACCTTACTCTAAGGTCTGCATTTTACATATCGCTTCCCTCTGCTACGTTACGTAACCGTAATAAACAAGTCCTCTCCAGCACTTTCTACATCGTCCCAGACCATTCTAGAGAGAGTGTACTAGCTCCTGAGTCAGCGCCTAAATCGGCATTATATTTATCGGGGCCTCCAGAAAACGTGCCCCGGCTGTAGTCGAGAAGACCAATCTATTGAGATTACCACCTGGAGTATAATCCTTTTGGCTCAATTCCATACTTTTAACAGTTTAACGTCTAATTTGGACGTTTACAGTCCTTAGTTAAACATCCCACATGGGTTTTTTCAGAACGTCAGGATTTCTGAATCTTAAGCCTTCCTGCCACAACAAAGCAACTACAATAAGGATGGGCCTTTACGTATAATGATTAGTTGTTTAAATTTCCATTAAACAACAGCAAACACCATTGTAATTTGGACGCATTCAATTCTACTCTGTTGGTGGAATTAGTTATCCTGCAAATTTCTTAACATATGTACGTACACGTTCTACAGCCGAAGAGCAGAGCCGTAAACGAATATGAAAAAACAGAGAGTACTACGAGCATCATCAGCAAAACAATATACTGGATTAGAAGTGGCAGACCAAAGATCAGTAAAAATTTAAAAGAACGCGAAAATGTGACAGAACGGAGCCCTGGGATACACCAAGCATTTATTTTGTGGATAGCAGACTTTAAATCCTTCAAGACAACTTAAATTCAATCTAGTTAAAGGTAATTTGTAATCCATTAAGGAAGAAATTCATCGATTCCATCGATTTACGGTGTATCAATGGGAAAGTTTACTCGACACCTGAACGTCTGAAAACAAAATTAGGCTTATTGACTTCGGTACATTTGATTTCCTCACTTCATTATTTAAAAAGGAAAATGGCGGTAATCTGATCATAAAACCGTCACTGAAATTGATCATGTAAAGATGGACGTAAGGAACTCTTTCAGCGTTATAAAAGTGTCCGAATATTACAATCAGCCAATATACATAGACTCTAACAACTACCTTGCCGTCAAGGTACGTCTATGTCTATAGAAAAATTACGTGTGGAGAATTAAATAGCTGCCATCTGATTAAACTGCCACAACATTTTCCATTCGTGTGTCCCTCCATCTCTCGAAAATGCCCTTATAATCTAGTTTGATGAAGAGTCCACGGAAATACATAGAGCAAAATAATCCCCCTATTTTGTGGTGCTGAAAACAAAGGGGATGAACATCTGCTTCTCCGAAGAAAAATAAAGAGAAGCGGTCTATGACGGACATAGAAGAGGTGTTACTCCAAGAACAACGCTCGGTTTCGCCAAAAGGTGGAAACCATACATTAAGCAGAACAGACCCGTATAGTACCAGGAAATTTGGTACTAGTTGGTGCTGAGGATATAGAAAAATCACTAAGCAACGGGAACGATTCATGTAATGTGGACGATGAATGTCAAGATTTGCGTCCGCCTGACAATGCGGTGGCGTGGCATTTACACGGGGCAAAGACTCTACCTATGGTCACACGATCAGAAACCATGTTTCTTCCTTTGATGGCTTCAAGTGGCCGTGCATATACCCAGGAATGCTACAAAAAGTCATGGACCAGTTTCTGACAACTCCCCAATGAATATTCATTGGTAGCCTGGCACTGGCATACATATCGAATCCCTGGTGAACAGTTAAAATTGCCTGTTGGCCGAAGAGTTTCAGAATTATCAATCTGACTACCTTCATGTTGAAGAGCACAGAAGAACGCTCAACTCTCGATCCTGTAAGTCTGCACTTCAGAATCTGGTGCGCACAATTGAAGGCGCACTTTGACAAGGTGTAGTACGCTGGACATTTTTATTGATATTGAAAATTCTTTCGACAATACTATAACATGACGGCATGTGTAACTCGAATACATAATATGTAGTAGACGAAGCATTAGTTTTAAAAATAGGAGCAAATTTTGTGAACCGCCCTGAATGCGGACGCTGACTATAGCCAATACGTGATTCCGGGGGTAATGAGGGATTCCTCGCTTGTTCTATCCCCATTACTGTGGTGCATGTTACTCGACTCACTGCTACTAGTTCTAACGCATACGCTCAGACCAGTACATATGATGAAGCTGAACTATCTGTTGTAATCTCCAACGCGTAGGCAACCCTAGTCGGACCTAGCATTGATATTTGATAGAAATGGCGTTTCAGTAAATGCCGCGAAACTAAGGTTGTTCTCTTTACGAGAAGGATCGATGAAGAGTCTGACTCATCCAGTGCTTTAAACTATCCCATCGCCCTTTTCAAGGAAGCTTACTATTTGGATAATCTGGTGGCAATCTGGATAATCGATTTCTTCGACTAAACAAGTCCCGTCAAAAGCCTTCAAGTCGCAGTTGCTCTGACCTCTATCTTCTGGATCTACTCAGCTATGATACCCGTAAGACCCATTATATTGTATGCGTTGGTTGTCTGGTGGAGGAAGCTTCCTAAAGAATTTTCTTTCCCGGCTGCATGGGGGCTTTCTCGAGCACACCTAGTTCTGCTGTAAAATTTCCTTTCCATTGACATTCATATCATGGACCGCCCTCTCAAAACCATTTTACATTGTCTTTGATACAACACTTACTGAAGTTTTGATGACCTTACGCGCCGACTATCTTTGGCTCTGATATGCTGGCTAATGCAATACAATACAGCAGTTGCTGTATATACGAAATCGACTTTCCATGTGATTTCAGCCTGAATCTGAGCTAGGAAATAAATTGATTTAAAATTCAGTACTGGGGTATCTTTCTGGAGGATGACAACGTTAAAATTCGCTTAAAATCCTGATGACAATGAATTATATGAATTACCTCTCTCTGTAGAGACAACTAAGCTGCTCTTAAAACCTTGCTCAATTCCGTCACGATTTAAAAAGTGCTTGTAGTTTGAGAACTCATGTCTTCTCTGAACGTAGATGGAAGGTTGAATTTACTGAGATTTGTTTGGGCCATAATGAGGTCAAAAGACCCGAAACTGCCTTAGGACTACCATCATACTTGGTAAGGGCTACGATTTTAAGGCAGCACATGACGACATCTTTAGAGACGAGCTACATATATAAGTTGAGGCAAAAGTAATGTATAATGTGAATTGACTTCCATTTTGTTAGAAATGAAAAAAATGGGCTCAGTTTTCATGAAAAGTGTAAAATTGATGACATTAAGTTCAAAGATGTATATTTGTGTACGTTTTACGACAATGTTGACTTTCGAGACTTGCAGAGTTTATGGTTTGTTGTAGTAAACCCGAAACCAAAAGAAGAAGTCAGGCGCGGTCAAATCTGGTGATCTGGTCGACCACATAACCACTTAAGTGCAAATGAGATTCGCAGTTCATTGTGATTTTGGATACAAAAACATCTTCTTCTTGTACCAGGTTTAACAGAGCATTGGAGTAGGTTAACCTCACAGCAGGCAGCAATTGGTGAATGGCTTGTACTTTATAAGGGAACATCTTTAGGTCTTTCACCAAAATTTGATGCAACGAACATCTGCCACTTGTTGCGGCATCTTCTTGCGACATCTCTAGTGGACCTAGTTTGCATGAGATGTTCAGCCAAACGTTTAATTGTTCGCGCACATGGTGCAGGACGCCGAAACTCACCCAGCGTTTAAACAACAGACCCGAAATTGGTCAAATAATCAGTTAATTCCGCGTTCTTCAGGTGTGTATTGCTCCATTGCTCATTGTCAGCTCTATCTGACAATCTGTCTACAAAATAAATGCGAAAGTACAGTGACACTTAATGACATAATGACATTCGTCCCACCAATTTTGGTATCCCTAATAAATCCATACGGTTCTGTGAAATGACGGTAGAGAACGCTCTCTTTTCTACAAAGGCCAGATTTCGCCGACATCATTGATGTGTATCGTGACAGTGCGCACTCTCACTGTCAGGAGACTTTCAAGCACCTTATGCGCTTTGAATGTATGATTTTACCAGTGTTTAAAGGAGCAGATATAACAGCGAACTCTACGATCTGTACAGCGATATCCACCGTGTATAAAAATTACTTATCAGTAACGTGACACAACTAGTATATACATACATGTAGTGTACTCCAGAACATTTACTTTAATTGGGATACTCAAGCGGCAAGGCACCTAAACCATTCTGGAGTGCGGCAGGTACTGATTGCACCATCTAAGTACCCAAGTACTTTATTTTCAAATAAAGAAAAAAATATGGATGGGGGAAGGATAGGTACGTTGAAAAGCAAGGATTAGTTCATTTCATATTCTGTAGTACGAAACCATATGACCATGTTTGGTGCTCATAACTGGTTTATTATCAGAAAAGCTCGTATATACGAGTACCTATACTTATAGTCGGTGGCATATATTAACTGTTGAACGTACGCCCATATATCTAACATTTTACAATTATATTCATTAATTTTTAAATATATTTTGATATATTTATATTACACGAAGTCATGTATAGTCATTTAAACCAATTGCTGCCCCTAGCTTTAATTTCATTTAGATAAACTCGTCAGACCAGATTTATAAAATTCTTTGCCCTAAGGTTATTTAATTCGGAATAACATTTAAATTGTATTGTGCATAATGCACGTATAGACACATGTGTAAATGGAATAACGACCAGATGCACAATAAAGACTATAAGCCCTTTTGCGATAATGGCTTTCATAGAACTTAAGTTTCAAGTCAATTTAAGGCAAAGACAATGCACTCAGAAGGGATACTGAATGTGTGGAGTATTTCTAAGTGTTCCCTATCAGTGAGATTACAATTGGTTTTGTCTGTAAGGAGAGAGAAAATTACTGCAAGTTAAATTGAGTTAAGTAAAGTGGATTTGCGTTTTATGAGAATATTTCGAAGCTGACAAAGTGGCTATATTTGGTGTTTTTCAGAATGCGATAAAAGTTAAGACTGTTATGTTTAGTTCCCGGCACCGATGCGGCGATGTCCCGAACGAAACGATAACACTTTCTGGGATCTCACTATCCCCGCGGTGGGTTCCTCCCAGGTAGCGCTTTGATGGCAGCTAAATCTGGGTAAAACCAAAATGGCGCCACGTGATTTTTCACCGGAATCGCGAAAGCAAAAACCCCGAAGGTAAATCTTCCCCGATGAAAAAAAAAACGAATAAAAAAAAAGGAAAGAAAAAAAACCTAGATTTTTTCACGTTATAAAAGCCCCGTTGGGGCTCGACGATTTATTTTTAATCGTTTTATTCTTAGCGGTTTTATTCGCCGATAGAATGACCCGCTATTTAACAGTCCCGAACACAAAGATTATTAAACGGTCGCGTATCCCGCCTCGGGATTCTTCGCACGCATGGCCCACCGGAGTCTCACTTTGGAAAAAGCAGCAAAAAACGAGTTTCGACTACACCGCACTGTCACTATACTTAGCTTTTGTTCCTGGCTGTGATGTGCCCCTTTCTGGCACAACCTAGAATTTTATCAAGCTACTTTAAAACTACTTTAGAAATAGAAATACTCGAATACAAAATTGCTTTTCGCAATACCAAACGAATTTTTTGTTTCTCGCTCCTTGTCTGACCTCTTTAATTGCTGGTCGTCACAAAAGTGTCTCCCAGATCTTTTACGATCCACAGCTCCTGTCAGACACCCACACACATTCACACCCATACTCTCTCACACATTCATTCAGCACTAGTGGACCCTACAACACTAGCAAGCTTTGCCGTGTCCGACTAGGCCTCTCACACATTCTCGTACCATTTTCAACACTCATACTAAATTCCTCAGTCTCGGAGTTCGCTCAAACTTCCAATAATGACTGGGAACTCCACTGAGCGAGTTTATGGAAGCTGTGGATCCTAACTATGCCTAACTATTGTGACACTCTTAGGTTCTAAAAAAGAAATTGTGAAAAGCAGATTTTTTTTTTCCGATAACCGGCATTTTTCCACCCCATCGGATTACACTAATAAAAATTGTTTGCCAAAATTAACACGATCGCTAAGGAGAAAGGGAATACGATGGGACTGTAGCTGAAGTGTTGGGACGAAAGGAAAAAAGTGTAGATACAATCCAGAAGGGGGGGGGGGGGGGCTGACCAATAGCGTGTCACTCCTTACAATTATTTATTTATTTTATTTTTTGGTGATTGCCCTTCTGCCCTCTGGCCTTTCTGCCCGTTTGCACTGTTTTTGTACCATCGTTGTTGTTCTGGTTTGTGGCATGTTTGTATGTTGTATGTATGTTTGTCTGTTCCCTCGGTGGAGGGTGTCTTATTACTTGGCAGTCCGCCTACATGCCTCTGCTGCTCCTTCGGTGCTCCATCGGTGGGGTGCTGGCTTAAAAGGGGTCGTCATCACTTCACCCATCGATCACTTGGCTCGTTGCTAGCTCTGGCTAGCTGCATCCACATCAGTTATGGGATGTGATGCCGGAGTCAGCATCCACATCGGTAGCAGGATGGGGTGTTCCCTTACCCTTCTGTTGTTTGGCTTTCGTTTGGGAGTATGTTCCAGGGATCGTCTTCCCCCACCCGTCATCATCGTGTTGGGGTGTCTGGATTGAAAGGACCGTCCGTCCCCACCCGTCTACGACTTTCAGATGTCCTATCTGATGCTGCCCGTTGCGAGTCTCCCGTCTATTTATGGGCTCCGACAACGGTGTTCCTGGTGGACCTCCTGTCGCACCCTGGGGTTCCTCCCACGAACATATGTGTGTTGTTTTCGGAGGTCTGGGGTTGGTGGTCCACTGGCTGATGGGACCATGGCTGCCCTCCACCTCCGCCAGAGCTCGGTGTTCCCACTCAACGAAAAGAGGGACTGAAGGGAAGCCAGAGAAAAGAGCCAAACTTGTTGCGGGAAAATTTACAGCAACAAGAAGATGTGTAATGCAAAATAATATGTATACATATATATGTATGGTGTTGCAATGCAACAAACATTGTTCTGCAATCAAGGAAATCAGCTTCTTACAAGCTGCATTTTTCCCTCTGGCATTTACCAATTTCAAAAGGCCGACGACAAACACGCATCAGCTGACGTAACGCACAGCAAAATTGGGCATTCAGAGAAGACCACAAGCAGCCGCAACACATTAGCTGTGGAGGCGCTAGCATGGGAGGGGTTCATATAAAAAATGATACGAGTATGCTTTCGACAATTAGCCCCGCCCAATGAGTGAATTCTGCAGTGGCGATTAGCACATAAGCGTGTGTTGGTGATGTATGCACTCGCTGGTCAACGAAAAACCAAATACGCTATGCGGTAGCAGCTAAGACTTTAACAATTTCCGCAAAGGACCGCAATGGGTCATTGACCAGAAAATATGCCTTCAAGAAACAGCTGGACCAGGAAGGTGTCGTTATGACAAATGCGGCGAATGGTTGGGCATTCCCAGTCAAACCAACAGAGTGACCGCACTTGCAATTTATACAATAAAGTTCTGAATTAAAATAATTGCATTTTATTTAAGTTTTATTGAACTGGATTCTGAATCGGCACTTATAGTCTTAAAAAATATATTTCTCTATGCTAGTTTTCGTGCGAAACATATGGTCCTTCATAGTCGGATCTTAATCTGGACAATCTAAAACTATTTTATTCAGTGCGTGGAACTAATTTTAATTGTGAATAATTCGTCTTGTGCACTCAAATATCAACATAAATTCGGTTCGGTTGATCGTTGGCGCTTACTGAGGACATCTGCTGGAGTTCGAGAAGCTGGGGCAGCACGGGAGCAACGCTTATAATCAGGTGTGTGGCATTTTAATAAGATAATCATCATTAATTTATCGATCTTCGTGATATATTATTATTATAATATAATATTATCGTGTGTGTTGGGTGCTATTCTGGGTGCAATTCTGCTATTTCTATTCTGCTTTTCGTCTTTCTTGCAAAATGAGTAAATCTAAGATCTCAAATTTAATCGATTCAATTCAAAATATCTGGAGTGAACTCGAAGCTGATAATAAAGCGCATAAAGAGCTTAGTAAATCATCAAAATCTATCTTCATGGCTGAGGCGCGACTAAAGAATTTGGAGAAAGGGTTTGATGAAGCTAGGGCACTTCATCAAAAAATTGTTGCTGCTCCTAGTGAAGAGGCTAAAGTCAAATACATTGAGTCGCTAACATTTCACAAATTAAAAGAGCTCTATTACACATATTCCTCCGATTTAAAGGAACAGTTATGTACCTCCGAAAATCCCAATCAAACTCAGAGTTTTCTTAATAATTCAATAGCAGGAGCGAAAGCCCCTTTGGTTGATGTGAAGCTCCCCCCGATTAAGATTCCTACATTCTCGGGTTCCTTTCAAATGTGGCCTGAATTTAAAGGTTTATTTGAAAGCTTGGTAGGCAAAAATCCTTCTTTATCCGATGTTCAGAAGCTGCATTATTTGAAGGCTAATTTAAGCGGTGAAGCCGAACGGATGCTTCGAAACACTTCCATCACTGATGGTAACTTTGAGTCAGCATGGGCAACGTTAGTGAAGCGGTATCAAAACCTACGTTTACTTAAGGATAACCAATTTAAATTACTGTTTGATCAACCAAAACTATCTAAAGAATCAGCAGACGATATCAAATCACTTTTAGATACCACAATTGAGGCCAAACAATCTCTGGAAAATCTCGGAGTCACTGTAGATTCGTGGGAAGACGTTTTAATTTTCCACACTGTACAAAAACTTCCGATCACCACTCGAGGTCAGTGGGAATCGCATATTTCGGCGTATGCAGATTATCCGTCTTTCAACATCCTAGAGGATTTCTTGCTCATGAGGTCAAGAACATTAGAAATCCTAGGACAATCCTCACCAAATCCCCCTCAATCAAAATCAAAGCAATTTAGCTCTGTCACAGTTCGTACACACAATTCCATAATTTCGAAATGTCAGATGTGTCAGGGTTTGCATTCAATTAGGAAGTGTTACAAATTTAAGGCATTAGCTCCACAGAAAAAAAGGGACATTGTCAAAAGGCATAAACTGTGCATCAACTGCTTGTCACACTCGCATGCCACGCAAAACTGTACAAGCACTTTTACATGTTCTGCATGCAAACAAAGGCATCATTCGTTGCTGCATGAAAGCGATCTAGCTAACGCAATGCATGCCAACAATTCAACTTCAGCGTTGGTTACTCACCCACATTTTCAACCTGTCTCCACTACGGTTCAATCTTCACAGCCAGAATTTTTAGAAGATCCTACCTCCTCCAACAAAACAGCTGCAGTACACAATACGTACTCATCCAAGAACAGTCAGTCAAAGGCTGTCCTTTTGGCCACTGCGCTTATCAAGGCTGTTCCAGCTGTAGGCCAACCGCTGTTGCTGCGGGCTTTAATTGATCCAGGATCGGAGGCATCATTCATCTCTGAATCGGCTGTACAGCTGATGAAACTTAAAAGGACAACGAACTATGTCAACATAATAGGCGTTGGGGAAACCAACAACGGCGTTTCCAGATCTCAGGTTTCGCTCACCATCCGTTCCAACGTTAACGACAATTTCACATTACAGCTTAATGCGTTGGTTCTACCCAAGCTAACAGCAGTCCTCCCTATGCACAACATTCTCTGGTCTAACTGGATGCACCTCCAGAACATTCAACTTGCCGACCCGACCTTTTACAAACCAAACAAAATTGATGTCATACTGGGGAGCGACATATATCCATTTATTCTACTTGACGGTGTTGTTAAAGGAGAACCAGGTACACCCATGGCTCAACGAACAGAACTCGGATGGATTCTCTCTGGTTGTACATCTTCTGGCGACCAAAAAACGGTGACATCTTTGCACATCATGACGGAGACGCCCGACTTGGAATTCAGGATGCATAAGTTTTGGGAACTCGAGGAGGTACCTACAAGGAAAATTTTCTCGGAGGAAGAAAAACAGTGTGAAATGCATTTTTGTAGAACACACCAGCGTCAGCTAGATGGTAAATATATTGTTCAGCTACCATTCAAGGAAGGTTTACGTCCTAAACTAGGTTTGTCATTCAAATCCGCTCTTGTTAGGTATCTTCAATTAGAAAGAAAATTTAGGCTAAACTCATCGCTCTACAAAGAGTACAAAAGCGTTGTAGACGACTATAAAGTGCTAGGGCACATGACTCTCGTAGAACCCACTTCGTTAACCCATGCGCATTATTTTGTTCCCCACCATGCAGTGAGGAAGGAATCTAGCTCCACCACAAAACTACGTATTGTATTCGATGCATCATGTAAGACGTCCGACGGCACATCACTGAATGATCATCTTTTTGTTGGCCCACGGCTACAAGACAACATTTTTGATCACATCGCCCGCTTTAGGAAACATAAGATAGGGTTTGTTGCGGACATCAACAAAATGTATAGGCAGATCTGGGTTCCATTTGAAGACTCTGTATACCAACTAGTTTTGTGGAGAGATGCGGAAGGGGAGGAAGTAAAAGCATATCGCCTCAACACAGTGACGTTTGGCACAGCCGCTGCACCGTATTTGGCAGTTCGCACACTCCAACAACTTGCTGCAGATGAGCGAGCAGACTACCCAATTGCATCAGACATTGCTAAAAAACACTTTTACGTGGACGATGTGATTCATGGAGCTGACTCTGAAGAGGAAGCCTTAGAGATACAACGCCAGCTCACAACAATGTTGAGGCTTGGAGGGTTCCCATTGCGAAAATGGGCCAGCAACAGTGATAAGTTATTGGCAGCAATTCCAGCTGAAGATAGAGAAGTTCAGCTACCGCTGTCATTTGATGAAGACAACGCAATAAAGACTTTAGGGATCCAGTGGCATCCTGGGAAGGATACTTTTTCTTTCAGAGTAAATCCATCAGACGTAAAGACGACATCGAAACGAACAATTTTAGCGGACATCTCTCGTCTGTATGATCCAATGGGATGGATCTCTCCTTGCGTGGTCATAGGTAAAATGTTGATGCAAGAGATCTGGAAGGAACATCAAACATGGGACAGCGAACTTCCAACTTCAATCATTTTAGCATGGCATAAATTTAAAGAGGAACTAATCGCCCTTAATGATATAGAGATTCCTCGCTGGATTAATATGACGAAGGAATCAGACCTCGAAATCCATGGGTTCTGCGATGCCTCCGAAAGGGCGTATGCTGCAGCTGTTTATCTTCGAGTCATCACTGGAAAGGGATCACAAACGAGTCTTCTTGCATCCAAAACGCGAGTCGCACCCCTAAAAACAATATCGCTGGCACGCTTGGAGCTATGTGGAGCTCTGCTGCTAGCACACTTGCTAGTCCATACCAAGGAAATTATGAAACTCAGCAATGCCAAAATATTTGCTTGGTGTGACTCGCAAATCACACTCGCGTGGATCAAATCAGTTCCATACAACCGAACCACGTTTGTTGCCAACAGGGTGGCTGAAATCCAGGAGCTCACAGACCCCAAGTGCTGGAACTACATCCCATCTAAGGACAATCCGGCGGACATGGCTTCTAGAGGACTTTCACCTAAAGATCTGAGCAATCATAAAGAATGGTACCAAGGGCCGGAATTTCTGCAATCGTTTAAGGAACAACTGCATCCTTCGCTTGACATTCAGTCCACCGACCTCGAACTGAAAGCTTCAAAGATTTCAAGGACGAAGAATAATTTGATCGCATCTGGGTACCCGTTAACAAATATTTTTCAGCTCTGCGTCCACTTTACCGCCTTTCAATATAATGAACTTCTCACAAGGTTTTCTTCACTACAGCGTCTATTACGAGTTACCGCCTTTTGCCTTCGCTTTGCTCACAACTGCCTGAAGAAATCGGAGAAATTGTCTGGATCACTGTCGGTCAGCGAAATATCGTCAGCCCGACTACGCTTGATCAAAATTGTCCAGCAAGAGTTTTTCGCTGAAGAGATATTAAAATTATCAAAAGGGGAAATGATTTTCAAAGGAAGCAAACTGGCACGACTATCACCAATCATAGACGAAAACGGCACATTACGGGTGGGCGGCCGATTAGAGAACGCGGATCTCCCGTATTCACAGCGACATCCAATAATATTACCCGCGCAGAACTATTTTACCACGCTCTTAGTTCATGAAGTGCACATAAAATCACTGCATGGCGGTCAGCAGCTCATGATGGCAACCATTCGAGCGGAATATTGGATATTACACCTAAAATCAACCGTAAAGAGTTGCATTCATAAGTGTCTTAAGTGTTATAGGCACAAGACAACCCAAATGCACGAAAAAATGGGCGATCTACCCGCATTAAGGGTGAATCAGGCTCGCCCATTTCAAAGATCGGGAGTGGATTACGCTGGTCCGGTACAATTAAAGGCATGGAAGGGTCGATGTAACAAGATAACCAAAGCTTACATCGCAATTTTCGTTTGCTTTTGCACGAAGGCAATTCACCTCGAACTTGTGAGTGAATATAGCACATCCGCGTTTCTCGCAGCCTTCAAACGCTTCACTGCACGCCGTGGGATTTGCTCCGACCTCTACAGCGATTGCGGAACAAATTTTCAAGGTGCTGCAAGGATCATAGATCTTCAAGTCTCACAATGGTCAAAACAATGGACAGATGACATCGTGACCCAACTGCAAGGGAACGGGACTACTTGGCACTTCAACCCACCGGCTGCTCCACACTTTGGTGGACTCTGGGAAGCCGGCGTGAAATCCATGAAGCATCATTTGAAGCGAATTATCGGCCACTACACATTGACCTTCGAAGAGTATGCAACCGTCTTAGCGCAGGTAGAGGCATGCCTGAATTCACGTCCGCTTTGCCCAGTCACGGAAGACCCTGAGGATTTATCCATCTTGACGCCAGGACATTTTTTAATTGGAGCCCCCTTAAACGCAGCACCTGAAAAAGATTTAACCAACGTAAAATCAAATTATCTAGATAGATGGCAACTTATGCAGAGGATCCAACAGGACTTCTGGAAAAAATGGAAATCGGAGTATCTCGCGCGGCTACAACAACGTCCAAAATGGCTTAGCTCGAATTTGCAAATCAAGGTAGGACAGCTCGTGCTATTACCCGATGAACAAACGCCTCCTACTCTTTGGCGGCTTGCTAAAATTGAGGCAGTGCATCCCGGAACCGACGGAAAAATTCGTGTCGTCACCATCAAGACGGCAACGACATCATTAAAACGCCCTGTAGTCAAACTTTGCCTTCTTCCAATGCTTAACTAACTTTACACACCCACACACACACAAACATACATCCACAAATGAATGAATACCTTAATTATAATTAATTTAAATAACCTAAACTTAATAAATAACCTAAAATAATCAATCCCTATAAACTATTAATGCCACACACCATTCACCACACCCCTTTCTTCTTTACATGTACTCATCAACTACCAAACGTATCGGAAGGTTCAATGTCAGCGGATATCATTCAACAATCAACATAGGTACATCTATAAGCGAAAGCCATCGATGACTCTTCCTGTGGCCCGGCAGGATGTTGCAATGCAACAAACATTGTTCTGCAATCAAGGAAATCAGCTTCTTACAAGCTGCATTTTTCCCTCTGGCATTTACCAATTTCAAAAGGCCGACGACAAACACGCATCAGCTGACGTAACGCACAGCAAAATTGGGCATTCAGAGAAGACCACAAGCAGCCGCAACACATTAGCTGTGGAGGCGCTAGCATGGGAGGGGTTCATATAAAAAATGATACGAGTATGCTTTCGACAATTAGCCCCGCCCAATGAGTGAATTCTGCAGTGGCGATTAGCACATAAGCGTGTGTTGGTGATGTATGCACTCGCTGGTCAACGAAAAACCAAATACGCTATGCGGTAGCAGCTAAGACTTTAACAATTTCCAATGACAAAAGTGATGTTTCTTTTTGACCTCATCTCGAAAAACAGGAATAAATCAAATGAATATTATGTAGTTGCCCACACGAGTGGTCGTGTTATATTAAAGTCATAATATTTGTATTATCATTAACTATAAGTAACAATCAAACATTGACGTATACTCATGACGTTCCTATGAACAAATCTTTAATTCTTCTTTGAGTTAAATTCCACTAATTGTTCAGTCAAGTGGTTGACATTTGGTACTTTTTGAATTAGAAACCCATTTGACATGTTTTTCTGCTACCTTTAGCAACTAAGTGGGATCTGATTGCTTTATAGACTAAAATGTGCCACGTATACTGTAATTGATAAAATGCACCGCGAACAAGCCATACAGTGTGCATACAAAACACTGTTGCAGCTGTGGGGGTAGTATTGACGAGGATCCAAAGGAGTCGATTCGCTATCGCAATTGGAGCTGAGTCCAAGCACTTTATAGAAGAACTTGTGAAAAGGTCTGGGTTTTCGAGCTAATGTACAATATCTATAGTATCTACATATAATATAATATCTAGTGCACGAATTGAAATCGCTTGACTAAAGTGTGCTTCGTACATCTTGTGAATAAGCTCTTGACTTTTTTTTCACCACAAAATTTGTTGCCGTAAAATAAGGCCAACTTTCTAAAATTGGTCTTATCTCACTTTTCAACTGCAAAGTGAAATAACACCAAACTGGTCTGTAAGGAGTCAGTTGGCCATGAAGGCAGCCATGATGCAGGAGTAGATGGCAGTGGCACGCTCGCCGTTGCTCGGCTCTAGCTCGTCGGGTTGGGTTGGTTCTTGCCACTACCCCGTGCATCGAAACTCTACTTACCTTTTTGTTTCGTGCCGAATTATAACAAAAAGAAAACAAGGATAGCCTGGAGAAAGCTACGTTATTTCACGGACGGACTTAAAAGAGAGGAGGAGAAAAAGGTGATAGAAGAGAGAAGAAATGAAACAGCAAGATCACTGTGCAAGACCGGGACTTTCGCGCTTAAAACTAACTAATCCTAAACTAACCTAAACCCTAAATACCGAACTTAGTTTTAACGATTAATAACTAAACCTAAAGCTAACTTAACCCTATGTACCCTACTCCGAATAATGCGTCCCAGTATCACACAGCGATGACAGCTCCTTACGACCTGAAATAAGCCAGGTGTTGTTGGCTGAGGATGGCCAACCCACCCTTATCGTACTTGGAAGCGACTAATTGCTACCATTTTGGCCAGTTCTGTGAATGGAAGCCCCTAAAGCGAAGTTCCTCCCAGTCGCCACCTGTAAAAAAAATCAGCGGAAGTCAGTCACGTCATTTCCTGTCATGTCGTCATCGTTTGTGCGTCATGTCTCGTCACAGTCGCCCCATCGAAGGACGGTCGGTCCGCCCATCCACACACCACCTGCGTTAATCTTTTAAGCGATCATGATTTTTAATAAAAAAAAAAAAAAACTATTTCAACTCATCATGATATACTTCATAGTAAATTTATGTAAAAAAAATTAACAAACAAAAACTTAGTAACTAATAAGGATTTTTTTTTTTTTTTTATTGAATTCTATTTTCTTAAAATTAACGTATGGCTATTCTGTTGTTATTCTAGCCAAACAAAAAAAACTGATATGTATATACCAAATATAGGACTTACCGGATTTCAGATCCCTCGTAGTTCTGGCGCCAACACTTGATGAACCTTTGCAATTAAAAAAAAAATTTTTTTTTGCACACAAAACTAAATTCCAATAAAATTCAATAATTCAAAAAAAAAAAACAACTCGCTTAACCATAATCTTACTCTACACAATTTAATAAAAAAACTCAAAATCTGTACCTACAATCTAACAAAATTCGACATACATACATATATGTATCTACTATACTAATTCACCATGTTCAGCCCTTTGTTTTGTTTTTTTTGTCACTGTTTCCATTGTTTCATTTAATTTTACTGTTAAATACTTTTTTTTCTTTTTCTATTTGTCGATAAAACAGACTTTTTTTTTGTGTTCACGTCTTGCAGGCGATGTAGTTTGGTACCTTTATATGGGGAATTATATTTCGCACCCTTCTGTTTTTTTTTTCTCTACGCACCGTGTAGGTGTAATGGGGGGAGGATAGGGGTATTTTATTTTTTTTTTGTGTACCGCGGCAGTCACTTTGAGTTTTTTTTTTGTTCTTTGTTTTGCCCGGGGAGATTTTCCGTCGGCTAACTTTTGTTTTCGTTTCAAAAAAAAAAACAGGCGCAAAAACAGGAAACCCGGTGGATATGAAAAAGGGAATCTGTCCCGTATATACGGAGTGGGAAACTTTACGCGCCGCAGTCAAAAATTTTTTTTATTTTTTTACTATTGTACTTTTTGCGTTTCGCGTTTATTACGAAGCGAGTATCTCACAAAAAAAACTAGCGGAACCCGAATTAACCTTGTTGCTTTAACTCCAGCTGTCTCGACTTTTAACTCCCAAAGAAGAAAAAATCCCACCCAACACAACCTTGTCTCTATGTCCCCAGATAGTCATAAAAAAAAACCGATTTCGTCGGCTGATTTGATCAGCTGATCGAAACCCGTAAGGCCATTGACCTGTATAATTGGTCTCGTTCTCTAACAAAAAAATGTCCCATTTCTTTGCTTCCTATTTCGCTTTCTACCTCTTTCGCTTACTACTCATATAATCTATTCCTACTCTAGATTCTCTCTCGCAAAAATAGGTTCCTGTCTAAACTAGATTCTTCATCCCAGTACACAACCTACATATAAGCATTCAAATCTAGATTACTCCCACACGACCTGTAGCCTTAGCAAGGCTTTATACCCCTTCCTCCTGAATTTAAATTGACAAAACACAACGCTCTCTACGACAAAAGGGACATATTCACCATGGGAACCAGAACACGGGGAGAGAGTGAGCCTACGAAGAAAGTGGAATGAAGGAATTCGAAAATAGAGGGACACGTTTGACAGAGTCCGGTTTTGCTGTGAGTTGCGAAAGAGAGATTAGTAGGTCCAATTAATAGATTGGGAGGGGAAAAGGTCCGTTTTTTGGAAAGGGTAATCGATTGGATTTGGTACAGTGAGGGATCACAAACAGAACACCAAAACTAAACAATTTTTTTTTTTTTTTAAAAAGGCTGACGCTCCTGGTCTTGTTGCGATATCAATTGATCAACAGTTTAGGGCCTTTAAAATGAGGAACTCATGTTTTCGAGGTAAAACTTCTAAAAAGGCCGTAGCTTTCTAATAGATTCAGCTTAAGAAACCGTTGTATGTGCACAACTCCTTTGAATTATCTTCTGTAAGGATATGTGAGGTCACTATTTACGCAGGAACGATGGACTTAAAACCCTACATTCGCAGCGTTATTGTTGATATACGATTCTAGCTACTCGAAAAAGTAGTCGAAAATTTAGTTTTTAGACTGCGCCGTGGAGCCCATATACCAGAAATCGAACTTAACTACTATTAGCACAGAGTTATCTTTCCAATAATGGGCTTTTTAAACATTTAATGATTTTCATTGTATTAAAGTTTACTCGTATATATTTCAAAAACACATGTATGTATATGCTCTTAGCTGTTGTTTTATTTGTTCCCCTCAAAAGTAGCTCTATTCAAAATAAAGTACATAAGTTAGCCGGCTATGGTTTAACCATAGCAATCCGATTGAGACTACTCCAAAATTTAAACAGTTGCCGACCGACTTTCTTTTTGTGCACTTCGCTACCCATATTGTTTGTGCCGCTGAGCAACATCGCTTCTATCGTGGCTCATTACCGCCCTATTCAACTTGAGACCCTCTGCACTGGTATGTGTGAAGTAGTTGAGCACCTGTCCGCAGCTGTTCAAACGATGTGAAAGTTCAAGAAGAATATCTAAATTATCCTAGATCAGCTCTTAAAATTCAAAATAGAGAAACATATATTCATTGTAGTTGGGATAGTCAGACCCGGGGTTCAGCTTGTTCATGGGAGTTATTGCCCTCCCAATGTGTTTCCGAATCGACATTTACTAGGTTCGCCCTGTTGTACTAGAATTCGTTATCATAACATTGTATTTTCTCCGGCTCTGGTATTCTGTGCAAGCCAAGGCTGCCTCTTTTGCCAAAGTACAGAATGTCTCGCTAATATGGTTTTTGCCCCGTATAATATTCAATATAAAGCAGTGGCTCAGAAGTTGTCTTTCCAATTCAAAATACAATTTTGTAGTCACTATTTTTACTTTTAGAGTTGGAAACTTAAATTATTCATACCGCCAATGTGGCAATGAAATCCCAAATAACACGCTATTGTTATCAAAATATTGGTTGAGCTGCTAATATCCGTTGACAGCTGAAATAAGTTTTGGATACAAGAGATAGAACCAAATATAACAAATTTCGACATTTACTTCAATTTCCACCAAAAGCCATACATACTACCCAACAAGCGAAGGTGTAGCAATGTGGGAAAAATATGGAGCATCAGATATGCTTGTAATTATACATACGAGTACATATTTCAACGGTTAACAAAGCAAGAAGAAGATTACAGCTTCCGTATAATGCTGCACATGTTAGTATCCGGATTCATCCCAAAAATCAACTGAAGCCAAAACTAATCCACTTCAAGCCGGTAACCGATGGCATGCCTGTAATCATCATTAAAGTTGTATTCCGTAAAATTAGCCTAAAAAAAGTTCTTAATTATGGATTCTCTTAAGTCACGCATACCCTCTTTGACAGATGTAGCATTTGTGTTCCAGTTTATCTACCATTAAATCATTAGAAAATACTTGACTCAACATTTATAAGTCATCTTTTTGTTTTTTTTCTTTGCAGTCAAATACTGTGTGTAAGCGTTTGTTATATAAGTATATGTAATGGCTTCGATAAGCGAACAATTGAAGTTTAGTAAGAAAAATGCGAATCGACTTATTCACTACATAATATTGCCGTGCCAGTAAGACAGCAAAATGCCAGAAGGGAAGAGAATATTAATGCTATAGGATAGTCGGTAAGTCAAGACCGCAACCAATCGATTCCACTCTGTCGAATGGCCGGAAGTGTTCCAATAGCAGCAACTACACCACAAATTTGTTTGGTGTAGCTTTCATGCCAGAGGCGAGTAGATTATAGTCAATAGAGGCCGCTATTGCACCACCTTAATCAAATTTTCTTGCGATAAATTGGAACTGGAAGGCTTGTAGGATATATGGCTTTAACAGGACAGTGCCACGTGCCACACAACGCGACCATGCGTTGAGTTTTGTGACCGTCTCATCAACAGAAGTAGCCCTGTCAATTAGCTGCCCCACATATGCGATTTAACAACTTTAGATTTCTTTCTTTGGGGTTACATTAAATCTCTGATGTGGTTTGATGGTTGAATGTTGTAGGAATAGGGTAGACAATGACCTGGCGATGCCCAATGTTTTAACTGCTACTACACATCAATTATGCTTATTTCCCTCCAAGCGGTAGCCTTCGAATAGTGGTTGTTGTCCATCTCGACTCGAATAGCTAAACTTATAAGCACGAGTGTCCAACAAGAGACCAAAATAGCAGCACTGTGAACACAAGTGCAGACGAGTTTTTTTTTTTATAATTAGTGCTCGCTCAAGAAATTTTTGTACCCCTAAAATGTTTGTATTGTACATAGAGCGGGCGACGGAAATTTAGTAAGGAAGAAAAGAGAGGTGCGATGAACATTGTTCTTAAATGCTTGCAAGTTATAATGAACATGAAATAGAGAGCTCGGCAGGGCATTTCATAAGCGAGTTGTACGGTTTAGGAACGAATCACCATATTTCAGAGTACGTCCGCCAGTGGGCTTGCGGTATACTAATGAGTAATCATAGCGAGACGAGTGTTATTTTTGAGGGTTTGAGGGGACGGAATACCACTGGCGATTTCAATGGAGCACTGGTGGTGGAAATAGCGATAGAATAAGGTGAGAGAGGAGACATTTCGTCAGTGTTCCTGGTTATCAATTGACTGGGTGATATAAGCATCAGTTATGAATAGGTTTTGAATCCTATCTAGCACGTGCTGATATGTTTTAGGAGAACCTGACTAGAAATGGACATTGTACTCCAATTTTGGGCGGATGAATACCTTATACATATATTGTGGCCAGATCAGAGGGGGAAAGTATTTTTTACTTTCGTAGTAGTACTTTTTTTACTTGAGAGGAAATCTAGATATTTCACAGCATTTTTAACGACATCAAATATGTGGTCATCCCAACGTAGGATGTCATTGAAACGCATACCGAGAATGGAAAGCTTTTCGGTTTCAACGATGCAAGTGCCATTCATCATAATGGCTGTGTGTTCGGATTTCGCTTTAACGACAGCAAACAGCATTGTGTTTTAGAAGCATTCAATTCTATTCTGTTAGTGGTTCCCCAATTAGTTATGCTGTTAATATCAGAATTTAATGAGCTTAACATACGCTGGCGTTCCCGTTCAACAGCCGAAAAGCAGGGACGTGAGTCAAGGAATGAATATCAATAGCAGAGCGCATTGTCGTCAGCAAAGGAATGTATTGGATTAGAAATAGCAGACAAGAGATCATTAATGAAAATTAAAAAGAGTGTTGGAGACAGAATGGAGCCCTGGGGCGCAACCAGCATTTATTTTGTGAAACCATGTAAGACAACTTGAATAGAATGTTCCGAAAGGTAATTTCTAATGCTTTAAAAAGGAGATTCGCCGATCTGAAAAGCACGCATTTTCGACAAAGGAGCCTGATGCCAATCTTTGTCAAATGCCTTAGAAATATCAAGTGCAACTATTTTGCTTTCACCAGATTAATGTACCCTTTGGTTCCACTTTTCGGTGAGACATTCCATCACATCACCAGTGGACCTGTTGCTACTGTACTGCCGATCATTTAGAAGAAGTTTTTCTTGATTTGAGATGTTTCATGAGCTGATGGTTTATGTTATTAGTATTTCCGTGACCTTGGTAAGAAGGGGCGTAAGTGCAATGAGTCTGTAGAAGGGGAGAGAAAATTCGCCTTTTTTGGGACGGCCTGGACAAATGCTGTTTTCCATCTTCTCGGAAAGAGTTCTAAAGACTAAGATTGATGAAAAAGCGTATGCGTATGAAAAAGCGTATGTGACTTCGACTTCTGCTCCGCGTTCAATTGCGCACAAAGTATTTTAGATGAATTCGGTAAGGTTTGAAGTTGTATTATAGCTCGAACTCATCCATGTTGATTTTAGGAAAAAACGTTGAGAAGTGAAGAAATATTGAGTTAGAAATTATGCTCTCAAACAGCTTAGGGATGCAGGGTAGCTTAGTGATAGGATGATAGTTAGAGCTTTCCTTTTGCGCAAAGAAATTATACTCTTATATTCTTCCAAATCATGGGAAAGATTTCTTGGGAGATGGAAAGCTGAAGGGGAGCTGTAAGGAGTTGAGTTAAATAAATTTCGCATTTTTTTAATAGTATTGCAGGCAACCCATCAAGTCCAGTAGAGTAATCATCATTGAGATTTTCTATTTTCTTAGTTACTTATTCTACCTTTATATTAATTCATGCCAACGTTGTTTGAAGTACGAAAAGTAGGTTATTAGGTTCTTTGGTATGATTGACGAACGCCTGGCTAAAGAAGTTAGCAAAAAGATTTGCAATTACTTGGGGATCGGCAGGGGTTGTGTCAGAGAGATTCAGCAAATCTGGATAGTTATCGGACTTTCTTTTGATGTTGATTAATTGAAAGAAACATCTGTGATCAGGGATGAGGCTGTGGCGCATTCGGTTCAGAAAGCAATGGCAAGGTTATTGACAGAATTCGATATAGGAGGAGTGGTAGCAAAAGAATTCTTCATTAAAAAGTGATCCAAGATAAGTGTACCATGGCTTATTTCTTTTATTGCGAGGTGACCGTAAATTTTTGTCGTACCAAGCTGGTAAATTACCACATTTAGGTTAAGGTTCTCAAAGAGAAAGTTGAAGTTGCCATTACTAAGAAATTTACTTAGTGTACAGTAGTTTGCTCTATAAAAGTTTCAAGCTACATGATTGTTCGTAGGGGACAGCTTTTAGATCATTGAGATATGAAGAAGTGAGAGAGAGCGGTGGGTGGTAACTATCTTGTAAAGACAAGGTTGAGTTGTCTGTCAATGCAGCTGGTGACTCCACTTAATTGATATAGACCAGAATCGGCAAGGTATTCAATGAAAAGTATTTCTTTTTCAGATGTGTGCCTAGTGGGGTTGATCTGTCTGAGCCATTGAAGCTTTTACAGGTTAAAGTCGCCCAACAAAATTACAGTATCGTTGGGGTCAGCACCATCAAATATACTATCAAGCGTTTCTACAGCTAGCTGGTATACATGCATTGGTTGGAAAGGACAGATGTAACAGCAAAAGATGTAAGGGCTACGCTTTAAAATAGGAACTCCGGTGTAGACAAATTCAATGTATAATGTACAATAGATGTCCTCTTTATTTTGACCATCGTCACGTCTTCAGTAAATAATTCGCTGTTATGAATATCAGGCAATAGATTGGTCTCCGTAACGACGCAAACGTCGCAAGGCAGAACCAGGATATTATGGTATATAGTAGAAGAGAGGCATTTGGAAGAAACTTATGCAGATACTAGTGAGCTGGTAAATAATTATTTGGTCGGTTCGGGATAATAGTAGTTCTTAAAATTAGATCTATTTCTTTATAGTTACCAAAGAATAAGTAAATAACATGGTACGCGAATGTGGCGAGATTGTTTGTGACTTCAACGGGTGTGATTTCAAAGTTTTCATGCAAGCGGAAGTATGATCACTCGTATTAGTGGGAAGACCCTCCTGTTGAATGGAAATCATTATATTAGTTTTGGTTATTCCATCGCTTCAGATCGAATCGGATTTATTTAAGATTTCGCAGCGCAGAAAGTTTGGGTAAGCCCTTCTAGTTGGTATCGGACAAGGAGAGGTTGTTTGGGTTAAAATATAATAAGGTCGTTTGTGAAATTAAAGGATACACGGTTGTAAAATTTAGGTTATGAAGAAGGAGGCTTTACGCGAAGGGCACTTTGCTGAGCACTTGGTGGGCTGAGCATGATTATTATTGGACTGGGATAACGGATCTATAGATAAAATGACGGAGATGTACTCACCTTAAATGTGCAGTTAGAATTAGAAGTAGACGATGGGGTTTCTTTAGTTTATTTTTCTCATGTTTGCTTTTTCGTTAATATTATTTTATCCATATTGACGCTGTTCGCAATTGGGTCGACGAAAAGCCACTCTTACTTCTTCAAACTACTTAGCTTTAATGAGCTGGACTTCTTAGCATTTATTGGAGAGATCTTTTTGCAATTTTTTATAATGATAGCAAACTTGTTATGAAATAAATTTGCCATCCAAACGGGATTAGCTTCTCGGGGATCATCTTTAATAATGAAATCGGAGAGGTCCTCGGTCGGTATCACATTAGAGCAGTCAGGTAAAAAAAAATGTTTTTCCTAGCTTTATACATGTTTGCATAGGAGCCGAATTCCGCAAGCTTGAGTTTTGCTGTGTACACGAAAAAATGTGTACACAGTTTTTTTTCGAATGCGCAAGCGTGAATGTAAGTTTTTTGACAGATACTGTGCACACAGTTGAATAAATTTTTTGTTGCTCTGTTTTTGAGCGTAGTTGAGAGTCCAATCCCTCAACACCCGACGCAATAAATGGTTTTATAGGCCTTGAGACTAAGATCTTTATACAAAATTTTCCAGATAGTGGATAAATAAATGCCAAGTTGTTGAGAACGACTACGAATCGATAAACTGGGGTCTTATGCAACACAATTCTTGTTCTTGTTGTAAGTATCAAAAAGCGCGAATATAAATTTCGTGAACAGAGCTTTAATTTTGGAAATTATAAGCCTCCAGGAGTAATTGGTATGTCTCGGTATCAATAAAGCGACGAGTACTGGGCTGGTTACCGCAGAACCATTACTTGACTGAAACAATTACCTCACAAGAATTAAGTGATCTTACTTCCAAAACGAAATTCAAGAGATATAGAAACTTATGGCGATCACTGATTGGTTACCCAAACCGCAATACACTGTAGAAACCGAAAGACCAAAATTCAAAAACTAAAATTCCGGAAATGTAAAAGTCCGTTTTTATTAAAATTGGTGTATTGGTGTATTGATGCATATTCGAGAACTTTAAAACAGAAAATCATAGCAGCTTGTACTCGTATGTAAAACAAAGGGATGACAAGGAAAAGTAACCAGGCATACCAGCGTTTTGCTGGTATATTAGTCTAGTTTATTAGTCTAGATATTAGTCTATGGTTTGTAAAAGCTTACTCGTGTATCGATTGTATGATTATATAAATAAGCCA
This sequence comes from Volucella bombylans, assembly GCA_949129095.1. Classification (NCBI taxonomy): domain Eukaryota; kingdom Metazoa; phylum Arthropoda; class Insecta; order Diptera; family Syrphidae; genus Volucella; species Volucella bombylans. The sequence continues at coordinate 197,039,326 of OX422140.1, read as the reverse complement.
CAAAGCTCAACAGATTTATACTAGCTACTCGACCTGTTGACTTGGGAAATAGTATACTTGGGAATTTCGTGTAAATCTGTTCGCTGATATATTTAATTCAGAAAGACAAATTTCGAAGAAAAAAAACTCTTCAAAATCAATACTTGTTGTTCTCTTAGAAAAAGATTCACATCATAGATCACACATATCCGTAGAAGAATGCTGATAGAAATTGCATATAACTCCGAACAAATATGTTGTCATCTCCGACTAAAACGAGGTCACCTTGAAAATTTTCCCAAATGAATACCGAAGAATGCTTCAAGTTTCTTTAATGTACACGAATTCCTAAGAAATCACTTCATTTACAATCACATAACATACGAATACATATGTATCCGTATGTATTTCCGTATCGCCTTATCGACCATCTTTGCCTACCATGTACAAATATCTCTATGTAACATATGTAAGAGCATGGGTCGATTCAAGTCAGTCCCGAAAGACCTTAACAGCTTTATTCGCATCCCTTTAGTGAAAATGTATTGTCAATGTAAACACTGACAACCCGACAATCTTTATTCTCACCCACATCTGGGAATTGAGTAATTTTCAAAAAAAAAAAGAACCCTTTTCATTCACATTTCAATTGATATCCCCGCAGCAACCACCTAACATAACCTTAGTTAACCTAACCTAACCGAACTAAACCAAGGCCAGGCTAAAGGACCCCGCTGTTGAGTGTATCAAGCACACATGAATGGCACTTCTTAAGTACTTGTTACAACTATTTATACGAATATAAACTCTAGAGCCAGGGGTGATATTCCACATCTTTCCTCTTAGATCCGCTTTACTTGTACGTACTGCAAATAGACGTCGTCTTTCCAAACAAGCATCATTGAGTATTCGCACCGAGTAAGAGCTTTGTTCAATTTGCATTGGCTTGTCGGGGCGGGCGTTCCTCCAGGTCCTGATGATGGTGCTAGTAGTGAGATGCTGATGCTGAAATGTGTTTCTTCTCCCACTCAATAATGTATGCAAATAGATGCAATTATGAACTTTCAAACAACATTTATTTTTCCCGTCTTCATCAAACACTAGGACCGGTTCCGCAACAGCCCCTCCTAAGGAACCTTGTCCACAATAGCCGTCTCTACCAATAAATTTGCATGCATCTTAGGCGCTATATTCTAAACCTCAACCACTACAGATACTCGTACTTATTCGTTCATCCAAGCGAATATGTGGTGCTGTGGATATCTTTACCAAGGGAACATTTATCGGAGAAGAAGGGTTGCAGCTGGAGTTTGGTGGGGTTTTTCGGGATAGTAATGTACATAGAACGTCTGTAAATGCAACCTTAAATAAACTTCTTCACACGCCATAATAGCCTCTTAATATCAGATGCGATTGGAGTAGGGTAGAATGGGTGCGAATTGGACTGGAATTCAGCGTTGCCACTTAGAAAAGGTTTGTCGGGTGAATCGTCACTCATAGTGATGTGGTATCTTTGGGCTAAATTTGTTGCTAAAGTATTAAAAAATAGATTTTTTATTTGTACGAGTAGTTGTATAAGAAAAAGTTATTGACTAAAGGGAGAAACAAATGTATTATCATTCTACAGACATATCACACAGAAGCGAAATTTGCCGAAACTAAAGTTATCCAGGTATTCATTTAGAGATGTGCAATGCATAGCAAGAAACGTTATAGATTCCCCGTTATCTATCGATATATCATACGAGCATATTTCAATTTCCCCTATTGATGTACTTAGTGACAACACATATTCTAAAGAGTTGACTCAGGTTAGAGATGAGCAGAGGCTATCTATAGTTAGTGCTGTGTACCTCAGTTATGTACCCGTAAAAATAACTCTCTGTTGAGTGTGTTCTAATAGTTCTAATATTTAAACCTAAGTAAACAAGTCGAAGTATCCTCGCCTGGCAAATATCTTCTTTAAAGTGCATAAAGCTATAGGCGTGATTGTCCCGTTGTGTGCAGGGGACGGGATGTCAACAAATACTCATAAAGGGATAAGTAAATGCTTTCTTTTGATTAAAGATTCAGATCTTAATTTGGTTGGCATGAGTTTTAATGAATTTTTGAGAGAACTGGGAACAGACGATGATGCAGATTCACTTCCTTCAGGACCTGATTCTGATATTTCTTCAGTGACTTCATGTGGGTCAGGTTACAATTTACAGCCTGAGGGTCAGAAACCTCAGTTGATATTATCTTTTGATTGGGAGGACGATATTCCTCTTTCGGAAATCCAGAAACTATTTCCAAGACCTAATCCTCCAAAAGTGACTCGTAACTGGGATCAAGTCATTCAGAATGGTCAGAAGCAAATTTTACCGGAGTTTACACATAACTATGGGGATACTGATTTCGTCAAAGTCCAACACCCATAGACCTCTTCCAGTTATTGTTTGACGACCATCTTTTTGAGCGTTTGATTTTCCATAAATTGATACGCTGAGCAAAAGCAGATAAAAACAGGCAAACCATTTGAGAAAACATATATGAGCGAAATGAAAACATTCGTTGATTTGAATTTGCTAATATGAATCAAGAAGCTTCCTAGATATAAAAATTATTGGTCTTCTTCAGCAGATTTACACGATTCCTATATCACTTCCTGTATGAAGCAAACACGGTTTAGTTGGTTGTTGAGAAATTTACATGTGAATGATGAGTGTCTTGAACCAAAACGAGGTGCTCCCAATTACGATAGACTTTATACAATTAAACCTATGCTCCAAATGCCCTCAACAAATTTTAAAAAATTTGCAAATCCTACTCGTGAAGTAGCCATAGACGAGTCCATGATAAAATTCAAGGGTCGGAGCTATATGAAACAGTATATGCCAAAGAAACATACAAAAGGGAGTACAAAGTGTGGATGCTTGCAGATAAAATGGGATACTGTCACGGGTTTGATATTTACACAGGAAAGTCAGCACTTGAAACTGCAGAAACAAATCTTGGAGCTAAAGTTGTAAGGAGCTTGATGTCAGATTTCCAACACAAAAATCATGTGGTGTATGAAGCCAATGGAAGACCTGAAGAAAGACGGAATCTATGCCTGTCGAACGGTAAACGCCACGAGAAAATAACTTCCGCGGTTCCCACCAAATAATCAGATGAAAAGGGGAAAATATTAGTTTTTCTACAATGACACAAACCTTACAACAATAAAATGGGAAGATAAGCAGTCTGTACATATTCTCTCCAATTTTCACCCCGATGAAAAATCCAGTGAGGTTTCAGGTAAAAACCAGGATGTGACTGTATTAAAAGTATTGTGTCCAACTGCAGTTGTTGACTACAATAAACACATGAACTACGTAGACAAGTTCGAATAGAACTTGTCAGTATATAAATTGGACAGAAAAAGTATGTAATGGTGAAACCGGATATTTTTCTTTTTTCTAGATGCAACAGTCGTAAACTCCTTTTGCTTGTACAAAATGGTCAAGCTTCCGCATATGGACATGTAGACATTCAGGCGCTCAGTTATAAATGGTTTACTGGTGAAAAATTTAGTTGAAAATAAACGCCCGTTGGAAAGATCATCACCCGTTATTGACAAAAAAAGCGTGTAAGTCTCTCGTTCATATGAAGTTCATACATTGTCTGCCACTCATCATCCGGAATGCAGTACCCGTCGAAGATGTTCCATCTGCAGTACGCTTTAGAACGAAGTAAGGACAAATTGGATTTGTTCCATTTGTAAAGTTCGTCTGTGTTTAAAAAAAAATAAATCATGTTTCCAGGACGACCACAAAAAATAAACTGACCCTTGCGGTGCACTGGTTCAAAATTGAACCCACCTATTTTGTGGAAAGCATGCACCAACTTATTTCTAAGATCTGATCAGACCTGATGAATGAAATTTCAGCACTGTATGACCGATCCACAAAATATCAGACACTCTCAACTGTGCCAACTATAGAGGTATAAGTCTCCTCAACATCTGACGCAAGATCTTATCTGCTATATTATTTGTACGTTTGAAACCCTTCGTCAATAACTTGATTGGTCCCTATCAGTGCGGTTTGAGACCAGAAAAGTCCACAATCGAACAGTTCCGGCGCATCCTGGATTAAACTCAAAAAGTCTGAATTGATATCCACCATCTTTTCATCGATTTTAAAGCCGCATGTCTAGTTTTGTCATCCCTGCCAGACTCATCCCTTTGTACAGAATGACGATTGAGGTCACAACCTAACTGAGACCTTTGATGTCAAATTAGGTCTTAGACAAGGGACGCACTATCATGTGGCATCTTTAACATCATACTTGATAGAATTGTGTGGAATTCACAAGCGAACACTTTCAAAAGTGTGTGCAACTACCAGCGTAGGGCGATGATATTGAGATAATTGGAAAAATACGGCAGGCGGTCTCTGGTGCATTGGCTAGCGTTGCAACAGAAGCTGCCAAAACGGGTTTAGCGGTAGATGAGGGTAAACCAAGTACATGCTGTCAAGAAGAAGGAACAAACAGTATCGAAGAATAGGAGAGAATGTCACAATCGACAGCTATAATATCGAGGTAGTAAGTGGCTTTGCATATCTTGGCTCTGCTCTGAATCCTGCCAACAACACCTCAGTAGAAGAATCACTTTTGCCAATCGCTGTTTTTTTTTTGGGCTACGAAGGTAATTGAGTAGTAATGGCCTAGCCCGAAAAACTAAGGATACATGCGTTGACGGATTTCTTAGGAGAAGATTCAATGACGAACTATACGAGCTGTACAGCGACATCGACCGGTTTCGCACAGAAAACTGCGCATCAGTCGTCTGAGATGGTTAGCACATGCAGAGGGAATGGACACCAATTCTCCGGCCCGCAGAGTCTTCGATTCCGAAGGGACAACGCAATAGAGGAAGATCTCACCTTAGGTGGCCCGCACAAGTACAAGGGGACCTCAACCGCCTTGGAGTGCGCAACTGGAGGCAGTTAGCTAAAGACGCCTAGGTTCATCCCGAACTGTAGCGGTATATGGGCCCCCGCCCAATTATCAAGGCTTCGCCCTTTAACGACGTTGTCTAATAATGAACGGGGGCAGAGCAAAGTACTGGTCTTATCGTAAACATCTTCAGATGACGCTACCGAAGGTTGCTACGATTTGATCAGTCACAAGCTGCCGGTCATAGGTCTTGTTGGCGGCTGGACCACCGGTAGTCCCTACCAGGACTTAAATCACGGTACCATGGGAGTCAGGAGCCCCCCGGATCTCGGTCCGGGCCTGACTTGTTAGAGGTAGGCCCCCTTGTGGGAGCGTCATGGTGGCTGTGGTTTAAACCCAAAATCGCGGGAAAGAGTCTTCCTATGGTTTTCCTTTGGTTTTCCTTTGGTTTTCCTTGGTTTTCCTTGGTTGACTCAATGTGGAGTTGCAATAAGTTCTGGGTGCTGCGACCCTAAGAGCAGTAAGTGGTTTTAGGTCGGCCTCGACTCATACCAAGGGTGGAACTTGTGCCGGCAACACAGTTCCAAATTGGTATCAAAAATAGTGAAAATCATTGGAGAGCGATGGCAAGGCGTATCCTTGCTCCCATGGATGTATGGGCATCCCATAAATTTAAGCCCACACAGCAGATACTTACGTTAAAAACATGAGACATCTGTAGCGGTATCTAGGTAAGTAAGTGATTGCGATTTATATTGTGAAGAACGAGTGTTAGGATAAGAGTACTTGCTTCTGGAGCAACAATTCCTGCCAAGAATAGCATTGTGATCATAGGATATGAAATTTGAAGTAAATTTTCAAAATAATATTATGAGAAGTATTCGTCATATACTAATCCTACTTGAAGACTGTCAATTTCCCTCGTTGCTTATGAACACATTTTAACATGCAGACAGATCTCACGAATGCTGCACCACGTCTGTAAAAGGCAGCGCATTCTTGTTGTCTTTAAGTATTTTCCACTACAGCCTACTTTCTGGTATGTCGATGGTACTAAATCCATTGCAAAATACTTTATTGTATCAAGCATAACCCATAGCATAAATGCTGGAGAGGCCGTGATACATTTGTCACTCAACCATTCAGTCATCCTTTTCACGGAAACTTTGAACATTTCAATTAAAATCTGACCTTTTTCATAGTGTAAATCCCGCAATCAATACGTTAAGCCACACAATGTGATTTATAGCATCCTTTAGCGTTTGTGGAGACGTGCATAACGATGAAGGAGAACGATTTATATCATGTCATGTCATATGAATTCTATAACATAATTCGAGAACTTTAAACTAACGAGCTAACATTAGAAGCAAAATTATACAAAATTATGTGTAAATGCTTGTATAGGCTAGTGACATTGATATTATAAGCAGAACCCAGGGAGCTGGAAAAGAATTTGCAAAAATGAGATTATTTGTATATAAATGAGGGGTAAACTAAATATATACTCTCAACAAGTAGGAACACACAACATCGACGAATAGGAGAGAACTTCACAATAGTCAGCATTCACATTAAGATACAATTTTGTCTACTTCGGCTCCGCCATTAACTTTGGTAATGGGACCTCATCAGAAATCAAATGAAGAGTTGGCCTTGTCGAGTAACACTAAGGAGAGACTATATGGGACCACAATCCTGCTCTATGGCGTAGACCCGTGAAACTTGGCAAAGGTTATATATATACTCATATAATTTAGGGATTATGTGCCTTCTAAGTTCAATGATTCGTTTTGATCTCCCTAGGTTTGGGACCATCCATGGAAATCTAGCAGTTATTTACAACAACTCACCGTAAATTTACAATGTCATCGATCAATCCTGAAGGCGTAGAGAACAGTATTTTATTTGAAGATGTCAGCATTATGCCACATTTCAATCCTCCTTGTCCTGGTGTTTTTTAAGTGGAAATCTCAGCTATTCATTTGGCTATTGATAGTCAAGTCGCCATCAAATTCTTTACACTCGCATATAAGACCGAAGCAGTGAAAGAAATAAATTGCTGGACAGTATTACCTCAGCTTCCAATGGGTTCCTGGTTGCTTAGTACCCACGGAATGGCCTATAGGTTAGCCAGAAAAGGTTTCTATGTCAAAAAGATATCTTAGCCTAGCTGACAGTGAAATCAAAGCTTATGTTTACATGCCTGGAACTTTTCTCTACAAGAAAATCGTTGGCTGTTGTTTGTCATTTCACAGCAGATGATATTGTAAGGATATGATAGGACCGATCTCAAAACATCCAATTTAAGAGATCATATTTAAAAAAGGGCTCTGATAGTCGCACATTACAGCTATATAAGTAATTTGTCTGATCGTAAGGATCTCCTCCGTCATCATCTCTTCTTCCTCATCCTGGCTAGGAGCTGACCTACGTATTCCGAAAGGATCTTGAATATCGAAAAGACCACTTAACATATGTTCTTGTGATTTTAATGCGATGGTTCCTTGGGAAATATTTCACCGAGATAGCTTATTGTTTTCTAATTTTTCGATATCTTGGAGTTCCAAAATTAATTTTACATCTACTGGTAGCAATTTTGTGTTTCACGATTCTTGGACTAAATCTACTCCTATTAGAGTAAAGGTGGCAACACAGTTGAAGAAGCCGACTGCACATGTGGGCTGAATTTCTTACTCTTTGAGGGTACTTAAGGCACTTTAGATAAGAAGGATCGCAACATCATTTGTGTGGTGTCTCCTTAGAGCGAGTGTGATTTTCTCTAGATGCATCCGAAGGAAAGGGCACAACTTTAATTCCAAGCTTCGTCATGACGATGTGTTGGATTATATGAATCTTGCCACCTCCTTTTACTCCAACGACTCTTGGTCCTAGAATGATTCTATGAAAATAATAATTTACATATCACTGGGTAAAGTTGGGTTCTGGATTCCGGGGTTTTCATGTTTTTTTTTCTTCTTCTTTTAGTCTCTACCACATGAATCTACAGAGCTAGAGAAAGAAATTCATAATGAACGTTTCATTAGATCCTAGCAAAGGCAAGTGGGAAACTTGCTAAAGACCAGACATGTTTGAATAGAACCAAAGTAAGCTTCTCGAGAGGCAAGAAAGGATGTGCTCCTTAGTGGTACTACCGATATGGTGATGGTGGTTGTGTGTTGTTACTACATGTATATAAGTAGGTAACCATGGATTTCATAAGCACCCGAGCGTGTCGTGATGCTCATGTACGAGTACGACGTACCTACGTTGAGCGGCAATTAAAATTGTTCGCAGAAAGAAAGGGCGAATTTCACGTTAATGTCACTCTCAGTGAAATTATATCTAATGACCTGCGATTGAAATACTTTCAAGTGATGTCATGCCAGTGAAAATGGGAGATGTATAGTCCTGTGAAGATGAAGAAGAGTTACAGCTAAGTTCTCCATAGTTTTGCTATGTTGGCTGTGCACTTTCTACAAAGAACTAATGGCATGTAAATTAATTTTAAAATTTCGCTCTTGACATAGATGTTAGTCGTAATCGTAATCGTACGAGTAATGTTTGCAAGTTGCATGTTCTTCGAAAAAAGTGTCAACTTCAAAATTGGGTCACGTTATTTCAACGTATGTGTAGAGATAAATTCCGAATAGAGTGCTAAGTAGACATAAGTCAATTGAATTGTCAAAAGAAGATCAAATACTGAAGCGAAAAATATATTTACCTCGTATGAAATTTTAAGTAGACCTCAAGAAGAATGTCCTTGTCACAAACTTGCATGCGAACATACTGAAGTGTTTGGTTATTGTAAACAAGGAAAATATATTAAGTAGTCCTTGACCTAGACAAGTATATATTAAATCCTCTTATGAATAGAGTGCTAATTAGATTATTAAGAACAACATCCCTGCTGATATGAATCAGCAAATCATCACAGAAACGGACTGATTCGAAAGAATCATAACAATTTTGTTTTTGTTTAGAGATAAAACCAAACTCATTAAATTTTATTTTGCAAAACAATTGCTGAGTCATTTTGATCCAAATAGCCTATCGTGTCATTTTCATGTATGAAGTACATCCTCTGGAACTACAATATTTCATTAATTGTGGGTTGTAATTGGTCCGGCCCGAGCTGGAAGATCTCGTTGACCGAACTAAAGCAAATGTGAAACGTATTCTCGCAAGTACTGAGGAGAGTTCCGCAATGTCGACACAAATGCGCTCTGGTTAGTTCGGTATGTCTCCTGGGTCCTTGTATAGAGTTTAAATAAACGATTTTGAGATGTTTCCATATAAATCTAATTTGGTCAAGAGTTGAAGCTAGGAGATCCTCAGCGACCTGTTGATTACAAGAGGTGAAAAGACAGGAGCATGATTTTATTTATCGCCTGATAATGAGTCATGGAGATTCATTTCATGCGTTCATAAGCAAACAAAACCGTCGTAGATGTGGCACTGAGAACTGAAGCACTTAAGAGCACTGTCTGATGCGGTCGATGTTATCTCAGAAAATATTAATGCTCCATTCTTTTTTAGAACGTTACCTCCAATGCTGTAACTGTAAATGATGATGGGCCTTGTGCATGCAAATTGTTTGAGCCTTGCGATTGCTAGTTGATTTTAATCCTGAGATATTGTTTCAACAAGCTTGAGCTACTACGCGCACTGCACTCCAATAGAGCAGAGTCTATAAGATTTGTGCTAATTGTAGAGCAGCACAAAACGTAGCAAGAACAAGCAACATTTGTTGTTGTTGTTTTTATTGTAGCATAAATGTTTACATTGATATTATTTAAACGGTAATGTACATAGATCCGGCATTTATTCGCCTTTCTTATGAAATATATGGATAATGAGTGCAAGCTAAATGTAGAAACAAATAGTGGAAGGAAAAGCTACTTAAAAACCTTCATATAAAATATCACAGTTGTTTGGTGTATAATAAATATAGTATACTTCTATAATAAAGCTACCATAAGTGGTACAATAACAAAAAAAAAGAAAAATTAGACCAATATAAATATGTACAAGTAAAAAAATGGATAGGTGTTCAAATAACTAATAATTTAACAAATAATTACGCTATATAGCAAATAACATTACTTATAACAAAGCAGATCATAAGTACAAAAAAAAAAAAAAAAAATAGTAATAATAAATTAACAAAAAGTATGTAATCAATTAACACAATAAACAATAAAGGAAAAGAAAAAAAAGATCATAACATAAGAAAATAAATAAATAAATAAATGAATGAATTAAACTATTTAATAACAAATGAATAAATAATATATATGTAAATAATTTATTACAATAGAAAGCAATTAACAGTTAAACAATTATATTGTTAAATAAATAAAGTTTATACAGTTATAATATTGATGTAATAAATAATTAATTGTGTATTAGGTTTGTTATTAGGATATTGTCTGTTAACTCGCATGATCGGCGGAAATTGTTTTCTAACTTACTAATGCGATCTGATACAAAATCAATATTTGCTATTTCGTGAAGAAGGTTGGTAGAATAATGCCATGGTAGGTTAAGCATCATTTTTAGTATTTTATTTTGCATCCTTTGAAGTTTTCGGATATGGGTTTTTGCACAACTACTCCAAGCTGGAGCTGCATAAAACATTATGGCTTTGAAAATGACTTTGTACAGGATGATTTTATTTTCTATACTTAACTTTGATTTTCGGTTTATAAAAGGTAGAGAGTTTTAATTGTGTTATTCATCTTTTCAATAACATAGAAAATATGAGGACCAAATGTGACCCTTTTATCAATTACTACACCTAGATATTTTACCGACTGATTCCATTCAATAGGGAGCCCATCTATAGTTAAAGTGCGACTTGGTAAAAAGCAGGTTTTTCTCTTCCTTGTAAAGAAGATCGCCTGCGATTTTAGAGCATTAATTCTTATTTTCCACTTCTCGTAATAACAAATAAGGGTGTTTAACGCTGATTGCAAATTGGTTTCAATTGCAAAACCAAAGGCATCGGAAGAAAAAACATACTCGTACGTGTCATCAGCAAATATTGCAGAAGCACAGTTTGTTAAGCGCGGGAAGTCGGATGTATATATGCTATATAGAATGGGTCCTAACACAGATCCTTGGGGAACACCTGCGGGAATATTATAGGTGTTAGAAAGGCTCATGTTTAAATTGACTTGAAAGGATCTATTTTCTAATAAGGAGGCAATAATTTTAACAAGATACAAGGGAAACTCGAGGCATATCAATTTGTGGATCAGTCCTTTAAGCCAGACTGTATCAAAAGCCTTTTCGACATCTAAGAATACCATGCCAATACTTTGACCTACATTTAAATTTTGTTTCACATGCTGTTTGATCCTTAAGACCTGGTGCGTCGTGCTGTGTGTAGATGCTGTGCTCTTCAACATGTAGGAGAAGTTTGTGCTTAATAGCTTTTTCAAGGCACTTACTAAGGCTATTTAAGAGGCTTATAGGCCGGTAGCTAACAGGATCACTTGCTACTTTACCTGGCTTTAAGATTGGAATCATTTTTGCATGCTTCCATGATGCTGGAAAATATCCAATTTGTATGCATTTATAAAATATAAATTGAATGATTTTAAAACCGGCTTTGGGAAGGTTTTTTAAGTACATATTCATTATCTTATCCGGCCCGGCTGACTTGCGGTTATTTAAGTTACAAATAGTATCCTTTACAGTATCGGTCTGCTACGAAGGGAAAACCAAAACCAGCGTCATGGTTTCCATCCAGCAGGAAGGCCTCCCTACCGACCCTATCAGTCTCAGGAACCTTTATGTCAGGTACCACGAGATTTTTAACATGTCCCCTCAGAAAGTAGCAGACGACCTCGCTGCATTCGGCAACTATGTTCACTCTAAACGAGTATCACACCTACAGCGAAGCCGAGCCGACCACGACAAATTTTTTCGTCCATAACGTGCCTCCCTTGCCAGCGCTTAAACCATCCTTCCTCACACCTCCACCCCACAACATCCCTCTTACATTTTACTACCAGAATGTAAGAGGTCTTCGCTCTAAAACCAATGCTGTCCTACGTCAATCGCATGCTCTTCCCTTTGATATCTACGCCTTGACCGAAACCAATTTGATTCCCGACATAAAGAACCAGGAATTGTTCCCTCCTACTTTTAATGTTTTCCGCGACGACGATCCTACCCGCACAAATAAAGATTCCCCCTGTCGAGGCGTCCTACTGGCGATGGACAACAGCCTTAACTCTTCCCCCATTACAATTTCTTCATCCTCTAAAGCCGACTTTGTCGCAATAAAAATATCACTGCCTCTTAAGTCCCTTTACGTTATATGTTGCTATATCCTACCAGCTCAACCTATCGAATCTTACCAATTTGTTATTGATGCGATCGATCATTTAATTGACCTGTCAGACCCTATTGATGATATCCTTATTTTTGGCGACTTTAATCTTCCTCAACTACAATGGACTCCATCAGATGATCAATCGTTTTTCATCGCTTCAAATGCCAACTCAGCTAAGGAATGTCTCTTCTTAGATCGCTTAACAGACTCCAGTCTATGCCAAGTCAGTGGTATATCCAATTTTATGGGCAGGCAATTAGACCTTATTTTCACAACAGATCCAATTAACTCATCAGTCTCACTTTGTCCCCTATCTCTCTCAACAATCGATAACTACCATCCCCCCCTTCTACTTTCATTTTTTCATAACTCTTCATTCCAGTCCACTCCCCCCACAACACTCTCATCCCACGACTTTCATAAAGCAAAATTTCACAAAATCAGTGAATATCTCAGCAGAACCCTCTTTAACTTTGACAACCTAAGTATAAATGATGCCTTATCCATTTTTTATAAAGAAATATTTAATTCTTTTTCTTTCCTTACGAAATCAGAGAAATAAGTTATGGGCTGTTTTCCTGCGTACCAGATCCTTTACCGACTATTCCAACTATCTTGGTGCTTATATTCATTTCACTGAACTTTATGATTCCCTTTACCAGCGCTACCTTAACAATGCGCAAGTCAACCTTATAAACCACCCTAAGTCCTTTTTCCAATTTGTTAACTACAAAAGAAAGTCCGATGGTTACCCTCCTTCCCTCTCTTTCAACAACAGGTCATCAATCGATCCACTCACCATTGCCAACCTTTTTGCCACCTTTTTTAAACAATCCTTCACCAACGACTCCTTTGTACCAGATCCATCCTATTTTAGTTACCTACTGAACTTCTCCAATGGCCCACTTCTCTCTCATATTTTTGATCCGTCTTATATCGAACATAAATTACACCAACTCAATGACGAATTCACACCCGGCCCAGATGGCCTCCCTTCCATATTTCTTAAAAAATGTTCTTCCTCTCTTTCCTTTGCCCTTTCTAATCTCTTCCGACTATCCCTTTCACAAGGAGAATTTCCTCAGGCTTGGAAATCCTCCTTCGTAACCCCGATCCACAAGAAAGGATCAAAGAATGAAATAACCAACTATCGTCCCATCGCTAAACTCTCCCATATACCCAAACTCTTCGAAAATATTTTGTATGAAGCTCTAAGCTTCCAATGCAAATCACTTATTTCTCCAAGACAACATGGCTTCCTAAAAGGTAGGTCAACCACCACAAATCTCGTTGAATTCGTATCCTTTGGCCTCTCTGCCCTACAAAACGGCAATGAAGTCGATGTAGTTGCAACCGATTTTAGCAAAGCCTTCGATAAAATCTCTCATCGGGTAATCATCTTTAAATTGTCTGCCCTCGGCGCTTTGAACCCATATTGTTGAAATGGATATCCTCTTACCTCAAAAACCGTTTTTACAGTGTTCGTTTTAGGTCAGCCCTCTCCGCTCCATTTTTGGCCACCTCTGGAGTTCCACAAGGCAGCCATCTCGGTCCCCTTCTGTTTATATTAACCATAAATGATCTCGATATGATCATCAAACACTCGTCTGTCTCCCTTTACGCCGACGATACCAAATTTTTCAAAACCATTTCCTCTCCCCATGACTCTTTCCTCCTTCAACAAGATCTTGATAATTTTTCGATCTGGTGCCTCAAAAATTCTTTGGAACTTAACATCGCCAAATGCCAATCCATCACCTTCTCACATAAGCGGAACCAATCTCCTCCCCGACTCTATCTTCTCCATAACCAACCTATCTAATCCGTACAATCTATTCGTGACCTCGGCATTTTGTGTGACAGCGAGCTCAACTTCCGTTTACATATGGATGAAATAATCCTCAAAGCCAACTCTACACTATCTATATTACCATTGTTCGCCCCCTCCTAGAGTACGCCAGTCAAGTATGGTCCCCATATCATCGTGTTCATATCTCGAGAATTGAAGGCATTCAGCGCCGTTTTCTTCGATTTGCTCTCCGAGGTATGCCCTGGGACGATCCTTTTAATCTGCCCCCCTATCAAAACCGTCTCAACCTTATCAACTTAAACACCCTTGAAGATCGCAGAGATGCTGCAGACGTTCTCTTCATTCATCGACTCCTTTCAGGTCACGTTGAATGCGCGTCTCTTCACAACTCCATTTTCCTCAACACTAACCCTCGTAATCTACGTACCCCTCGACTCTTCTATCTACCAACCCACCACACCTCCTATGGCGCGAACGAACCAATCTCCCGTATGCTACGTCAAATCAACTCAAACCCTGCCGTCTTTGATTTCCACCGCACCACTCCCTACCTCAAATCCGTTCTCCTTCACCACTCCAACCAACCTTAGTTTTAAGTTTTAGTTTAAGTTTAGTTTGTAAGTTATAGCTTGTATTAAGCCGAATAAATGGGGGCGTTCGCCCCCACCAAAATTAAATTACATCTTCCATTGATACAAACTCCCGGTCCTGAGGAACAGCTTGGTTATGCACTTCATTGACAGTAGCTTCCACCAAACTTTCAATGGAGCTATTTTTGTGTAAAGTTAACATAAAGTTGGATTCAAAGGATGTTGCTAACATGTTAGCTTTTTCCGTGTTTGAGATTGCTGTAATATTTCCATTTCTAAGGGTGGGAATATAAGTACGAGTACGTTTTTTTTTAATTACCTTGACTATATTCCAAAATGGCTTATTATTTTTACTTAAGCAGCTAAGTTTTTGATTCCAAATTTCATTTTTGAATTTCACCAATTCGTCTCTAATTTTTGAATTTAGGAATTTGACCCAATTGAGATAGTACGAAAGTCTGAATTGTTGCCACTTTCTTCTGTGTTTGTTTCGCAACTTAATTAAGTTAAGGATATATTGTGGTAAAGGGCAATATTTCATGGACAAAACGGACTTTTTGGGCACTGACACATTAACACTTTCAAGAATCGAAATATTTAAGGCTTCAATTAACTGATCGAGGACAGGAGGGCTCACAACATTTATTTCTTCCACATGTACGGTTTCTAACTTCCTTTTTAGAGTTGATTTATACCTATTCCAATTTGCGGCCTTGAGGTCATATACAAAGGTATTTTCTATCACAGGTGTACTAAGTATGCTTCAAAGAACAGGCAGATGATCCGAGTTGAGATCATTAATTACAGTTGGTTGACTCATAATTCCAACCGAATTGGTTAAGAAAAGGTCAAGTGTGGAAGGTTTAAACCTACTATTCGAAGGGATGTATGTTGGCTGTGGCGGATATAAAATCATGAAGTTATTATTCATATTTAGATCAGAGAGTATGTTACCGTACGAATTTGCACGGCTACAATTCCAATCGCGGTGACGACAATTAAGATCTCCCCCAATTATAAACCTACTATTACGATTTGTCAGTCTCATCAAATCACTCTTTAAGGCAGCTCGCTTTGACGGATTACCAGCTCCTCCAGGAAAATAGACAAATAGGCAAAATGGAATCTCAATGCCTACGTTTTCAACTACCATAGTATTTACGGAGAACAAAGCGGAGTGACGTATATTTCTTCTTACTACAATGGCAACACCACCACCTCTTCTATTTACTCTATCCATTCGATAGCACTTGTACTGGTTATTAGATAAATTAATTTCATTTGTAAGCATTGTTTCACAAACTAACCCTACATCAATATTATATTTAATTAAGAAAGCAAAAAACTCTAAAGTTTTATTTCGAATGCTTCTCGCATTCCAAGTAATTATTCTTAAGCTAGCTCTCATTATTTGTTAGTATAAATTTACTTAACTGCAAGTTGAGTGATAGCATTAAATTTCTCCGATCTGCTGCTGCATTGGCTGAGTAAAGTTGTCATCTCAGTTGTTAGAGCGCTGATTTCTTCCAATGTAAAGAGCTTGCTGGAATCCACCTTTTCGGGATTTCTTGCGTGCCAGGGGTTATTTGTCGGTTGCTGACCAGGTACGTGTGGTGATAATGAGAAAGCTTTACACGTCGTTTGCGCACTAAGTGGTGGAAAAGATTGGTAACTCATATTAAGTGGTGAGTTTTCTTTATGAATTGCGCGGGGTCTCGAGGGATTTTTTTTGTTTATGAGATTTTCTCTTATTTGCAAAAACGTTTGACGACTTTTACAAGAAACATCATCCGTTGCAGTTCGCGCATGAAATTGCACTTTTACCCGTACACTTTTCTGTTTTGTGATTTTGCGAACAGATAGCACAGAAAGTTTTTACATTGCAGTTTCTTTCGCCATGCCCAAACATTTGACAATTGAAGCATTGTGTCAATTTTTTTGTTTGTGCTCTAGTAAAGTCCCATTTAACGTGGGTTTTAAAAATCGACCTAAAGTTCTTATTTAGTTCCATTAGTCTAATGGAACCAATCTCGAGAAACACTATGTAGAACACATGCGTATATCGTTCATATGACTTTTTAACAATTTTTATGTTTTCACATTTAAGTCCTACTTGGGTTAGTTCACTTTTAAGTGAAGCGATTGGAAGTTCATCAAGACCGTATAACATAACCTTGAATGACTTTGTCGAGGGAAGGTCATGAGTGGAGAACTGCCACTGCATGGTTTTAAAAAGAGCACACACTTTTTGATGCGTTTCGACATCATCACAATATACTTTAATTCCTATTGACATTTTCTTAGTGCAATAAGAGGAAATTTTAATATTAGTTTGGTGCAACACATTAATTGATGGCACTTTGGCCTGTTTCATCGGTCTTTTATTCATCGCGATGTCATTGTTATCATCAATATCGCTATCTGGTATGGATTGGAGTGGCCTCCAGTAATTAGTATTAGAGTCTCTATCTCTATTAGACACTTTCCTTGCTTTGATGTTAGAAGACATGATGTCTTCGACATCAACAGGACGCAATCTCTTGGCAATTTTCACACTATTAGCACTTCACTGAGAGGAGGAATTAATACCTCCGTTTCGAATGAAGCTCCGGTATCAACACAAGCAACATTTTTCTCACCTCTGGATTAACAAACTGGAGTCAATGAGGTTAGAGCCTAATGTTTTAATGGCTGCTTGCCTGTCCGTTAGTGTGTATATGGGGGCAGTTTTCATACCCTAATTGGGGATAAGATTGACGTACACCTGAATCGAACGTATTACCGCTTGAAATTAGCTGGGACCTTTTCCGATTGATAACGATATTTCGGTGTTTTGTCCAAATATACCCGCACCCACCTCAGGGATTTCGGAGAGAGGATTAATTTGATCCATGTTGCGAATTGCCATCTTTTTTGTAAAGAGGGAGAGTGGGGTTAAACCAGTGATGGCTTCTATTGGTGGTATGGTATGGGTGCATTCCGCCAGTGATGCCGAGGCAACTTTGTAGCTGCTGCAGGTTTTGTATGACAGATTTATCTTTTTTTTTTGTTCGTATCGTATAGTTCGATTGGTCGTATCATCATTGTATACAACGGTTAATCCCCAGGTCCTACCAGACATATGACGGCAAGCCCAGATGGTTTTAGTGGCTTTGGTAATTTTATTAATAATATGTGAGTTCCAATTTAGTTTTTTATATAGAATTTTATAATACTTCATTGGAGTACTCAATTTTTATGTCGCTAAGTGAGATCTGATAAAGACTCAGATATCTCTTACGAGTAAATGGAACAAGTATGGTTTTACTGGAATTTGATTTTCCCCAGTACACCAGTAATTTACTATCATTATAGCAGCCTACATCTTATAATAAACGTCGTTAGGGTGCTTACCCTTCACTATCATGACTAAGTCGTCGGCATTTCGTATTGCTGATAGTTGATAGTTCAGATTACTAAGCATTACTAGTAGGTGATGAATGACCAGTGACTACAAGAGCGGTGAGAGAACACTTCTTTGCGGTCAACCTTTGACGGATGAAACAGAGATTTTAGCCGCAGCGGAAGATGTAGATATTTTCCGTCTTACAAGCTTCGCTCTAAGCCAACGGTTATTACGAGAGATGGTCAATACCCTTTTCGGACATGGCTTCCGAAATGGATTTATGTCCTGTATTATCGAAGGCACTTTCAATATCCAGGATATTTGCAATCTCTTTTTATCGGTAGACCTCGTTAATCTGTGTTACCTGATTTAGTAGAGCGCCTTCCGTGGATCTTTCTTTCCTGTATGCATATTGATGATGGTGCATTGGTGCATTTTATGGTTCGATAAGATTTATTATTTAGTTCATTAGGTTTGTCTGGTTTGGAAATGAAGACCAGGTTTACCCCCCTCCAGGCTTGTGGGATGTATCCTCAGTTTAAGCTAGACCTAAGTAAGGAAGAATATGGCCCTTTTGAATTAGTGCTGGGAAGATTCCGTCTCATCAAAGTGTCTTGTATAGTTTTAATGAGTTTATGTCCCGTCCAACTTAGTCTTTAGTGAACATATTTCCAAATGGGCTGTTAATTCTGTAATATAACCGCTGATTTTTGCTAAAAATATAATCAGAAGTAACTCACCCCTTCTGTTGGTGTCACTGCTACCCCAGATGTTGTTGAGGACGTTGGAACTGCATCCAAGAACTAGATGCCAATTGCGACGGTGGCACTGTTCGATCAAATCCTGTACGAGAATAGGAGGAATCGAATCTATGTCTTTGAGCTGAGGGGTATACCAACTCTTGCAGTGCATTCCCCTGAGGTAGTTCGATGATCGATGCCACTAGATATCTGGTGTTAAACCTTTGAATGAAAAGATATTTACTTTTAGAATTGACCAGTAAACAGCTCTCGGCCAAATATCTACTTGATCTTGGCTTAGTTCTTGAATTAGTCCTAGGTCGATGTTCCTTGCGCATCGTTGGTTAAAGGTATACGAGACACCTATATATTGCTATATGAATATATGTTATTGGCTGCAGTATTTTCTGTTCGGACTATCTACGTTTCCAATGTCGCCTCCAGCCTCTGTCCCGTTGTTAGCGATTTTGGCAGTGACAATTTCTAGAGCACCTTGTTAGCTTATTTCAAGGTTTGTTTGAACCATCTCCTCTCCGAAGATCTAAGTCTTATTTAGCCCGTAGATTTTAGTGACTTATTCTCAGTCACTTTACACTTGCTCCTTCACGTGTATGGTAGTCAATCCATCGGAAGCCATAATTAAAGATAAATAAAAAGAAACGTGAAAAAACTGTAGCAACAACAAACAGGGAATAGTAGATATGTTTAAAGATCATTTCCAGCTACTACTTTATCGTAGATCGGGCAGAGCGAGGGCAACGAAGCCCTCAAAGAGAATATCCATCAAGAGTGCGAGGACCTGTCACCGGAAGTTCTGGGAAGAGTGATGGAAAATGCCACAAATCAGGCCCGCATTGTCATCAATTCTAGAGGCGGCCACTTAGCCGATATCATTTTCTCGACTTAATGGAAAAAAATTTAAGGCATCAAGTAAACATAATCCAAAAGCAGAACCAAAGTTATTCATTCATAAAAAAAATTGCAGCCAAAAACATCGAGTGAAAACTTTTGGGCCACCTTGTACATGTAAGAATTATAGAACGAGCTGAGTTTTTAGCCACTGGTAAAAAGATTGCTATAAAAATCAGAACTTCATACAGTTTTTTTTAATTGGTTTTATTGAAATCCGTATTCAACAAATTTTAACAGTTCTTTTGATATTGAAATCGGAAAAAACGCACATCTTGGATACATACTCGTACATGTTTGTTTTGTCTCGTAAGCCCTCAACTCAACTAACTTATCCGCATATGATGAATGGATATGTAAGGAACCTCAAACTCAAAGCAAACAAATCGAACTTTATCTGTAAATAAAGCTCCTGCTTTGAAGTTATCCAAGAATTTGCAATTGCATAACGGTAATCGTCACAAATCCATATGTCCTTTCATTTATAATCCGCTTTAAAACGAATCCATCGGTCAACACCTTGTATCCTCAAAAATTCTTATTCAAACTATCAAACATGTACATATACATGTAGTACATTGACAAGCTGATTACACATTAAACAAGTATCATATTTATATATTGAATCTGTACGTACACTTCAGGGATACATTCCTATGACAGATGTAAAGATCGATATTTTCAGTCAAAAATTCGTGAGGTATAAACATTCATGGCATGTTTTGATGCATGAAAGATTAAAAAAAAAATAAATGTTTTGTAGTTCACTTTGATGCCTTTTAGTGATATAATAATAGAATTCATATGTACAAAGTTGGCATATTTTACAAAAAAGTATATTTAATGTGATTTAAGAAGGAGCATCAGTATGGACACGTCCATATCGATTACTGTCGACTGGCTTTGTCCTCCATAAGAATTAGTCTCCTTGCATTCTCCTCGTATGATCATCTTGTATATGCGTTTCGTTTGTACTTTGTTATCTTGTGCGTACTTCGTTCGTATTGCCTCTTGACGTCGAGTATACGAGTATGTATTGTTTTAATGGCGTGATCGCCAATCCTACATACTGTATGTATTTTGGAGTCTTCAGATTAATTACAACAAGAGAATTAAAAGAAACTTATTCGTGAAACTTTAATTTATTACAAAGAAATCTATATTTAACTTACTTTTGTTATAGTAAAATTTAGAAAAATGTACATAAAAGTTTGTTCCTTATTTTCTTGACGTTCTTCTGGACCCTGACCTTGATCTTGAACTTGATATGGATAAGAAAGTTCTGTTGAAAAGACATAACAGACATTCCATTTACAAAGCTCCTGTTTCACATACAATTATGGTATACTTGTATATACGTCATGAATACCAGTCAATTTTTATTTTGTGTAACTGCCACGAGTTTTGTAAAAAGCTCTAGCAAGAAATGGATGCAATTAAAAAAACTAAAGAGTGAGGAAAGTGTGGCCCAATCATATCGATTGAAATAATGACATCACTCCAGCTAAGAGAGCCTTCGAGACGCAACCTCGTGATTTGAGTATCTACGTTCAGAATCAAGCAATGTGCGGTTAAGAACTGTGTTGCAGTACAATTTACAACACACTTTTTCCCATTGTAATATCACTTTGACTTCTTGTACATACTACTTGTACAACTTTACAGTAATTATTCTAGCATCCTGATGACCATGGCCGCACAGGTCATTTTCTCAGTATTTACACAGCCAGGCGGACTACTTGAAACTCTAAATATATGCCGAAGGCCACATTTTAGTTTGGATAATACAGCTAGAGACAGATGGACGATCTGGAACCATTGCGTATACAGAGCATCGATTATCGACACCAATTGCATAGATCAAGGACGCTATTACCCTCCCCCAAAATCTGAGTAGAAGTCCACCGGGTCTATAGTAAGATTTAGTTAAGTTTAAGGAAAATAATTCATTCTTCCCTCGTCTTTAACGATTTTAAAAAAGTTCCGGCTTGAGATACTTCTCTTTCTTCAGTCAGAAATCCAAATGATTATTCAGAGTCACTTCAAATCACTAGGTTTTTATATTTAAGACAATGTCTGTGCGTTTTTTCTTCTTTACTCCAAAGGATGTGTAACCTTCATAGATACCAGCAGCCCTGGCTACCAGCATGCACGATTAGCTAGCCTGATTGTTCGATTCCAGGAATTCGCCTACGCAGCTAAACCACACCGAGCACTCTCCCCACGGGACTGCTGTTAGGTATTATTTCGCGGATCCGGTAAGCAATCTATGCTATACGTTTCTTCTATATTTGCTGCATCAGCATGTCTTATTCTCTCGATCCTTCACAGCTCATTTTGTATGTTTGTTATGAATGTGCAAGTCTCCATTCAATTTTCTTCTGACCACAACATTTGGTGAGTTATTGACGACGGGTTCCGTACGAGTACGCGTATGTCAGTTCTCCATCCCAGAAAGCGTATTCAATGGAATATTGCATGCTCTGTGTCTTCTTCCTGATTTGGGCAGTCTAGACAGCTGGACGAGCAATCATGCCCGAAGCATTGTATTGTAGATACTTTCGATACCCACCATGGACAGATAGCAACTACGTAAGATAGTAGTTACAGTACCCATGGCTTCAATTTGTCGAAACATCTATGGATGGGACGAATCTGTAGGTAAATCTGCCCTTCGAAGTGGTTTTCCACCGAGCTTGCCACCTGGTCATAGAAGTCGCATTTTCTTCTTCCTTGTTACTTTTGACGCCTCTTGGTTAGTGGAAGTTCTCTTATTATAGATGTAGACATAATGAAACTCTAGTATATAAGCTAAACCTATGTTACATAAAGTATGACTTCTACTCTAATCGTGTGACAACGAACTCTTGTTTTTTTACTGATAACCAACAGGTTATGGGTCCAGACCGCAGCATATACAGTCCTTAGTTTTTTCTTCATTTTTCCAGTTAGTAATTGTCGGTACATGTAGCTGAATTTTCTAAGTGAGGATTTATCCGTAAATTAAATAGTATCAATAATATAATTCGGTGTGAATTTTAAATGTAAAATGTCCGGTAGTATGTACAATATCGACAAGTTGGAGGACTCTAACTATGATTCCTGGTGTGTCCAGATGAAGAGTGTCCTCATACACCAAGAGCTGTGGTCGTGTGTCTCAAATATTTCAGAACGTCTGACTAATGAAAAAAGTGTGGAACTTTCGTCCTGGAACATGAAAAATGAAAAGGCCCTTGCAGTGATAACTTTGTCCGTAAAAACTTCGGAAATCCGCAATATAAAGAAATGCAAAACCGCATCAGACTCTTGGGAAACGCTGAAAAGAATTCACGAGCCAACTGGACCAGTAAGAAAGGTAACGCTTTTTAAAATATTATTATATATGAGAATGAGTGAAAGTGAAGGAATTCATCAATATTTATCTAACTTTGCCAATATAATCAAGCAACTGTCCGAAATTGGCATAGAGCTGCAGGAAGAGATATATGTTATAATACTCTTAGTAAGTTTGCCAAAATCATACGAAAATTTGGTGGTAGCACTCGAATCTCCTGATGAGTTACCCAAGTTTAGTGCTTTAAAGGTGAAGCTAGCCGTGGAAAGCGACAGAAGGAAAAATGAAGAGCTGCTTGAAAATGAGAGCACTGATCAGGCTTTCTTGGGTAAGTCATCGAATGCCAAGGTTAATAGCAGAAACAACCAGTGCAGAAACAACGGCAACCATACAGTCAAGAGGCAAAGAAACGTGAAGTGCTATAATTGCAGCAGAATGCAGGCAAAAGCCGAATGATTTAAAATATAAAGGAGAAGAGGCGAAATCGTTTTTTTCCCTATTCAGTGCAAACCAAAATCCGCTTGCGTTTAATAACACAGATTGGTGTTTGGATAGTGGCGCTACGACTCACATGTGTGCAAAACGTGAAATTTTTAGTAATTTTGAAACATACAAAGATACTGTTACACTTGCTGGAGAAAAATCCATCGATGCTTGTGGTCGTGGTGAAGTCGAAATAAAGACGAAAACTTCAGTGATTAAACTAAAAAATGTTCTTTATGTTCCCCTATTATAATGCAATTTCATTTCCGTAAGCAAAGCTGTAAAAGGTGGCTGCAGGGTAACATTTAAGAAAAGTTACGCGTATGTAAGTGACCAATATGGTAAAAAACTATTGAGTGCCAAACTAACAAACAACTTGTTTCTGTGTGAAATTGAAGATAGCAAAAATGTGTTGTGTTCAAGTAAAAGCTCTAAGGAATAGGTTGAAATGTGGCATAAAAGATACGGACACTTAAATGTGGGAAGCTTATAGAAATTAAAAGAAAATGTGCACGGTCTGAATTTTGATGCAAAAAACGTAGAAATTAATTTCACTGTTTGTTTGAAAAGCAAGATTTTTGTTCAGCCATTCACTTCCTCAAATAGTAAAAGCAAAGAAATTCTAGAGCATGTACATAGCGATGTGTGTGGTCCAATAAATGTCAACTCACTCGCGATATTATGTTACAATGGTGGACGATAAGTCAAGGTACGTTCACGTGTATTTTATTAAACAGAAATCTGAAGTTTTAACAGTGTTTAAAAACTACAAAAACATGGTAGAATGAAAAACGGGCAAACAATGAATAATGAGTTTGACGTATTTCTAAAACAGCACGGCATTGTCAGGCAGCTGACTGTCTCTCACACCCCACAGCAAAATGGTGTGGCTGTGGAGCGAATGAATAGAACGCTCGTTGAAATGGCTCGTAGCACGATGCTAAACGCAAATCTGGGAGAAATTTTTTGGGCAGAAGCAGTCCATACAGCTGTTTACTTACGAAACCGTTCGCCTACGAAATCTTTAGGCCTTGCTACTCCGTATGAGTTGTGGTACCAGCGTAAGCCAGCAGTTGGCCACCTTCGCATTTTTGGATGTCTCGCAATAGCGCTTGACAAGACACAGCACAAAATGTTTCGGTCAAAGGGCAAGGAATGCATATTAGTTGTATATGCTGATAAGGCAAAGGCATATCGATTGTTCGAAAAGTCGACCAAACAAGTCATCGTTAGCCGTGATGTACATTTTGTGGAGCCTTCAATTGAAACATTAGTCATCAATTTGCAAAATCGACCAGAGTATATTGACTGCAATAACAAATTTACAAATGTGCAAACAATGGACAAAATAACAGATAACAAATCAATCAAGATGACAACTAGTGACGACGATAGCTATGCCGGTTGTAGCAGCGGGGGCAGTGAAGTTGAATGTAAACAACGGGAAGGTAATGCCAAAAACAAAATTGAAACTGATGACATTGATGGACAAAGCGGACCAGTAAGACTAATAAGAATAGATGTCTCTTGTGTTTAACGTAGGTACCTGCCGTGAGGGCTTAAGCCTACGGTGCGTATTCGCACAAGATATCAAAATAATGCGTTGATAAGCGCCCATCGGGTAGTACAGGTACTACCACCAGTACCAGATTCGAAGTCGTGTGCAAGGCACGAACTTCCCCTTTGGTGAAGGGTCGAGGCCTATCTAATACCTCAGCCATTGTGTGGGTCATGGCACCCGGTTGCAATGCAACTCCACATCGAATAAACCAGTTGGTTCCATAGCAATCCCATGGCCCAGCACAGGTCGTAGTACACTACAACATATGCTAGGCCATGAGATGTCCAAGATCCATTCGGTCCATTCTCCCCGCGATTTTGGGTATAAACCTACAGCCACCACGATACTCCCACAAGGGGGCCAACTCCTAGGTCAGGCCGGAACCATAGTTCCGGGGGCTCCTGACCTCCCGTGGTACCAGAATATAGCTTCCGGTCGAGCTTCGCAACCTTGAGGTTACTTCCAGTTGGGCACCTCACTGCCCAGGACTGGCGGCCTTGCAACAATTTGAATATCTACAAACTACCCGCTAGCTGCCTACTGCGTCTTCTATTGAATACTTCTTTTGCAAAACTACGGGTTCTTTCAAACCGTACGGTATCATTGATAATTCCACTGACATCGTAGGTCTCACCATTAAAGGTGATGCCCATAGCCTGCAAGTTCCTTATCTAGATTGCCATCTAGATAGAACACATGCGTGTAGCAAGGTTTTACGCTGCTTCAGGGATAGGCCATCCACTTCTTCCGGGGAAACTAATAAGAACAGCTGATAGAGGTTGGCGAAGGGCAAAAGAGCAGCACAATGTATTGAACTTGTTAAACTGTGACGATGTCAAGGTTCCAACGTCAGCCGAAGAAGCTCAAGCAAGTAAGGAATCGGCTGAATGGCAAAAGGCTATGGCAGAGGAATATGGTGCTTTGATCAACAATAATACATGGGAACTGGCTGAGTTACCCCCGAATCATAAGGCGATTGGATGCAGATGGTTGTTTGCACTTAAATGGGACATAAATCGAACAATTGAACGCTATAAGGCGCGGCTTGTTGCAAAAGGCTGTGGGCAAAAATATGATATTAACTACGAAGAAACATTTTCACCTGTTGTGAGATATGCGACGATTCGTATGGTGTTTGCTATTGCAGCTGAGTTAGAACTACATGTGCATCAAGTCGACGTTTCAACCGCATATCACAATGGAGAATTAGAAGAGGAGGTATATATGAAGCAACCTCCTATGTTTGAAGACCCCGCATCTGGTACTTGTGTTCTTAAGCTAAAAAAGTCTCTCTATGTCTTAAAGCAGTCTGGCCGTATGTGGAACCTTAAACTGGATCAGACGCTAAGTCAAATTGGGTTTGCTGCTTTTCCAAGTGAGCCATGCGTTTATATAAAGCACGAACGTGGCCATATAAGGGTCTTATACACCAATTTCTCGGTATGCGGATCGAGAGAGAGGGTGCAACCGGCTCAATTACTATCAGCCAACAGCAGCATGTACTTCAAATTCTCAAGAGGTATGGCATGGAAGCGTGCGGAACAACAAAACTGCCGTTGGTATCCGGCTATCAAGCAAACTGTGATAGTAAAAACTGCGAAATGGTGGATCAAATCGAGTGCCAATCACTAATCGGGTCATTAATGTATCTGGCAGTCACATCCCGGCCTGATATATTGCATTCTGTGTGCAAGCTATCGGAGAGGAATACTCAGCCGCACGGCGAGCATTGGGCGGCGGCGAAACAGGTGTTACGATACCTACATACCACGTCTAACATGTCCATCAAATATGCGAAGACTGGAAAGGTGGTACAGGGTTATGTTGACGCGGATTGAGGAATCGACACTACGGATCGCAATTCCTACACTGGTTTTGCCTTTATCCTTGGAGGCAGTGTATTTTCATGGGAGAGCAAAAAACAGCCTTCGGTAGCCCTAAGCAGTACTGAAGCTGAGTACATGGCTATGTCAAAACCAGCGAAAGAAGCTGTTTATATCAAAAAATTATTTAATGTAATGAAAATTTTTCAACATGTCAGATCAATCCTTATTCACGGCGATAATTTAAGCTCCATGAACTTAATAAGAAATCCTGTATATCATGCTAGGAGCAAACATATAAACATACGTTTTCACTTTGTAAGCGAAGTTTACATTAAAGGTTTAATTGAACTAAAATATTGTCCTACTAATGAAATGCTTGCAGATATTCTTACGAAAAATTTATGTAAATCAAAACATGAAAATTGTGCCAATTTGCTCGGCCTGAAATCTTTGTAAAATGAATTACTTTTATTATTTGAAACTTTGTAACTAAAACTGAATTCAATATTTTTTGATTTTGCATTTTGTTTGATGTTTATACATATGTATTAAAGAGGAGTGTTGAAATTATAATACATATTTAAGTTCCAATCTGGCAATGTCACATTAAAAGCTTTTGTTACATTTACACATTAATACATTTATACATTCACACATAATGAAACTCTAGTATATAAGTGAAACCTATGATAAATAAAGTATGACTTCTACTCTGATCGTGTGACAACGAACTCTTGTTTTTTTACTGATAACCAACAATAGAATATGCATCTCTTCTGCAAAGATATCGATGGGAATCATACCGGCTATAATAAAAGCTTCTTCATCCCAATCGCTCGAAAGCTACTGATTACCCTTAATACGCTAACCCGATATATTGAGTATAACTTCCTTCTTGCTTTCTTACTAGGGCCCCCACCCAGCAGTGTACAACAGTAATCTGAGACTACTACCGTGGATATTAATAATCTTCTAGCATATACTCCGCTTCTGGACCGGACGGCCTGACTGCCGAGCTCATAAAATTGGCAGACAATGACTTAGTAAGGTAAGGACAATGACTATGGTCAGACGAAAGTATACCCGATGCCAAATTCGTTTGTTTGCCCAGGACGACGATGGATAATGCACGCTGTTCCATCAAGGTTGATAAAGGACTCACTGAGGTCTTTGATGTCAAAAAAGGACTTAAACTAACAAACTAAAAACAAAAGGAAAGAATAGTGCAAAACTCACTCGTCAACACAAGAAGCACAGTCTTTCAAAAGTCCGTTCAATTACTCACATACGCCGATGATATTGACATAATCAGAAGAAAGCAGCATGATGCCAGTGGTGCTTTTGCGAATATTGAGGCGGAAGCCGCGAAAACGTGCTTAATAGTCAATGAGGGCAAGACCAATCAGATTCTGTCAACCAGAAAGGACACCCTAAGCCGATGAGTCAGACAGAACGTCACCCTCGACAGATATAACTTTCAGGTAGTTAAGGACTTTATCTACCTAAACTCCGCTATCTATTCAGACAACGACACCAACCTAATGAGGGATAACTCTTGCCAATCGCTGCTTCTTTGGGCTAAGAAGGCAGTTAAGTAGCAAAGCCCTCTCTCGAACAATAAAAGTGACCCTATATACATAATACCGCAGCTATCCCAGTACTGTCCTATGGACTTTATCAAGAATGTAAGAGGGTGCTCTTGGCTGTTTTGATAGGAAAATTCTTCTTGTAATTTTTGGTTGACGCTCAGGTCCACGCCCCGAACTGTAGCGACACCTTAAGTAAGTAAGTAGATTAGAAAATAGCGATACTTCTGCAATCTTATAATATTTCTAATCCTATGCATCTTGATGGTTGTCGTGAATTTCGTAGTTTCAATGAATTCTCTAATTCATTGATGACTTTTTGATTATTCGAATTAATTACAATATCATCGACATATAGTATACTGCAATAATTGTCATTTCATTTGTAAATACATTTGTGGGGTAATTTGACTGAGTAAATTCAAAACTTTTTAGAACATTATCAAACATATTATGCCACTTTTTACTGGCTTGCTTTAAACCATAAACCTTCGGCTTGTGACATAAATATTACTTCCTTAAGATCACAGCATAATGAAGCAGTAGAAACATCATGGTGCACCTTTAAATCACGCTCTATCGAAATAGCATCAACGAAAGAAACTTTGTCGAATAACGGGTGTGTACGTGTCACCACAGTACTTTTATGCCAAACCCCAAGCCATTAATCAGACGAATATTTACATCAGGTTTACACTTGGACATGAACACCAATTAACGTCTAATTACTTTTCTTCCAGGTAGCCATTATTTACGAAATGTTGAGTTACTAATATAGGATTAGGTCAGATTAAAACAGGGTATGATGAATACAAAAACACTTGGCACCAAAACGGGCCCATCGCGACTCCTGTAGAAACAGTTGAATTTATCTTCAAATGGCAAAAACCTAAACAATCTCCCTTTTGAAAGACCCAATTTCTTTGCAAAACCCAAGAAGGACATTGAAGTTCGTGTCGTCTATTTCCTCTAGGTTTTCGAAAAAGTATTTCCCTAAAAATTTTCTTTGACTAAAAAGTGACCAGAGAACCTTGGATACCCTCTGTCCTTCAAGACTTGACCATCTTAGGTTGGAAGTCTTTATGATTTTTTCCTCGATAGCATCCGCTCTATCACCGAGTAGCCCTCCTCTTCTTGCAAGCTCATCCGCTTGTTCATTTCCCTTTATACCGCAGTGTACTGCCACCAAGCACAGGTTCGCCCGGTTCTGACTGCAGCCTTGAGCACTGTGCGACAGCCCCTGACTATATCAGAATTGATGTCCGTCGATCCTGTTGCCTTGAGTGCGGCCTGGCTATCGATGTAGATATGTAGCGATATCGCTTTCGGATACCGATCTCATCTGCATTAGCACCTACCCAGAGGACAGCCAGAAACTCTGATTGGAAGACACTGCTTTTTTTTATAATTTACGCGCCTAAGGGGTTAGATACCCTTTTACTGCGGGCGGAAAGGAAAAATTGTTTTTGTAGTGGTTTGAAACTCAGGTGTATTTGGTTTCGATATTCGCTCTCCAGGGGTGGGAGTCCGAATAGGACGGAGAGTTTTTTCTTCACTCAGAGTGATTCGAAGGTATAATTCGCACTAGTTTTTTGTGGTTGAAACTCTACAACAGCCAAATCTACGTGTTAGTATTATGCCTTCACACGCAGAATTTTTCTGTCTGAGTTCCAATTACACAAATGAAAACCTGACTTGTCATGGGCAGGATTCGAACCTGGACCCACCGAGTGAGAAGCGATTGCTAGTACCACTACACCACGGCCACCCCTATTGAGTCCATCAGTCTTATAGATACCCTTAATTCTGGGTCTTCTGAGAAGATACCAGCACCTGTTCCTTCTTCGGTTTTCAAACGGTCTGTGAAAATTGCAATTTCATTTGACCTGATTATTTAATTTTTTTGCCAGTCCTCCCTCTCCGGATATATTATATCATACGGAATGTCTAAGTCGACAAACGAAGGAATTTCATCCGTTAGAATTGGATTGTCTGAAAGTAGCTCCACTAAGCCATGCCATGTCTGAAACTACTTCGGTTACTTGAAGTAACCCAAATTAGTGAGTTTTTTTTTTAAAGACCTTAACAATCAAGTGGGTATAAATTCACTTATAATGCATCAGCACGTGTTAAGTTTTTTAGGAACTGAAGAAATGAATGTCTGTTGCGTGTCGTCATTCATTAAATATAAATTAGTTTTCGAATTCAAAAATTACACTTTTATTCAAGAATTTAAGCATTATAAAAATTACTTAAACAATTACATTTAAGTTTTAGGTTTTACGCATGTGACCAACGCTAGCTCTCGTGGGTGACTGAGTCTAACTCTTTTAGCTCTTTAGTTTTTTTCTTATGTAGTGGGAGCATTGCCAACTAAAAATATCGTCGTCGTATCGCACTATTGCAGCAAGTTTTTTAATCTGTAAATCAAACAGTATTAGGTGCAGAAAGGTGTCCAATGCTGCCATACGGAGCACACCTGTAATGGCTGTGAAAGCTGTTCTTTGAACCGCCGCTAATTTTCCTTAAGCCGTTTTCTTGTTTGTTGCTTTCCACCATACTAGTGCGCCATATGTAAGCATGGCTATATAGCCGTTACACCATAGCAGGTTTTAAGTTCCAAATTTGTCCTACCGTTCTTTTGCAGAAAAAAAGAGCATTATGTTCCTGTTGCCAAACCTGGTAACACCACCTAAACGTCACCAAATAAAATGCGGCGAATTAAACTCGACAGCATTTTAAAAGGCCGGTTTCCAGTTTGGGGTTTTTTTCCTTTGCGATTGAGGACTCTAAACAAGATGGCATGTTGAGAAAGTTGTAAAAAACAACCAAAATTTTAGCCTTGAAATTGTTATAATTAAAGTGTATTTCCTTTTTTTTCTTTTTGAATAACTTACAATAAATATAAATTAGAACAATAACGTTAAATTTTTAACTTTCACCGAATGCGGCAATATTCTAAAATTTTCTTACTGACATATGTACATGTCATCGTGCAAGTGCAACCATCCCCTCCGCCATATAATTGCAAATCATGCACTGACTCCGATAATTCCCCATGGTCCAATGTGATAAATGTGATAAATGTGACGAATGGCACCATTTTGCATGCGTGGGCTTCACATCGGATATTGTTAACCATGACTGGATTTGTCCAAAATGTTCTTCAGGTAATTTAACCCCCCAAACTCCACCATCTAACAACCAACGCCTACAACCACCGCCACCTGTATATGTTCCTGCGAGGTCAACAAGGAGTCGTACCAATACACGTGCATCAAAAACAAAAACATCAAACGCTCACGAAACACCGGCAACCAGCGCCAACGTAGTACCAGCACTACCCAGAGTGACCATCGAGCACAATAGGCAAAAAGAAGACACCGCATCTCAACCAAAATCAAATTTTTCGAGAAGATCAAAGGCAATTTCGCTTCAGCTAAAGAAATTGGATGAAGAGATGGAGCTCAAGGAGAAAAGGGACAGAGAGTATTTGGATAAAAAGTACGAGTTGATGGCACAATTTTCTTCCGACGAAGACGACGATAGCGTTTCCTCTGCAGCGAGGTCTAGAAAGGTGCACAACTGGGTTGCAGACCAGTCTACATTCTTCAAGAAGAGCAATACTTATCATTTAGACCAAAAACAGCAACCAAATTTCAATGCGGATAAAGGTTGTAGAGGTAACCAAAGGGTTAACCTTAACGAAACATGGATAGGAGCATCAATGTATTCCGCACCCCGGTTGAAAGGCACATGTCCTGAAAGGGAAAATCCACACATCAATTCTTCTTTTCGTAATAATCTGCAGCAACGTTCTGGTGAACCTCCTGTGTTTCCGTCGAATCAAAGCAATCCATTCGTACCTTGCAACCTGTATAGAATGCCTAACTTAAATCAACAGCAGATTGCGGAGAGGCATATACTTTCAAAGGAGCTTCCTAGTTTTAGCGGACGGGCCGAAGAATGGCCGCTGTTTATAAGTTCTTACGAAAATTCTTCAAAAACATGTGGTTTTTCAAATGATGAAAACCTAATTCGTTTGCAAAGATGTCTAAAAGGTAGAGCCTTAGAGTCCGTAAAGTCGAAATTGATGTTTCCTGATCACGTTCCAAGCATTGTAACAACTTTACGTATGCTATTCGGATGGCCTGAAACAGTGATCAATGCTCTCATTGTTAAACTCCGAAGTGAACCATCACCCAGGGGCGAACGTTTGGATTTTCTTATTAATTTTGCTCTCTCAGTCCAAAATGTTGTTGCCACTATGGAAGCTGCTGGTCTTCAAAATTATTTAAATAACCCGTGCCTGTTGCAGGAACTTGCTGATAATCTGCCTCATCACATAAGCTTAAATTGGGGAATGTTTAAACTCAATGCTGAGAGCGTAAATTTATCAACTTTCGCGTCTTTGTTATACCAAGTACCTGAAGCAGCTAGCGAGGTTACGGAGATATAAGTCGCAAAAGCAATTGAGAAGAATTCTAATCGCCGCCGTGCCACTGCAACTTCACCTGTCTACGTAAATACACGCCAGGGTTACAATATTTCTAACGCTACTGTGCCACGATCATGTGTTGTTTGCCAAAAGGACTGTAGGACAGTTTCACTTTGCGGTGACTTTATTAACATGAGTCTGAAACAAAAATGGGATTTTATTAAGAATCATTCTCTGTGCCGAACGTGTCTTATCGCTCATAACCGACACAGATGTGTATCCAGCGAACGATGTGGAGTCAACAACTGCACGTACAGACACAATAAACTGTTGCATAGATATGATGAGCCTGTAACAACAAATGTTTCCGATGAATTTAACTGCAACGTGCACCATATGAACACAAACTTACTTTTCAAAATTTTGCCAGTGACAATTTACAACAATGATTTACAGATAGAGACGTTTGCCTTCTTGGATGATGGTTCTTCGGTTACGTTGATGGATGAACAGTTAGCTGACTTTCTGAAATTAAAGGGTAATAAGGAACAGTTATGTCTAAAGTGGACTTCTAATACCCATCGACAGGAGAGAGAATCCCAAAAGGTGAATCTTTAGATCTCCGCGCCAAATTCTCAAAGGAAATATGCACTCTCTAATGTACGTACTGTAAAATCACTAGAACTTCCGCTTCAATCGCTGAACCTTGAACAAATTACATCTGTTTTCCAACATTTGAAGGGCATTCCACTTGCATCGTTCATCAACGCTAAGCCACAAGTCTTAATCGGCCTTGATCATTGTAGTCTGCTCAACTCACTTAAGTATCGCGAAGGAAGGATGGAACAGCCGTCGCCGATAAAAACTCGGTTGGGCTAGACTGTATTCGGACCATGTATGAAAGCGGAAAAAAACACCGAGCAGCCTAGCTTTAATTACCATATCTGTGAATGCAAGGAGAAGGCAGATGAATCACTCAACGATTTTGTAAAGAATTTCTTCGCACTAGAGCAAGTGGGCTCAACAACAAATAGACACCTTCTGAGTGCGAATGACGTGAAAGCAATAACTACGTTGGAAAATACCACCACGCGAAATGGAAACCGGTTTACTGTCCCGCTTTTGTGGAAGGGAGAAAACATTGCATTACCAAATAATAGACCCATGGCGGAACGCAGACTTGCATGCGCGGAAAAGAGACTGAGCCGTGAGCGGAAGTTGGCAGCTAATATGAATGAACAGATACAACAATATTTGAGAAAAGGATACGCTCGGAAACTTACGGATGAGGAGTTAAAATTTAGTAAAGGAATGCGAATATGGTATCTTCCAATTTTTCCCGTTATAAACTCGAGCAAATCAGACAAGGTGCGCATAGTATGGGATGCTGCAGCCAGTGTTAATGGAGTGTCATTGAACTCGTTGCTTCTTTCAGGGCCAGATAACTTACCACCTCTACCAGAGATAATATTCCGTTTTAGACAAAGGAAGATAGCACTATGTGGTGACATAAAAGAAATGTTTCACCAAGTGCAGGTTCGTGAATGTAATCAACACGCACAGCGGTTTCTTTGGAGAAATCAATCATCGGGGAAAATAGAAGTTTTTTTTTAATGCAAGTGCTTACATTTGGATCTACTTGTTCGCCGTGCAGTGCGCAATTCATAAAGAATAAAAATGCACTCGAATTTGCAGCAAAGTTTCCAAGCGCAGTAGATGCCATTGTTGATGATTATCTCGACAGCGTAGATAAAAAAGAAAAGGCGTTGAAATTAGCAAACGAGGTAATTTATATTCATCAGCAAGCTGGATTTGAGATTCGAAATTTTTTAAGCAATTCTGATGATGTTCTGATATCCCTACTTGGCACAATCCAATAAGTGCTTTAACAACAGCACCGGATTGTATGACTCCGAGAAGGTTTTAGGAATGTGGTGGTCTCCCTCAACAGATATGATATCGTTTTTATACAGAACAAAAAGCATTAATACAAACATTTTAAATGGTAAAACACCACCTATAGAAGAGAGAAGTACTCCGAACCTTAATGTGTATATTGGATCCCCTGGGACTCATTGCACATTTCCTAATTCTTCTCAAGATTGTTTTACAGGAAGTATGGCGTAGAAAAACACAGTGGGATGAGAAAATTCACAGTGAAGAGTATGATGCGTGGTGCGAATGGATAAAGTTACTACCAGTTGTAAAGATGATTAAGATACAACGACCGTATTTAAGCGAATTAAAATTCGATTCAAATAGCTCAGTTGATCTTCATGTTTTTGTAGACGCTAGCATGTCAGCATACGCAGCTGTAGCTTTTCTGCGGGTTGAGTGTGGATCTGTCATTGAATGCTCCCTGGTGTGTTCCAAGACGAAGGTAGCACCTATCAAACAGATTTCGGTACCACGACTGGAGTTGAAAGCAGCCGTCTTAGGGGTCAGAATTGCAAAGACAGTTATAAAAGGATACTCTATAAAAATCGATAGGAAGTATTTTTGGTTCGATTCGCATTCCGTTTTGTGCTAGATAAAGAATGAAAATAGAAAGCTAAAGCAGTTTGTGTTATTGTTATTTGTAGAATGCAGATGGGTGCCGTCAGAACAACATTCAGCTGATGACGCTATAAAGTGGAACACCCGAATAGATTTGTCGTCAAATAGCAGGTGGTATAAAGGTCCGTCATTTCTTTATAGAGGAAAGGATGAGTGGCCCACTATGAAAGCAAATATATCCTGTGCTACTGAAGAGTTTAGCATACTTTCACACACCGTATCGCCCACCTTGGCATTAGTGGATTACCAAAGATTTTCATCATGGACAAAGCTTCGGAAAGCTATGGCATACGTTTACTATTTTTCGGACGTAATTCGACGTACCAGAAAAACTGAGATTCGTGGCATTTTAACTCCTAGAGACCTAATGAGAGCTGAGAATTATCTATTCAGATTGCGTCAAGGTGGGTCATTTTCAGATGAGATAAATCAACTTAAGCTAAGCAGTGATGATTCGTTCTACGAGATAAAAAACAAACTAGTAGTTTATATAAATTAAATCCTTATCTTGACACAAATAATGTTCTGCGTATTAAAGGTCGAATTGATGCTGCGAACGATGTTCCGTATAACTGCAAAAGGCCTATAATACCATCACAGATATAAACATCAATATTTTGAAACGGTTATCAACGAGCTTCGACAATCGCATTACGTTCCAGCATTGAGAATGGTGCTGAAGAAAATTCAACGAAGGTGTCAAATGTGTAAAATCAAAAGGGCAGTTCCCTATCCACCACTTATGGCCGAGCTACCAACGGGTCGACTTAAAGCATTTACACGGCCGTTTTCGTATACAGACATAGACTACTTTGGACCAATCTTGGTAACAGTCGGAAGGCACGTAGAAAAAAGATGGGGGGTTTTATTTACCTGTCTAACAGTAAGGGCAATCCACATCGAAATAGCATATAGTATTAGCAGTGATTCCTGCATTTTGGCAATACAGCGATTTTGTGCAAGAAGGGGTAAGCCAATTGAGATCTAGACAGATAATGGCACAAATTTTAAGGGAGCATGTCAAGAGCTAAAAGAAGCAGTAAAATCGCTACAGCCTACTAAAATGGCATCAAAGTTAATAAATGAAAACATAGAGTGGATATTTATACCACCAGCATCACCTCACATGGACGGTTGTTGGGAGCGTTTGATACGTTCCGTAAAACAAACTCTATCCAGCAAAAATCTTGGAAGAAATCCGAAAGACGAGACATTGTTAAGCATGATGGCGGAGGTGGAAAATATCATTAACATAAGACCTCTTACATATGTACCAGTTGACGATCACAGTGACGAGGCTTTGACGCCAAACCATTTTTTACTTGACTCATCGAATGGAACGAGGCTCGGGGGAGATTTGTGTGACGATGGAAACGCATTACGAAGGCATTGGATAACAACCGAAAGGTTTTCGCAAATATTCTGGAAGCGATGGGTTAAAGAATATTTACCAACTTTAACAGAAGGACAAAATGGTTTTATCCTAGGAAACCAATAGCCGAAGGTGATGTAGTCATTATGTGGACGAGCATAATCCAAAAAATACTTGGCCGAAAGGCCGAATAATACAAACTCATTCCAGTAAAGATGGACAAGTAAGATCAGCTGTGGTCCAGACAGTCAATGGGATATATACACGAGCAGCCGCGAAACTAGCAGTACTGGACGTTCAAAGGTTTGGCGAGTGTGGTAATCCAAATGATGCAACTGGATTACCAGGGGGGAGTGTTGCCAAACCTGGTAACACCACCTAAACGTCACCAAATAATATGCGTCGAATTAAACTCGACAACATTTTAAAAGGCCGGTTTCCGGTCTGGGGTTTTTTTCTTTTGGGATTGAGGACTCGAAACAAGATGGCATGTTGAGAAAGTTGTAAGAAACAAACAAAATTTTGTTATAATTAAAGTGTATTTCCTTTTTTTTCTTTTTGAATAACTTACAATAAACTTAAATTAGAACAATAACGTTAAATTTTTAACTTTCACCGAACGCGCAATAGTTCCTTTAATTCTTTTCGCTACGTTAAAATTATAATTCAGTATAACACCCTGATACTTCGCACTGTCCGTTGAGTTTAGGGAGTCTGAATTGCGGTGTCTTGTACTTTCTGGTAAAAAGAATCAGTTCCGTTTTGGAAGGGTTTGGCAGCTTTTTGCCTAAGTGCTGATCGCCTTAACAGCAACCTCTTTAATCCAGCTTAGTATTTTCCCTGCACTATTATGACCACGTCATCTGTGTATGCCGTGGGACTTATACCAATTGTACTAAGCTTTTTAAGGATATCATTGATAACCAGAGTGGCAACATGGCTCCCCCTTGAGAGGTTCCCCTGTGTGCAGACATTCTAATCGAGCTTTTTTCAATGGAAAAGTTTATTTTCCAACTTGCAAGCATGTTGCACCAGGGTCACCTGATAATATAGATCAAGAAAAATGGGTTTCCACCAAAATTAACAGAACCTCTTGGCTACTTTCAGTCCAGGTTCCGTCATCTTTTCTGACGCAACTAGGAATGTAATTTTGCGTAACTTCGAAGTCTCGTCTGTTACCGTCGATTCGTCATTGTGTGCAATAACTTGGCCTTTGTCTATCTCCAGGCTTATAAGATCCAATTGGCGCAAGAGCTAACCATGGCGATTATTGCGTCGGATGTTTAATGATTGCACTTTAAATCAACTGCTAGTGAACCCACCTTTCTGCCATAGAATTTTACTTAGTGGTGAGGCTCATTTCTGTATAAAAGGCCACGTAAATAAGCAGAATTGTCATGTTTGTGGCGAGAACAATCCTCAAGAAGTTTACCAGATGCCATTATATACAGAAAAATGTATCGAGTTGTGCAAATTGAAAGCCGGTGGCATAATCGGGCTTTATTTCTTCAAAATTGAGGTCGGAGCACAAGCCACTGTAAATAGACACTGGTACAATACGATGATCAACAATTATTTGTTCGCAAATTTGCGTGACATCAATGTGGAAGAACTGTGACTCCAACAAGATGATATTTCACCCCACACTACCAATGAAAACATCGCTTTATTAAAAACCCGAATTGGCAATACATAGAGTCATTCCAAGAAATGGACTGTCAATGGACATCAAGATCGTGCGATTTGACACGATTAGATTATTTTATATGGGGCGCTACGGCCGATAAACCAACAACGATTGACTTTGTTAGAGTAATACGCGATATAGGCCCCCTAATTGCTCGAACAAGGGACCACTATATTGCGCTTTGTACGAGGCAGCCGTTGCATAGTGTGACAAATCGCTGATTTAGTGGAGTTAAATTAATAGCGCTTACAAATAAATGCTTTTGAGCTGGTTTTTTGTTTTTTTTTAATTGAAATTCTTCACAGAATAGAATATAACAAATTTTTTTAACATATGACTGCAAAATTCAAGACAAAACAATACATAAAAACCAGCTTATTTTAATTTTTTTAATTATTTGGTAAATCTAAAAGTTACAAGACTTCATGTTCCATGACACTTTTCTTTCTTCTCGGTAAAAATCTTAGACTTGCTAAGAATGGATCTGAGGTTATAAGCAATCGATTTAAGAGTTCAGTATTTGTATCTACGCGTGATATTTTTCTAGTAAACAGTTCCCTAAACCTTCTACGAGTATTTTCCTTGGTTCTTGCCTCTTGCGCTTTTTCTAAAAGTTGTCCGATTGGAAGAATACAAGTAGAAATTATTTGTTCTTCATGAAACAGGACCTCATGCACACTTACTGGCATAAAATACCAGGCATAATTTTTAAGATATAGTTCTCTTGTTTCCTTTGCATACTTCTCAAAAGCATCTGCAGCTTTTGAGAACCCAGACCCAAGAGCTTCTAAGATGATATGAAACTTTTTGATAATTTCTTTATCTATCCCTGTAATTTGGGCAGTCTTTTCCTCATCTCTAAAAAATCTTCTAGCCATGTTTCTGTCATTAGTATTGCAAGACTGTTGAGTTAGCATATCTACCAATAACCCTGTTTCTCTTCTAAATTTTTCTTGGATTAATTTTTTTCTGGCTTTGACTTTTTCTTTACTGCCTTGGTCTCTTACCTGCCACACTTTAACATCTAATCTATACGCTATATGAAGGATGCATTCCATAAACCGTATCCATGAGTGAAGGGGGCTTAATCCAAAGGACATTGCTTCTTGGTTCACATGCCTAGTTGTAAGATTAGTTAAATTGTTCATTTCGGATGGTTTGGCACCGCAATTGTAACACATTTGTGATGAAGATGTTATAGATTATTGTATAGGGTCCGCCATCTAACTTTTTTTATCAACTAGTGCTTTTTTCGTGAATGGTAACACATAGCTCACGTCTGATTTGATAGATAATTAGTTTTATCCTTCCGCTGAACGAATATGGTTGTGCATACGCTTGAACAACGCTGGGAACGGGGGCCTGCGATCGACTTAGAGAAGATGCCGATTTTGCCAAAAAAATCATCTTTTCAGATGAAGCTCATTTTGATCTTGGCGGGTATGTAAACAAGCAAAATTGTCGCATTTGGGGCACAGAAAACCCGCACGCATACATTGAAAAGCCGATACACCCAAAACGAGTCACTGTTTGGTGCGGATTTTGGTCCAGAGGCATAATTGGGCCATTTTTCTTTTTTTTGGCCGTTACAGTCAATGGCGATCGTTATCGGGCCATGTTGAACGAATTTTTGTTCACAAAAATTGAAGAGGAGGATATTGGCAACATTTGATTTCAACAGGACGGCGCTACGTGCCACACAGCCGAAGCTACACTCGATGTTTTGCGCCCTGTTTTTGAAAATCGCATTATCAGCCGCAGAGCTGATGTCGTTTAGCCACCTCGGAGCTGCGATTTGACACCGTTGAACTATTATTTGTTGGGTGCCGTAAAAGATAAGTGTTACGCCGACAAGCCAGAGACAATTGACGCTTTAAAGGACAATATTCGTGAAGCTATTGGTGAAATACAGCTGCACACAATAGATAATGTGCTTAAAAATTGGACCGATCGTGTAGGCTACTGCATGGCCAGCCGAGGCAGCCATTTGAATGAAATTATTTTACATTATTAACCGGAAGGATTGTACTTTCAAATAAAAAAAGAAATTTGAGAAAATATTCAGCAGTTTTTTTTATAGCATTTTCAAAAAAAAAATTTTTTTTGGCGGACCCTATATAAAGCAGTACAAATTTTTGGGTCAATCATTGTTGACAAAAAGACCGGTTTAATTACGATATGCAAACTGTCAATATTAAATTCTATAGGAAGTAGGGTTTTAATTTGGTCTTGAATTGATTCTACCTCCGACTTGATCAGTTATGTATTTTCCTTAGCAAAATTTAATTTTATTGGTCGACAATATCAGGTTCATGATGGGTAAGGGTTTTGCCAAAGTACTTGCTTAATTTCAGCCATAAAGAAATACATCTGGATGGCAACCATTGATATACAAAAAAAAATTTTCATCCGAATTATGACCAGCAGAAAAATGTTGCTTGTATGATTTCTATTGAGCACCATCACAGCCCCATTTTGTTACCAATAATAGTTCTTTTAGGTCAGCAACGGACCTTAAAACGTCTTTTTGAGCTAAACATAAACGCTCAACGCTGTGATTTACTAAACTTTGCAATCAACATTCTGCAGAAGTTTCGCTTACAGTTTTATCATTCGGGTAGTATTTTGTCTAAGCTTCTTTAATTTTGTAGTATGAAGGTAATAAATTGGGAACTTTGTTGTTAATTTTTAGGCGTAGTATTTCGTACTGTTGAGTTGAAAGCTTAATGTCCGTGATTAATGCTAGTGCATCATCTGCAGTTATTAATAAAAATCCAGGAGCAGGTGTTTTTAGCATTTTCCTCACAATAGAACCTTAATAACAAAATTTAACCTACAAAAATATTTAAAAAAAAACAAAAAACAATCAAACCTCTCTCACAGCACTCATCAAAGCTTTTTCTCGGTCTTCCTACTCTAGATGAATAAGGTATTTCATCTAAGATATGTTGTGGTAATGTTAGATTTTCATTTAACCACAGAGAATTTGAATTTTCGAAGTGCTCTCTATGCCGATCACTTTTGGCCCATCTTTCGTCAAATCTTAAACATAAAGTTTTTAAGGTTAATTTGATTGACTTTGTTGCAGCCTCAGAAAATAGTATATGGCTAAAGTAATCCATCTAAGCGCTTAGTTTTGACTTTAGAAATCTAAACATAAAAATTAGCTTTTTCGTGATTTCGATGGGCATCCTAAAAAACGAAAAATTTAGTATGAGTGTCGCACCTGTGCGCAAGAAGTTGAACAACTATACTTTTCGTCTAATGAACACAAAACACACTTATTTTATCTATAAATTTTATTTTCATTTACCACTTATATTAAACAAAATCACTAATTATTTAAGAAAAACTTACTTTCATATCAATGCACAATTTGAAGTTTGAGATGATTTTTTTTTGTTGCCCTAAGCTACTAAAAACAAATTACACAGTCATTACGTAGGGGGTTTACTCTCTGAGAGAAACTGGTTTTTGTTTAATTTTGTGCATGTCATTTTCTTAATTAAATCAAGCTAAATCAGCGATTCGTCACATTGTGCGTCGTATACATATGCCTAAACCTCTTAAAAACAGCAATTATACATACCTATATCTTAGATTTATGTTTCATTTAAAAATGTACACTAAAACAAACGGTTGCATCGGAACTAATGCCATCTAACAGAACATTGATTAATAAATTATTATAAATGCTGGCCAGGACGAGCACATACAACACACAGACTTATACTTTGAAACAGAATTAATCCCAACAAATATTAATCTATAATTCATTTCATTAATGTCACATTATAAGCGGAAAGCTGTACGATAGTGGATACTGAAAGTTGATAGTGTGCTCCAAACGATTATTAGAGATCATAAATGTTTAAAATGTTCTTGCCCATAAATTATTTTAATGAATTTTTAGGAAATTGTAATTTTCCTCTTTTGTGGCATTTTCGGTTAAATATTAATCATTAGTATTTTGAGGGAATGCGTACGTGTCGGTGCGTTTGTATGCGGTTGGTAGATGCGTATTGGATGGTGTTTAACAAAATGCGGTGCAATTTTTCCGCCACTAGCTGCCGTGCAATATACGAGTACTCGTATATGTACATAGGTTCTCGTCCGAGTAAGCTGATTCGAAAATGGGGTAAATGAGGAGAATGGAATATGGCAACAAATAGTGAACACAATTAACGGTAACTAAAAGAGTATAATCAATTCAATTTTACAAATTATCCGCATGCATTACACAATGTGAAAAAGCCAAAATTCACTTGGAGTCTCATTCGACAATTGCCACTGATTTAGGTCAATTTGCGGACAACATGAATAATGGATTTTGTGAAAAGAATTTTATAAATAATCAGAGGATGAATATTATAGCCGCCAGCCCCCGCTGCTGCCCTGTTAAATGCGCAGATAAATTAGTCATTAATATTTAAAGTTATTTCACTATATCTTTTGGTTTGGTTTTATGTGTTATGCTTGAGCTTTTTGTAATGATAAATTTGTTTTGGTGTAATTCATTGGGGTAGGGAAAATAGAGCGAAAAGATTAGCAATTTGTTCAAACTACGTACTATAAAAGCCTACATGGGGACATGCATACCCAATGGAATTTACAATTAAGCTTAAACCATGCGAAATAATTTAGACAAACGATTAATGTATTTCGCTATCATGGTCATAGGATTCTAAATGAGATAAAAGCCAGATAATGCAATACCATACCACAGCTTAAAGCAGTCATCCCGTAAATATCTATGTTGCAAAGCGGCTTAACTTGACTAGTGTGGGGTCTTTTCTTAACAGTTGGTAGTACATGAGATGAAGAAGAAACTTCATTACTCTGCGTTTACTGATTTGAGATACGAATACAACTCGCAGTAATTTTGAGAGTCTAATAGCAGACTCAATACGACGACGAGCCCTACGACGAATATCTGTAGTAAGCATATAATGTACTTTTTCTGGATATTAATGTAGGTGTAGCACGTTTTCATTGCGGATTGTATGAATCATAAGAAGCTAGATTTCGGATGGCAGTTATCCATGATCAGCTTATATGTAAAGAAAACGGGAATTCTACGGAAATAAAGATTTTTCACAGAAGCCATTGGGCCTTACTAACAACCAAATTAATTATTCTCTCCACACTTTCCAAAATATTTGTCCCAATAACGAATTTAACAGTCGGCTTTAGTGTTAGTGTGGAGCTAAATTGTAATGTACGCAAAGCCATGCCTAATTTTTAAAATACGACATTACAAAAGAGAGTAATGCCAATGTAATAATTTAATTTTAATAATACTTAAAAGGATTAAATTTGTTATTTAAATACTAAAATTATACGTAAACTGCTAATTGAATTTACAATAGTTGAAATTGTATAAGCGTTATTTAATTTTCATGAAGTCTAAAAATATTCCTTTATTATTATTTATTGAAATACATTGCAGTAAAAATTGGTAAAACTAAGTTTTTCGTGAATGTTACATTGAAATAATTATCTGTATAAAAAGCAACAAATAAAGCTATTTTCATGCATTTTTACATATACATATATTATATCTAAATTATTAAAACTCTATGTAAAAATATATATGCATATATTTTTTTAATGGCCAGAATGGCCGCCGTAGAGCTCTTTCGGTATAATGTGACGTTATAGCAACATCTATAATATGTACACTATCTTATGCGTACACTATCCTTATTTTTGCATCAAGAA
The DNA here is from genome assembly GCA_949129095.1 of Volucella bombylans. Lineage (NCBI taxonomy): Eukaryota > Metazoa > Arthropoda > Insecta > Diptera > Syrphidae > Volucella > Volucella bombylans. The sequence goes on along the minus strand of OX422140.1, from coordinate 196,995,081 downwards.
TACTATAATGAAAAAAAAAGTTAATAAGAAGTATAATTCGTCGTTTAACTTTGAAAATATGCAAAAAAATTAAAAATGAATAGTCAACTAAAGTACGCTTTTTTCGTAGATATTTCGTTATAAAACAGCATATTTCATATCAAAACATTTCAAATTTTGTAGGTTCCGCTATGTTTGGGAAAATGTTTTAAATATTAATTCAAAAAACATTCTACATTTTAAAGTAATAAAAAAATGATGCAAAATATTATATTTTATGCAGCTATGTAATTACTACATATATCGTTATAGAAAGTTATTGGTTGATAAAAATAATATGACTCTAATGTATAATATTAGAGTTTTGAAAAGAACTCTAACGGAATGCAGTTTTACCGTTTTATATGCACAAAAGAAAAACAAATTCACCTGATTTTGTTAATTTCGACTTTCGAGTGCCCAGTGTGTAGGGTTTATTCTTTTTTTTTTGTGCTTTTATCCTTCGGGAAGGAACTGTTTCCACATTTAGTTGTATATCCATATGCATGTTCGCATCAGAGCTCGATGCGTAATAAGTAATTGTAATTACTCGATAAGTAATTACAAATCTTTCCACACGACTTCAAAATAAATTCAAATTCAAATGCGAATGCGAATACTAATGCGAATACAAAACGTCAAACCTAGTAGTTTATTTGAAAACATTATTGGTACACTTTAGACTTGAGTCCGTACTAATATTTAAGTTGACACCTATTTTAAGTCGCGACTAATGATTGATTGTTATTGTAAAAGGCAAATTGTATTTTTTTTTCTATCGCCTTCCGATTCTAGCACAATTTCAGAAGTGAACTTGCAAAAAAAAAACGAAGGGAAGTAAGGTTAAGTATGTGGTACAGATTAAAAGCAAAAACAGAATATTTACAATAACTGGAACTTCCGAAGTGACTGAAAATGAAATATAGGACGATGGATGAAGCAGAAAAGAAATTAGCCAAATTCAGTGAATTAACCAGATATCAAAGGGGCAAGAGAGAAGCTTCAATTAGTTGAGGACAATGGGCCAGGTGAGATAATTGCGGAGGAAAATGATGAACAGACTGAATCTGATAATGATGCGCAGTCTGAAAATTTACACTTCAGTTTGAGCATCATTAGGAGGGAAATTCAATCCATAAAAGCGACGTTGGAGAGTATAAAGTCTAAGATGTCAATTGAAGAGGTGAAAGAAGTACAAGGCTTTAAGCCAGTAGCAGCCAGTCCTGCAGAGGAGAGACAAATGTTAGAAAGCGGATGCGCAAATGTCAAATGTTTCTCCGCAGAGGAGAACGAAGAGATTCGGTCGGGAAGCCTTAAGGGCAGTTGGGGAACTCACGACGAACCAGGAGCATAAGCTGCGACAGCCTACACAAGTCTACAAAAGCCAAATAACATGAGGCTTAATGGGCACCACATCCCGCCACCGATGTGAAGACGACACCGGCATCACATCTAACAACTGATATGGATGCAGCTAGCCAGAGCTAGCACCGAGCCAGTCGATCGATGGGTGAAGAGACGACGATCTCTTTCATATTCACACCCCAACGAGGGAGCAACAAAGGAGCACCTGTGGTGTGCAGGCGGACGGCCAGTATAATCGGGCACACCCCAACGACGCACCAGTTAGGTTCGATGGGTGAAGTGATGACGACCATTTTTAAGCCAGCACCCCTCCGATGGAGCAAAGAAGCATGTATTCGGACGGACAAGTATTAAGACAACCTCCAACGAGGGAACATATAAACATACAAACAACATCAAACAGCCAAATAACAAACAACAACAAAACCATACAAACAACAACAAACAGCAACAAAAATGTACAAATAACAACACCAAACACAACAATCAACAGTCACAAACGAGAAAAAAATAGAGTGCAATAATACAACTATTACAACCATGAAACTAGCCGTGGCCCGAGGCTAGTTTCGTGGTCAGAGGGCAGAAAGGACAGAGGGCAGATAGGTCAGAAGGCAGAGAGTTCAGATGGCAGAAGGGCTCCATAATAACAAAAAAAATAATAATAATTGTAAGGAGTGACACGCTATTGGTCAGTCCTCTTCCCCCCCAAAACTTAATCAAGATCCACCGGAGTAGTTAAGGATCCGCGGTATACACATGTAACAAATTGGCATTGGCGGCGATCCAGAATATGTCTGGATCGAGATACAATCCCTTTTGGATTGTATCTACACTTTTTTCCTTTCGTCCCGACACTCCAGCTACCTGGTCATCGAGTTTTCTTTCTCCTTTGCGGTCGTTTTTATTTTGCAAAAATTTTAACTAACATAGTTCGATGGTGGAAAAGTACCCGGGCTCAGAAGAGAAAGATACATTACTTTTCGCAATTTCTTTGTGGAATCCAACGGTAGGTAAAATAATAGGCATAGTAACGATCCACAGCTTCCATAAACTCTCTGAGTGGAGTGCCCAGTTATCACTTGAAGGGGAGCGAACTCAGAGAGACTAAGTTTAGTGTGAACTGTGAATGTGTAAAAATGGTATGAATGAGAGGCCTAGTTGGACAAGCTTGCTAGTGTTGTAGCGAGTAATCCCGTAGTTGGGTCCGCTTGAGCCGAATGAATGTGTGAGTGAGCGCGTGCGTGAATATGTGTGTGTGTTTGGCGGGAACTGTGGAACGAAAAACATCTAAGAGGGTAAAAAAAGTTGAAAGTAGAGTCTTTTGAAAAAAAAAGATAGAGTAAAGACACGAGGTCGTGGAAAAAAAAGAAAAAAAAGGAGAAAGGACAGGAAGAAGGCCACAGAAGCGGGAGTAGCATGACTATAGATTGTGCCAGAGAGGGGCACAACACCGCCAGAATAAAAGATAAATACAGCCCAATCTAATACGATAAAAATATGATTTTGCTTGAATTGAAAATTGAGACTCTGGTAGGCCGCGCTTGCGAAAAGAAATCTCGAGAAAAGACGTTTTTGTTCTATTCGGGGCTGTTTAATAGCGGGTCACATCTACCAAGTGTACCGGTAATTCAACAAAAAATAAATCGGCGAGTCCAACGGTGCTGTGTTATAATGTGGTGGAAAATCTGTTTTTTTATTGATTTTAAATTTTTTTCGGCGAAGATTTTCCTTTTTCTATCGCCAAGGTTTCGTCATTCCGGGGGAAAAATCATGTGGCGCCCTTTTCATTTTACCCAGTTTTAGCTGTCGTCCAAGCGCTATCTGGAGAAACTCACAGCTGGGATAGTGGGATCCTAGCAGAAGAAGTAATTTTTTGCTTCGGGGCATCGCTCTATTGGTGCCGGGAATCAAACATAACTAAGTCAATCGTGGTTAAGCGAAGATGGTGACGTGTACCGTAAAATTGTGAACATGAAAAAGTGCAAATAATCCAAGCATTTGTCGACCTAGGAAGCGACTGCGTAACTTTGCAAAAATTGCAGTCGCAAGTGCTAACAGCTTTTCTTATGACAAGGATAATAGCAAGTTAAACGGGTTTGGAGGCGGAGGTTGCCGAACTATAGGAAAATTCTACTCAAATATACAATTTGATGATTTAAAAAGATCGTTTAAAGTGCTAGACGTTTCGGATGAAAGTCAACCATACGAAATGATAGTCGGTCGTCGTTTGCGAGATCAACATCAAGTTAAGATTGAAAAGACGTAAAATCAACTCAAAATCAGCGACTGCACTGCGAAGGAAGGAAAAGCTTTGGTCATAACGGACAATGTAGTTCAACATAGACGAGACATAATCAGGATTGACGATCTGGACACCAGAGATATCACAGACAAGGTAAAGAAACTACTGTGTGAACTCAAAACAGCGCAACTAGTGTGCATTTAACATTGCCCGCTACCCTTCGCCGAATGCAGGATTGTAGAAAAGAAAATAAATTAAAAGTTGCCTCATGATTTTATTCGACTTTTAACTTTTCTGCACCAATAGTTCTTACAAAAAAGAAAGATGACGAAGGTAGAATATGCATCCACTATTGGGAGTTGAATAAGGTGACTGTTAAGCAGAAATTCCCGACTGGTGGATGGTGAACGAAATGGCTGGAAAGAAGTATAATACTTGACAAAATTGGACCTAATATTTGGTACGAATTGCAGAAAAGAGTCGGAAGTACACAGCCTTTACTACGGAGAACGGACTGTACGAGTTCATTCGTATGCCGTTCGGTTTAGTTTACGCTCCCGCCTATTTTCAGATGTGCATTCACCAAATAAAAACACGGTTGGATCGTGGGGATGCTGCGCTCTACAGCAATTAACAATTTTAAAACAGTCAGGACTTACTCTTAGTACCACAAAGCGTAAGTTCCTCAGACACTATCTACACGTAAATCGGATTAGGCCTAGTGTGCGAAAAGCAGAAATGAGTATCAAGTATGACAATTTCTAGGCCTCAGCGGTTATTTCCGAAAATTTGTACCAAAGTAGTCAGAAACTGCAGCACCACTTATCAATTTACTGAAGGTCGACTCTTTTTCGTGAGCGTAGACCGTAGACTATATTTGAGCAACCAAAATCTTTGATCAAAATAATAATAAACGGAATAATAACGGAATAACCACCGTGTGGCGCTCCCATTATTCTGATTTGAGTTCTGTTTTTTTTGTTAAATTGGTAAATCTGTTGTTGATATTTCCTTTAAATCTTAGCGTCATAGCTTGACATTTCCAAAAGTTACGTAGCCAAGAGTACATCTATCTCTGTGTGCGTTGGCGATTTTTTACAATTTTGGAATGGATTTAAGTTTGCAACAACGAACTTGTATTCAATTTTACGTAAAAAACTGATTGAATAGTGCGCGAACGTTGGAAATGTTGGAAAAGTGTTTCGGCAACGATTCTCTAAAGAAAACGGTCGTTTACCAGTGGCACGAGCGGTTCAAAAGTGGTCGTGAGTCAATTGAAGATGATGAAAGCAGTGGCACACCATTGACATCGAAAACAGACGAAAACATTGATGGAGTAAAAGAAATGTTGGTCAATAACCGCAAATTAACCATCAGAGATATAGCGGAAGACTTGAAAATTGCCAATGGATCCGTTAATGATTTGGGTTTCCGTCGTGTAGCAGCAAAGTTGGTGCCAAAAGACCTCAATTTCATGCAAAAGAGAGACCGTGTTGACGTCGCAAAAGAGATGATTTGCGAGGCTGAATCCGATCCCACAATCATCAAAAGGATCACTACTGGAGACGAGACGTGGGTTTATGAGTACGACACGCAATGCAGACATCAGGCAAGTGAATGACGTTCACCAAATGAGACGAGACTAAAAAAACCACGTCGTTTTCAGTCAAAAACGAAGGCAATGCTCACGGTTTTCATGGATTAGAAGGCCAGAGCGTTACGAGACGTTTGCGTGAAGCAATTCGCCGAAAGAGACCAGAATTTTGGGCAGAAAACTAGTGGATTTTGCACCATGATAACGCACCGTCGCACAGTGCCATCATTATACGTAATTTTTTGACGAAAAATGCAACTAATACCATCCAACAACCACCGAATGCACCTGATTTGGCTCACTGTGACTTCTTTCTGTTCAATCGAGTTAATAAAAAGCCACTACGCGGAACGCGTTTCAGCAGCCGAGAGGAAGTAATGGAAAAATCCCAGGAAGCACTGACGAACATACCGAAAGCCGAATATAAAAAATGTTTCGAGGATTGGATCAAGCGCTGGCATAAGTGTGTTGCAGTCGATGGGGATTACTTTGAAGGGGACAATATAGATTTAGATGAATAAACTTGTATTTTTAATTTTCTGAACTTTTTGAACTTTTTGATCAAGGTGGTAAACGTCGAATGTGATTCCGAAACGCATACGGATGCCTTAACCGTTGCTGGAGTTTTAATGCAACAGGGAAGAAGTGACGCGAAACCGAATCCAGTGGCACATTTTATCAGGAAGCTGGTGGAAAACCTTGAAAGATTTCGAATCTATCTTCTGCGCAGAAAATTTAAAGTTATTTCCGATTGTGAAGCTATTGTAGCGACTCAGAACAAAGTCAGGATGGTACCACGAGTTGCAAGGTGGTGGTATATACTTCAAGAGTTTGAACTTACTATAGTTCAGCAACTAGGAAAGAAAGTAGGGTACGTGGATACGATGCGACGCTAACAAGTGGAAAACGAATGGGAAATGGAAGAAGCAAACGCCAACAAGTGTAATATCTGCATTGAAAATGACGACTGGCTAGCAACAACTACAATCAAACACTTTTTCGAAAACAACTGCATGCGGACTATTAGCTGGACGGAAGAAGACTATTTATACTAGACGGCGATCAGAATAAATGGGTAGTACCAAAGGGAGTTCGATGGCAAATCTTAGGAGAGTGCCACGATGAGGTGGCTCACGTGACCATCGACAAAACTGTGGAAAGATTGAAATAACGTTTTAGTTTCCCAGTATACGACGTTTTGTTAGGAGCTACATAAAGCGCTGTGTGGAGTACGCATACGCTTAAAGAAAAGGCGGTTTGGCTTTAGGCGAGCTACATTGTCCGAAGAGGATACCTGTTCCTTTTCATAAAGTTTATATGAATTACTTGTGACCGTTCATACCTGGAAGGGGAGGAGCTAAATATTTGGTAGCGCTGGTAGACAAATGAAGTACACGGTTTTGAAAGCTGTAAAGACCACGAACACAAAGGAAGTATTAACAGTGCTAAACCAGGTTATTGAGTGTATTGGAACGCCGAAGTGCGTAATTAACGACAGGGGTACTGCTTCTATGGCCAGTGCATTTACAAAATATTGCTAAATTTATGGAATAAAGCATATTATGACGGCCGTCAAGACTTCTCGTGCGTATGTTTACAGGTTGAGAGGGTTAACCGCATTTTGTCAGTAGCACACAAGTGTACTCATTTATCAGACAAAGACTGGGCGCAGCAGTCGAGAAAGCTTCGGTGGAGCTTAAATATGGATAGGAGTGCAATTACAAAAAGGAGCTCGCATGAATTAATGTTTGCATGCACGCCAGGATGTATTGCTGGGACCAAACTTTTGATGGACCTGAAGCAGAATGGACACTGGAATCAAGACGAATTGATTCACAGACGTCATACCGCAATGCATAACATCGCATTAAACCAGCAAAAATAGAATAGATGCTTCGAGAAGGCCCACAAGAAACCAGACGAAATCAAAAGGTGGTGTGAGCTAGATCGTATGGTGAAAATTACCATTCGGAAGAAGAGGACGGTGACACTGCGAGTCACGAATAGATTTTCCAGATAATCCAACGAATCCTCGCGATCGAGTCTTAAGTCAGGATGGGCGAGCTGTAGCACTTCCTCAATACAAACCATTTAGCCGCCTCACACATTATTTGGATCCGTATATTGAGGCTTTGTCAGAGGGAGTGAGATATTTCTTACATCGCTTGAGGAAACCTAGACATGTTGTCATTCCAACATAGGTTGTCACTGACACACATAGGGAGAATGGAAAGTTTTTCGGTATCAACGATGCAAGTGCCGTTCATTAATAATGGCTGGGTACCTAAATTTCGGTTTAACGATAGCATAGTGTTTTGGAAGCATTAAATTCCACTTTGTTCCCCAATAGGTTACGCTGCTAATATCGGGATTTAATGATCTTAGCATACGCTGCCGTTCCCGTTCAACATTCGAAGAGCAGGGACTTGAGTTCAGGAACGAATATGAAAAGCAGAGAGGACTGTTTTCAGCATAGGAATATATTGAATTAGAACTAGCAGACAAGAGATCATTGACGAAAATTAAAAAGAGTGTCGGAAACAGAATAGAGCAGTGTGACACACCAGCATTTCCCAATGTATTCGCTAAAAGACAAAATACCTAATAATATTATTGGCCCGCGTCTACCCCGGACAACTTTATTAAGCTTATTAACAACCTAAGCTTAAACTCTAACAAAGACATTTTTAACCTAAAGGGTCGAGGAGTGGCATATTGAACAGTGATTTTTTGATTTCGTATTTACTGTTATTTAGACCAAAGATTCTGCATTCTAAATATTATTTCAAAGTGACAGTAATTGGTGCGGGGAGTTCGGATCGGGTGAAGTGGGACGGATCTTAGATTACGGGGATTGGAATGAATGAATGAAATATTTTGCGTTATTCTCGGGACAATGTTTCCAGTCAATAACTGGTTTAGAAACAGTGACTTCACGACGTTTTTGTAGGGTATGAATGCTAAACAGTTTTAGCTGAAAATTTTCCGCAACATACCCCACCATCACTTCCTAGGAAATGGGCTTGCATTCCTAAGAAGCGCAAACCATTTCCCTAGGCTTAAAGTTTCTTAGGAGAGACATTCCCATCAAGGCCAATACTAATCGTTCAATATTTAGACCAAAGATTCTACATTCTAAATATTATTTCAAAGTGTCAGTAATTGGTGCGGGGAGATCGGATCGGGTGAAGTGGGACGGATCTTAGATTACGGGGATTGGAATGAATGAATGAAATATTTTGCGTTATTCTCGGGACAATGTTTCCAGTCAATAACTGGTTTAGAAACAGTGACTTCACGACGTTTTGTAGGGTATGAATGCTAAACAGTTTTAGCTGAAAATTTTCCGCAACATACCCCAACCTCACTTCCTAGGAAATGGGCTTGCATTCCTAAGAAGCGCAAACCATTTCCCGAGGCTTAAAGTTTCTTAGGAGAGACATTCCCATCAAGGCCAATACTAATCGTACAATACATACAAAAACAAACTAAACATCTGATAATCGGTCTTTTAAGCTACTCTACTCTACTGGGACTTAAGACTCTTCTGACTCAGCGCTATAGGGCTTAAGGTCCTCAGCGTGCCAGGTACCTTTATTTTGACCATTCGCATCCACTAAAGTGTATGTCCACGCTGATACACGTTTGAGGATCCTGAATGGTCCTACGAATTTCGGTGCAAGCTTGGCCGCGTAGTAATTAGCTTCGTCAGACAACACGAAGTTTCGTCGCCATACTAACTCGTTCGGGAGATATTGCACATCTCGCCGTCGAAGGTTGTAGGCTTTCGCCGACTACGTATATCCTCCCTCAACATCTCGAATCTCCTACCTAACTCCGGTATATCTAAGTCACTAACTTACCTATTCCTTACCCTACTTTCGAGATCTAAGTCCCTACCTATAGTACCTGTAGTCTCACTACCTGGTACTATGTTCTTACTACCTAACCAACAGTTACTACCTATCCTACTCTGGAGATAATCCCTCGAGGCCTCAAATTCTGTACCGCGGGTCACCATCTCCCTCCCGAAATTCATGTAATAGGGGGATACCCCCAGCACCTCGTGTTGGGCCGTGAGAATCGCGCCCGCTACCTTCGCCAACTGCGAATCCCAACCTCGGTGATTCTCCGAGACATACGCTCTGAGCGTTGTCATAATTATTTGGTTAATCCTCTCCGCCGGATTAGCCTGCGGGTGGTAATAAGAGTTGCAAAACCTTAAGTCATTTTTGGCTTAAACCTGTCTTTAATTCACAAGCCAATTGGTGGAATTTAAATTAAAAAAAATTTAATTCATAAGCTAGTCGGTGAATTATGAATTACAACAATTTCAATTCATAAGCTAGTCTGAGAATTATGAATTACACCAATTTCAATCATAAAAATTATGAATTGGGGAATTCGTAAGCTAGCTTTGATTTTATAATTTTAAACCAATGTGATTCAAGAGCGCTTAAAGGATTGTATATGTATGAGTAGCTGTGTATGCTTTATGCGTTAAATAAGCCGATTGAATTAGTAGAAATATTGATAAAATAATATGTTGAGGCTGTGGCTTATCGTGCTTCCTGCTCCTTCTCCTGTGAGCGTTTGCTAAAACCGTTAGAAAAAAAAACTTGAGTTGGTCAATTGATTAAAATAAGTCATTCACAAATCGATTGTTGAATACGTGACAAGCATTAGTGATCAAAGTGCATACAAGTAATGAAGTGAGAAAAGTTATTGAGAAAGTTATTGAATTGAAAAAAAAAAATTTGTTGAAAGAAGTTATTGAATTGGAAAAGGTGAGTATTGCAGATTCGCTCGTTTGTTATTTGTTTTTTTAGGGCATTTTAAGAAAAAATTAGTTCGCGAAGGTTGTTTGAGTAGATTTATTAATATTAATTATTTATTATTTATTATTAATATATTATTTAATATATTTATTAAATGTTATTTCTATTTTTGATAGAAAAATTTTCATTTCTCTTCAGAAGCATATGAGGCTGTAAACAAGTCAAACTTCCTTTAAAATACACATTAAGTCCACAAAATATGACCTTGGTGTATTTACCTTTTTAATGAAATCTAAATGAAGTCACTATTTCAGTTATTTCTATAAAAAAAGACATACAAGTTGAAAATCAAAGTAGTTTTTTTTTATGGAATTTGTTTTGTGAAGATGTAAGTCAAGTAAAAATCGTCAACATGGAAAATACGCACGGAAGAAAGCTTTTTCTTTCTGGGAAATGCGAACTACTCGTAACATAGTAATGAATCTTTTTTTTAACAAAGTTGTTCTGGAAAACCTAATTTTTATTTAGATATTCAGAAAGCTTTTTCGGATACTTTTTTAGATTGATTGGTCAGTTATTAATTATTATCGATTTGCTAGTTTGTTTGTTGCCAAAAATGAAATTTAAACTGAACATAGTTGCATAGTCTTATGAAACTTTGAATGCGTTTATGTCGAAACTACGTTTTTCAATATTTCTCCTAACAACTGAACCGATTCTTATTATTTTTATTTCAATATGATAGTAATATCCGCAGTTAATTTGTAAACAAGTATTTTAAAAATTTGTTGACACGAAACCAATTTTTTTGATGTTTATGGTAAATAAAATGAGAGCAATTTGGGAAATTAATGGTACATTTTTATTTCATTATATACCTTTTAAATAAAAAAAAGAGCAGATCAGTATGTTCTTTCTATTTCGATAAATAACAATTTGGAAAATCTTCTAGTTTTTGGGCTCTAGGTGTGAGATACCCCCTGAATTAAATTAGAACTTGTTAAGTATTGTGTTTAGATTTAAAAGACTTTATTTCTTTTTCCATAAAACAACCTTCGTAAATGTACATAAACAATCTCTGAAGTAGGAATCTTAATTACTATGTTCATACCGTCAATATTTTAAATGTTTTGAATAGATTTAGATTAAAAATGATGGATACAAATGAAGATTCAGTAGGAACTGAAAAGTTTGGTGCAATTCGCATTCGTAATGAAGGCTTTGAAACGTTAAGCAAAGAGAAATCTTCTGGTGCTTTGCTAGTACTAGTAGTGGCAGTTCAGGAAACATAAGTTTCCGAGAACAGGATGTTTTAAAAAGTTGCCAAAAAACAAACTACTTGGATGGTACATTTTTTACAGTTGATGCTAAGGAGTCTGTTAAAAAAAAAAAAAACAAAATCATAGCAAAATGTAATGTTTGTTCAGTGGCTTTATCTGGCAGTCTTAATGTATCATCTAATTACTTGCGTCACCTTAAGGTAGGGTCATATTCGCAGAGTAGAGTTTCGTAATCTTTTAAATTTTAATCTGGAAAACTTACAAATAAAACACCATTACAAATTTTAGGAATATCAACTACACAAGGCAGAGAAAATTGCAAAATTGGAAGTATCAAGTCGCATTATTCGAAGAGTAAAGTTAATTATTTTAATCGTCTTTAAATTAGAAAATTACTTTTTATATTTTATGGGATATGTATATTGGCACCCGCAAATTTAATTATCCAGGCTTAAAGTGAGGCAAACAACTCTACACCCTACTCTCACTAATTGCATTTGAGGATGCTAAAACATAGGTCGTTTCAAACAATTCCATTTAAGGGGTAATACCACTACAAATATTTCAAAAAATATTTTTTTTTTTCAATTAGAGTTTTCAAAAATATGTGTATGTATATATTCCGCTACAGTAGTATTACCACTTAAAACTCTTGTACTACTTTATTTATAGTAAAGGAGCCAGTCTTACTTTTCATTTTCAAAGAAAATAAAGATTTCATTATTATCAGAACTCAGACTTGTAGCACTTCTAAGAAAATTTCATTTTTCTGTAGTCTTAATAAAGTTAAGGAGGTTGGCTTCCTATAAATAATTTCGACCAAGAAACTTTAGGCACCTTTCGCTTTTTTAAGACTTTGATATAAAACATGGAAATCAGCCCCTTCAGCATTTGACCCGGTATACTGCTGTACGACTGTTGATGTGTGGACAAGTTCCAGGAAAAGGTTTCTAGAAATGACCGCACATTGGGAAAGAATTGAAAGATGCAATAAATGTATTATATGTGTGTACATATGTATATTAATCATAATTTAATATTGCACACCCTGCAATACGAATTGTAATTTGCAGCTCAGTGAAAAAGATTTAAGCCGGAAATCAGCGGCTTTGGCCTACAAACGATTGTACGGAATCCATGACTTTGTTAACATTGCTAACAAAATTGTTGAAATTCAACAATATTTTGGATTAAATAATGAAAAAATCACAGCAACGGTAACAGACAATGGTTCAAATTTTATCAAGGCGTTTAGAGAGTTTGGAATAAATAGTTTTGAAACTTTTATGGAAGGTAAAATTAGTAATGAAATAATTAGTTAAGTTAATTTTTTTTTCCGATCGATTCTGTTTAAACAAGTTTCAAAATCACTTATATGTATATATTGGGCATACCGATATGAACACAAAATATGAATTAATTAAAAAACACACTTTTTATTCTTTTAACTATTATTTTGCGAATTTTTCAAAGAAGCCTTGTTCTACCGTAACGCTTTGTTCGCTTTTTTTTAACCCTAAACTGTCAGGTATAAAATTATTTTTTGACGAGTCGCGATTTAAATTTAGTTCATTATTAACCAGAAAGAACTTTTGTTAATTCTATTTGTTATATAAAAAAAAAGACGACAGACGACATATATTCGCATCCAATTCATGTGGAATCAAGTTTCCATGACCATCAATGCACTACCAATGATGAAAACGTTGAAGAGGAAGAAAACGATCTGCTACCTGAGAATGAATCCCTTGAATTACACCTTTCCTATCATTTGCGATGTGCCAGCCACACCCTCAATTTAATTGCAAGCTCCGATGCACACAAGACCATTACTGAGAACACAGCAATAAAGTCCATACACTCCAGTGTTATAAAAAAATGTGAGGCTTTGCGGAAATGTTTAGGGTTACCAAAAAGCAGGGAGCAATTGCAAATATTCTTGGGATGTAGCTTAAAAAAACCTGTAGTAACGCGCTGGAATGGTCTTCATGATTGCTTACAGCAAATATTCCATCTGAAAGATAAATTGCTAGCCTGGGAGCTTAAGAGCATATCTAGCAAAATATCGCTCTTTATTGAAAGCGATTTCGAGTACATTGATGACTACTTGACCTGGTCAAACCATATAGCTAGGGCAATTGATATTTTGCAGGGGAGGACAATTGCCATTATGGCTATGTTCTGACAACTCTTCTCACAATAAGGCGGAAATGGGAATCTCTTCTTACTAACAATGGGCTTAAATTTTTTGCGCCCATTGTTGAAAAACTAAAGAATTCTTTGCTGTCACGTTTCCATGATTATTTCGAAATAAACGATAGGGATGAAGTTGCAGCAATAGCTGCATTGACTCACCCCCGATTCAAAATAGCGTGGATAAATCTGTTAGACATGGATAAACAGGATAAAGGGAAGAGTCTTCTGCAATCCCTAATAAAAAGCAGTAGAGAGGAAACACTAGAAAGAAATGATACCACTGACAACTTCTTTGATTTCGGCGATGTGAGCAGTAACAGCATCCTAACCTCAGTTATTCCACAAGGAAGTGATGAGACTGAGATCAGGAAGTTTTTGGTGAGCAAATGCTCCAATTTAGACAACTTAAAGGGCTACCCTTTAATAAGGTCTCTATTTTTGAAATATAACACCGCATTGCCATCATCCGCACCGGTGGAAAGATTATTTTCACATATCATTATGCTGGATTCATCAAAAAATAACAGAATTAACGAAAAAAACTTTGAAATGAGAATAATTTATAAATCGAATTCACAAAATAAATACCTCTAACATTTTAACTAATATTAAGTTTGCTTTGTATTTTATTTTTATTTTTTTTCTTATATAACTTATTGTTATAAGATAGTTTGTACGCTGAGATCTTTTATTTTGTGATAAATTTTTTCTTATAAGAATTAATTTTCATTTTCATAATTTTTTAAAGAATTCTGTAAATTTCACATGTTTCCTTGTAAAAGTTCAGTCATTAATGTAGCTGGTTCAAATTTTTTCTAACTCAAATTTACAAACAAATAATAACAACTTCTTCACTTCTTCCTTCTAAGCAAAAGCCCAGTTAATTACTCGCTGCTTGTTTTTCATCTGTTTTATACAAATATCTGAAAATTATGTATATTATTAATGTCAATGTGCTGATTGAAGTTACTTACAAGCCAACAACTATAATGTCGTCTTCGTCTTCAGTGTCATAATCTGTATATTCTTCAAATATAAGAATGAACTTTTCACAAAGAAAAATGAGATTATCGCAAATGCCATGCTGTAATAAAAGCATTAGGCGAACATCGAATGCAGAGTTATGATAGCAAAACATAATTCTTAAGGCTTATTTTATTTCTTCTAATTTTAGAACATAATCATTATATTGTTCTTGGTATCCTCGTGCTTGTCACATAGGTATAATCGCCGTGCAATCTATATCGATCTCATATCTTAGGTTCTCTAATACCTTTAATATTTCCCTCATCTGAACGAACATATTTACCTACTAATTTGAAAACAAAAGATGAAACAGATATAAAGCTGGTACATTCTTTTCAAAAAACAAAAAAAAACTCTTCTTTCTTAAATGTTAATAGATCTTGAATATTTATCTTTTCTCACTCTAATTACTGTATGCACTTTGATCACTAATGCTTGTCACGTTTTCAACAATCGATTTGTGAATGACTTATCAACATATTATTTTATCAATATTGCTACACAGCATACACATGCACATACAATCCTTTAAGCGCTCTTGAATCACTTTGGTATAAAAGTATAAATTCAAAGCTAGCTTTGATGTAATTCATAATTCACCGACTAGCTTATGAATTGAAATTGGTGTAATTCATCATTCTCCGACCAGCTTATGAATTTAAATTGCTGTAATTCATAATTCACCAGCTAGCTTCTTTTTTTTATAATCAGCGCGCGCTCAAGGTGTTTGAGTACCCTTAAGGTGAGATTGTACACAGCGCGGGCAAAGGAAATTTAGGGAGGAAGAAAAGAGAGGTACCGATGTATATTGTTCTTAAATGATTGCAAGTTATAACGACCAGGAAATCCAGAGATCGGAAGGGCATTCCATAAGGAAGTTGTACGGCTTAGGAACGAATCACGATATTTTAGAGTACGTCCGAAAATGGGCTGGAGGGTATACTGATGAGCATTCATAGCGAGAAGGGTGCTACGGTTGAAAGTTTGAATGGGCGGTACAACTACCTTCTGAATTAATTCTTTTTCAAATTATAAATCAATTTTTCGCTTATGGCTTAGTGTTTTTTTAATTAATAAACTTGCAACTCTGGTGGTAATGGGCCGTAAACCTAATTTGTTACTCGTAAGAGTCACAGAGAGCTTTAAGCTACCTTCCGCGGAATTGGGGACTGTTGTCACACACGACAAACTTGGGTACGCCGAACAATGAGAAAAAATTTTCATCTAGTTCCTTGCACATTGCCCTTGCAGTTGCGGAACGTAGGGGAAAGAGCAAGGGGAATTTAGAAAAATAATCGTCAGCGGTAAGAATGTAATTGTAACTCCGAGTGGACTTGGGAAGTGGGCCTACCAGATCTACGCAAACCATTTCCCAACACCTTGACACACCTTCCCTCTCAATCATCAGACCAGCGGGTCGCTCGTTCACAAGTTTCACCTTTCGGCAAATCGTGCAATTCTTTACATATTTTGTTACTTCTGACCGCATCTTCGGCCAGTAGTACCTAGCTCCTACTCTCGCAAATGTTTTGGGGACGCCCATGTGACCCGCTAATGGGTTATCATGGCACGCCTGTAAAATCCCTAATCTACCTAGCTTTCCTACTACTAATTTCCACTCTTTACTGTTAGCTTCAAAAACTACTACCTGCCTTTCCTTCACAAACTTGAAGAGTTTGCCCCCCCCCCCCTGCTCCCAACAAGGGGTAGGCTAACGGGTTAGCTTCTACTGCCGCAATCATTTTCCTAATCCAAGGGTCTTGATCCGCTTCTGAGATCCAAAAAACTCCGGGACTCCTCGCGAAAGCATGTCGGGAACTACATGCTCTTTCCCCTTGTTGTGGACCATCTGAAAATCGAATTGCTGCAGCCTCACTGTCCATCGACCTAGTCTCCCTTGAGGTTCCTTAAGGTTGCTCAGCCACACTAGCGAATAATGATCAGTTACCACCGTAAACCGAGCCCCTTCGATGTATGGTCGGAACTTCTCAATCGCGCAGAGCACTGCCAAACATTCCTCTCAGTGAGATAATACGGCCCCTATTCCATAATTCGAGGCGTCCGTCTGAACTACGAAAAGGCCTATCAAAGTCTGGACATGTTAAAATGGGTGCCGTCACTAGACATTGTTTCGCCTTCCTAAAGCTTTCCTCACACTCGTCCGTCCATATAAATTTCCTATCTCTCTTTAACAAATCTGTTAAAGGCCTAACTAAAGCGGCGAAGTTTGGTACAAAACTTCTATACCAAGAAATTGTCCCTACAAAACTCGTAATTTCCTTCGCACTCTTGGGTGCGGGGATCCTAATTATGCTATCTACGTTCTCTGGATCCACATGTAGTGCATTCTAAATATTTCAAAGACGGCCTACAAAAGTTGCATTTTTCCCGACTAACTTTTAACCCTGCCGCATACAATCGTTTAAAGACCCCTTCCAGTATCTTAAGGTGTTGGTCGAATATATTTGTGACGATAATAATGTCGTCCAGGTACACAAATACGTGTGGCTCTAGATCAGCACCTAAGATGCTGTCTATAAATCTCTGCCACGTGGCAGGCGCATTGTGTAGTCCGAAAGGCATTCTCTTAAACTGGAATAGGACTCTATTCGGAACCATGAAGGCTGTGAGTGGGCGCGATCTCTCCTCCATGGGGATCTGCCAGTAGACCGACTTAATATCTAATGACGTCAAATATTTATATTTGGCGTCCCTAAGCTTATCCAATGTCAATGAGATAAATGGCAATGGGTAATCATCCCTATCTGTAACCTTATTAGCTTTCCTATAGTTGCGCAGAACCTAAAAGACAAATCTTTTTTCTTGATAAGGACTATCAGAGATGCCCACGGACTGTTCGATTTCTCGATAACTCCCGCCTCTAGCATCTCGTTTAGCTCATTATCAATGTGTTTTTGCACCGTAGGCGACACAGGGTAATACCGTTGTTTAATAGGTTCTGCCGACGTCCTAATCTTGTGTTCTACCAAATGAGTACACCCCAATCCCTCGACTTAAAAATACCGTAGACCAAAGCTTCCAACTGCTATGCTTCGGCGACGTCCAGTTCGGAGATTTCGCGAATTGCGGTAATCGATGTAAGCGACTGTTGGCTCGAAAGTTTCTATACTCGTGATCTTAAACCCGGGACTATTCCCGCCAGTGCCAAGGATCACGGTGTGGGGTATCGCTGGTATAACGAGATATTATATGTACACGGACCGACTGTGTACTTCAATTGGTAGAGACACCACCCCCACGACATCTACAATCTAACTTGACTTTTTTCTACTCTAAGCCCTAAATCCTTAACTACTCTCCATCCCTCACCTCCTATTATAGTGCGAGAAACGCCACTATCTAAAAGACCTAACATCCCTATACCATAAATATTAACTCCTACATATGGACGCCTATCATTACCGTTTGCCTCCAAGCAAAACCCTAAATGAACTATTGAGTTCCCCGACTGGTTTCCAACAGGCGACCTATCGACCGGTGCTCCCGTCCTGCTCGCCCGGAAGACCGTTGCGCGTTTCCCGACGTGCCGCTGCAACGTCGACATTGGCGCCGTGTCACTCCTATCGCTCCACACCCGTAGCAGAGTGTAGGAACTGAACACGCGCTTGAAAAGTGGCCTTCGCCATTACAATTGAAGCACGGGATGGGTGCACGCGGTGGTATGTCCTCTAGGGCAACCGTCCCAGTTAACGAACGCCAAATCTGGTTCCAACAACCAACGCGTCCTCGGATTGGGTGGTGGAGCAAAAGCTTCCACGTTGGCCCGCACCGTCTCCAACCTGCGACCCAACTTAACCAGGTCTGCAACAGTCTTGGGGTCTGCTAGCCCAAGCTGTTGCTGGTAAAAGGGGGCCAGGTTCCTCTGAACTATGGCATGCTTCCGCCGCTCCATTAGCGGTTCCGAAAGCCTGCCAAACATGTTTTGTACGACCGCGACGTAAACTCCAATGGACTCATTACTTCCCTGGGTACGATGCCTGATTTCCTCCAGTAGGAGGTCATCATAGTTGGGGAGAAGTAACTCCAGTTTCAGTTTCGCCACAAACTCTTGCCAAGAAGAGACCGAAAACCTAATCGCCCTATACCAAATGAGCCCCTTCCCTGAAAAGAGTTCAACTGCTGCCCTAAACACGTGAGCTTCATCACCGTGAACTTCACATCCCACTTGGCCAGGTATTCCCCCTTCGCATACGGCAAGCGCTCGCTGTGGTTACCCGTAGTTGCGTAGAGACCAGTCTCTTCTGCAACAGCAGGCGTCACCGGTGATCTCACAGCGCGGACTGGTGTTCTGTCCACTGCTTGATGATGCTGGGGGGAAAACTTTTTTTGCCTAATTTGCTGCTGCTGCTTATTGTTGCGTTCACCCAACGTTGGCTGTGGTGTTCGGTTTTTGACAAGCCTCGAGCACGATTTCTCTCCCTCGTCCTCGTAGCCTACCACGATCTCATCGTCCGACTCCTCTTCCGTAACTCCGACTAACTCTCCGGCTAGTACGATCAATCTATGCTTGAGATCACACTTCTCTTCGGTTTGCTCAGGAGAAGTGTCTCTCCCCCTATCCAACCTACCCTAGAGCCCATTCGATTTTTGTAAGAATCTTCAAGTATTCCTTAGACTTAGGATTACTTGGAGGTTCTTCCAAGAGCTCTTCAATCTGTTTTATCTTTGCAAGTATGGCATCTCGTTCCTCTACAAACGTGAATTTGTAGGCCGAGTCTAAATTTAGAGACCATCTGCGTTCGAGCATACGAGCGGATCTCAACGACTTCCGCATGGCTTCCACGGTGCCAATGGGAAACCCGCGAGCCTCCATTTCGTATGCCATCTCGTCCACAACGAGCCTATTTATTTCCATATCCAAAAAAAAAACTATAAAAAGAAGGCAACAAAAAAGAACGATGTCGCAGAAAAACAACTTTACCGATGGAACCTACTAAAAAAAACCCAAAAATGAAAACTCACAATAAAACAAAAGAAAACGCAAAAGCAAATGGCCAAACTAAAACAAAAAAAAAACCAATGAAAAGAGTGACTGGTCACCCTGAAATTCAATTCCCCCGAACGCACGAGAAAAAAAGGAAGAAAAAAGACACCCAAAAGAAAACTAAAACAAAAAAAATTAAATGTAAATATATGTATATAAATGTATGTATATTATATAAGTAAGATATATTTCGAAGGGTCTAAAAAATAAATTAAAAAGTCAAACGCGTAAAGAAACAATTTTGTTCAAACGGAAAAAATATATATGTATGTACCTCCGTATAACCACGTATGGATGTATGTATACATGTGTAAATGTTCAGATGTGTTTATAGAAAAAAAAACAAAGTTAAATTAACCACAATGTCACACCAATAATTATATAAGTATATAATATATTAAATAATTATAAGTAATAATATGTAAGTTTATATGTGGAATTACGTGTTTATATATATACGAATGAATGTTAAGTAAATACTGAGTATAAGGCAAAATCAAACCAAAGAAAAAAATAAAACGTGTATGTGCGTATATATTTTGGTTCGAATAGGTTACTTTCCACTAGGAAGTGGATGACAAGGAGACAAAAAAAATAAAAAGGCACCTACTTGGAGGCCTGGTACTTGCCCAGGTATAGCGACTCCTATTGCTAGCTCCTAGTGCTGTCCACAGGTACTTTATTTTTTCTTTTCTTTCTTGGTTCCTTACTCTTGGTGATTGTTGTAGTTCCCGTTGCACTTCCAATTGAACTTTCCTAGGAAAAACGCAAAGGTATCAACAATTCTAAAACTGAAAAACACACAAACAACTTCCCTACTTATTATAAAATAATCTCCGCGACAAGTAAAAACCGACCGTGAAGTAAAAGAAGACGGATAGAAAACGATCAAAAAGAAAATGCCGGTCAATGAAGTTAAAAGAAAGCCCCACGTTGGGCGACAATTGTTATGTTTGATAACAATAACACTTTCTGGAATCTCACTATCCCCGCAGGTAGCGCTTTGATGGCAACTAAACCCGGGTTAAACAAAAAGTGCGCCACGTGATTTTTCTTCGGAATCACGAAACCTTCCCGAGCGACCAAAAAGAAGAAAAAAAAACTCCCCGAAAAAACTAAAATTCAACGACAAAAAAAAAAAAAAAACTGATTTTTTTTCCCATCACGTTATAAATGCCCCATTGGGCATTAGCGGTACACTCGTCAATAGAGTGACCCGCTATTTTCACAGTCCCGATACGCAAAAAAAACAATAGGCAACGGGTCGCGTGTCCCGTATATTCTCGGGATTTTTCCTCGCACGCGCGGCCCACCGGAGTCTCACTTTGAAAAAGTCACAAAAAAAACGAGTTTCCAATTTTTTTTTTCTACACTGCACTACACTACACTTATCTTTTCCTTGGCGGTTCTGCGCGCCTTTCTGGCACAGTGACTCACTCCTTCTGTCCCGCTACTCCCGCTGTCCAATTCCTCGTTTGTATCCTTTCTCTTTTTCCTCTTTTTAGTCTCCTCCTTTTTTTTTGTCCTTCATTTCTCTTGCCAAGCAAACTCGCGATTCTACTTTAAAACAAAAAAAATCTACTTTACACAAAGACAGAATTGCTTTTCGTAATTCTCCAAACTTTCAAGAAAAAAAACCTTGCGAGAATACTCCAAAAATTCGCAATTAAAAAAAAAACTGAGTTTACCCTAGCTAGCCTCTGGTCGTCACCAAAGTATCTTCCAGATCTTTTACGATCCACAGCTCCCGCCAGACGCACACACATATTCACACGCACATTTTCCCATACATTCGTTCAGCACTAGTGGACCCAACGACGGGATTTCTAGCTACAACACTAGCAAGCCTTGCTAGTGTGTGCACCCGTGTCCGACTAGGCCTCTCACGCATACCATTTTCTACATTCATACTAAACTGCTCAGCTTTGGAGTTCGCCCCCACTTCCAGTAATGACTGGGAACTCCATTGACTGAGCGAGTTTATGGAAGCTGTGGGTAGTAACTATTTCCCTACTCTTAGGTTCTACATACAATTAAAATGCGAAAAACAGTTTCTTTCTTTTCTGCTACCCGGGCATTTTTCCCACCATCGGATTACACTAATAAAAATTGTTTGTTTAGATACAAAGGGATCCAGATTGTATCTCGATCCAACCATTCATTGGATCGCCGCCCCTCACGAAAGCTCAGTACAGTGCATAGACAAACTAACCTAGATGTTAAACTTTCCAGATATTGGAAAATCAAAACCGATAGCTGACCAATAGCGTGTCACTCCTTACAATTATTTATTAATTTTTTGCAGTTGGGCCCTTCTGCGATCTGGCCTGTCTGCCAGTTTGTACTTTTTTGTACCATCGTTGTTTGTTGGTTGTTGTTGGTTAGTGATGGTTGTTGTTGGTTGTTCTGGTTTGTGTATTGTACATATGTATGTTTTTCTTTTCCCTCGGTGGAGGCGGTCTTATTACTTGGCCGTCCGCCTACACGCCTCAACTGCTCCTTCGGTGCTCCATCGGTGGGGTGGGGCTTAAAAGGGGTCGTCAACCCTTTACCCATCGAACCTAACTTTTACAGCTGGTACGTCGTTGGGGTGTGCCCGATTATACTGGCCGTCCGCCTGCACACCACTGTCGCTTCTTTGTTGCACCCTCGGGGGGGTGTTGCTATAAAAGAGATCGTCGTCTCTTCACCCACCGATCACTTGACTCGTTGCTAGCTCTGGCTAGCTGCATCCACATCACTTGTGGGATGTGATGCCGGTGTTCGCACCCACATCGGTAGCAGGATGGGGTGTTCTTTAAGACTCCGGTTGTTGGCTTTCGTTGGGGTGTATGTTCCAGGGATCGTCTTCCCCATCCGTCATCATCGTGTTGGGGTGTCTGGATTGAAAGGACCGTCCGACCCCAGCTGTTGGCGGCTTTCAGACGTCCTGTCTGATGCTGCCGGTTGCGAGTCTCTCATCTTTTTATGGGCGCCAATAACGGTGTTGTCCTGGTGGACCTCCTGTCGCACCCTGGGGTTCCTCCCGTGAACCTATGTTTGTTGTTTTCGGAGGTCTGGGATTGGTGGGCCACTGGCTGATGGGAACATGGCTGCCCTCCACCTCCACCCCCGTCAGAGCCCGGTGTTCCCACTCAAAGAGAAGAGGGACCGAAGGGACTTGCACGGGAAAAGAGAGCCAAACTTGTCTTCCGCAACAAGCTTATTATCTAACATATCCTTCCGTTGGGTGACGACCATCTATTCCGAGATAGGTATGCCGTCCGGTAATGTGAACATCTAATCGAACTTAGTGGATATACGTATTTAGAAACACTGGCCGTTTTTGTTTTTGGTTTTGGCAACTAGTTTGCCTTTGACATTTTGTATACCAAATTTTTTCCTTAAAAAATCTTTGATTCTGGACAGGCTCGCTTGACGTGGGGCAGGTTGGAGGAAGAAAGTAAACAGTTCCGGTTTTTGATGGCTTTAAGATTCATTTTATTTAATTTTGGTAATCTGTTGGTAAATTCAGGGAGAGTCCAGGATATCACAAAAGCCTTAATTATTGACATTAGTCTTGGGACGGAACTGGCAGTCGAAGTTTCAGTAATCTCGGAGATTTGAACGGTTGCTTCGGTGGTAGCGAGGATGAGTTGGGGCTGAAGTTCTTGAGGATGATGGATATAGCCCGTCGTGTAAGGATTTGTTACACGGGCTTTCTGCAGATGGATGCATACGGCTTACTAGAGATGTGCTTTAATTCCTTCAATATCTGCATTGTGGTTGATTTAGTTGATGCAGTTCTTACTAAGAAAATTGAGGTCATGTTGAGTGGATCCGATGATTTCGGTGTGTTCAGCATTCTTGAGATAGAGTAGAGTGGATTGGTCAGCCAACGTTGACATAATTTTTCCCAACTGAATTGAAGTTAACTGAATCGTTGGTAACGTGTTAGAGCAGTGAGACCTATCAAAATCTGCTAATTTGGTGATTTTTGAGTGAAGAGATTGAACAGCTGATTCTATGGTAGTTATGCTGTTATCGATTGAGCAGTTTAGAGTAGCTCTCGGAAATGAGTTTGGTTACATTTTTTCCAGTATCTCAGCTCTGCATTCGAATCTGCAAGCCCAATTAGTTGCTGGTTATTATATTTTATAGCCAGCATTGTATGTGCCAGGGAGATAGTCCGGCACTCTTCAGAGAAGAAGCAAAATATGGTTTATACTCATCGAGGTGCGTTTTAGCATTTCTGCTCAAACCAATGCATATGGGATGGAATTTCTTTCCACATATCCCATTGCATCTAATCATTTCTACTGAGTTAGTATGTAGGTACAGCGCAGTCAGTAAATACACAGAAAGACATGGTTAAACTAGGTTAAACAAAGTAATAAATAAATGCAGGTAGATTACTTTTTTTGCACAATCACTGTGTTTTGATGAAACTGAGAAAAATTGTCGTATGAATCATTGGGAAAAAGTAATGCTGTTCGAACGGGGTCGAACATAGAACAAAAAAAATGTTCAAACAGAAAAATAAGGTGTCGTGAAATAACACCAAACGCAATAACGCCGAATTCTAAAATTCGGCTTTATTTTGTTTTGTAAAAATGAAGTAAGGCCGAATGTTAGCGATCGGCTTTATTTCAGTTTGTGAAAGTGAAATATGCGATAGAATCAACCTAAGCGCAATTGTAGTGCAAAAAAAAATTACACTACTTCGTTTTCTTACTTCTGGTTTTTTAGCTCCTCTGCCAGGCGCTGTTCGTCCGCAGAGGTCAAACGTCCTGCATTTAAGGAGCTGACTAGTACTGCTGATCTTCAATGTTTGTGAGATCTTACGCCACCGCGCCTCTTCTGAGAAGCTGGTATTTTTGGGATATCAGTAAGCTCAATCCCGGGATCGCTGTTTTTACCGCTTTGTATTTTCTTATTGAGAAGATGTTTGTTTAACTGATATATTTGATACCATTACTAGTGTCAGATAACAGACTGCCGAACAATGTCCAATTTAGTACAACACTAACTGATCATAAGTGAAAAAAAAATTGTTACTGTTAAAAAAAATACCGGTAGGCTTAAAGTCAACCACCCAAATAACGAGAAACAACAAAACAAAAAATCTTTAATTCCGTTACTTGATCAATCGGAAGTATCTGAATGCAATACATAAAGCTTTGCTCACTCTCGATTTTCTGAAACGTTTTTCATTTAAAGATTTGATTATTACCTTTATAATAATGCTTAATTAAAATGCTGGAACTCAGCGCAACATTCTTTTTCCTTCTCCTACAGGTATCAATCAGCCTTTTCAGGGCGACCTACCCTTTACGTCAAGAAGTTTTTTTAAGTCATCAGTAACGGTTTGTGCAAGTGCTGTTTTGCAGTACATAATGTCAAAAAACTCATATTGGAACAACAAGGTTCGGGCTGTAAACACCAGCAACCCGAATATGTTTCCGCAAATAAATAAACTATTTCGGAGAAAAAATTAAACCGACCTTAAGTGTCTTAAATTAGACCGGACAACAGACAACGAACAGTTACTGACAATAGCAGGTATTGATCCCAATGAAGCCGCTGATGATGACGAAGAAGGTTGAGGACAGGTTGGGCGACTTTCCAGGAAGTATACAAGGCCAATGTTACCATTGGCCCTAATTATGACCTGGACAATCGCGTCTTGGTGCACGACTTCTGCATTCGAAATGAAATAGTGAACTGGCGATCCGAGGGCTCTGGTTTCACCCGGTTCAGCGACGAAAATATGGCAAATAATGTCATTTCCAGAGAGGGTGACCTACCCCCGTTGATTTCGAAAGAAGAACTCCATGAGATCTTCGACACAATCAGGGCTAAGGAATCAGTGGGGACCGATGGTATTCCGAATATCGTGCTTCGACATCTTCCTCTAGAAGCGGTGGACATTTAAACCACCCTGTTTAATAATGCAATGAATAATGCACATTATCCAGTGCATTGGAAAACGGCGGTGGTTCAACCTATCCCCAAAAACGGAAAGGATCTATGCAATCCTTCGAATCTCCGGTCGATAAGTCTCTTTCCGAATATCGGTAAGGTTTTTGAAAAAGTAATCAATAGAGCTCTGTCTACGTGGGTTGAGGACAAACATATAGTTCCGGATAATCAATTCGGTTTAAAGGCGGGACATGATATCTCACATGCCGCGTCTAAACTGGTGTCCGATATCCAATAGAATAAAGGCAAAAACCAATGTACTGGTGCCTGCCTTGTTGACTTGGAGAAGGCCTTCGACACCATATGGTTAGAAGGTCTTTTCTATAAACTGACTGGGTTGGGGATCAGTAAACCACTCTTGTACATTCTTTATAATATGCTAACTAACAGACAGCTCATCGTGAAGAATGGTGATGTGACTTCTGTTGGAATATTTCAAATTAAAAATGGTCTTCTGCAAGGCGCGGTCAATTCGCCGATCTATTCAACATTTATACAAGCGACTTGATAGGTTCACTTCCCCATACTATTGCGTACGCAGACGATTTAATAGCATACAGAATAGGTCATAAAATCGAGGTCATTAATACTCTCTTGCAGCGTGACTTCGATAAGGTAAGACGATTTTGCCATGACTGGAAGTTGAAAATCAACTTTCAGAAGTCGGAAAAGAGAATGCTCTTTAGGACATTACGTTGAAAATGAGGATCAAACTAAATAATGTTTTCGGCCCATTCACCGAACCTACGATGCGTATAATAGTCACGCGGTTTCAACTTTTGTAGAAGCTGGATCTTATAAGCTTTTATGCCAAGATCTTTCCGTAAAATCTTCCACAAATTAGATGGGCATAGCTGCAATTGCTCATTCGGATTCTCCTCAACATTGCGCTCCACAACGGCAGTAACTTCTGTTCACACTGTTTGTCGTTTTTGGGGATGCGTATTATCCACTAGAGTGTACGTGGTGCGAAAACGATTCATCTTGTTCCGAATAACTTGCTCAGATGGACGGTTATGTTTTTATGTCGACCGTAAACTGGATGCAGCGCACGATAAGTTTGGCGAAGCATGGTTTTCAAAATAAGTTTGCAAAATTTGCACGTGTTGTTCTGGCGTTAATATATCCATCGTAAAATGACAAAACGTACTAACTACAAATCAACTTTCAACTGTCAAATTGACAATCTGTAAAAATAGTGCTGCCAGTTTAAAAACTAAACCTCAAAAAAAACCATTATTTACTAGGATTATGGGTTGCGAACCACAAATTGTAAGATAGTAAGAAAACAAAACTATTGGTCTATAGCCCATCTATCCTGACAATGATGTTCAAAACCGCCACTATCTTAAATGAGCCAGAAAGGAAGACTCAAAGGAGTAACACCTTTATATAGTGCTACTCATGAAGTTACCGACAATATTCAGCAGAGGTAAAAAAACAAGGGGGTTGTAGACTTGATATTAGAAAATAATATCTTCTATAGGGGTCAAAATAATAGACACATAAACTGGTAGCGGAGGTGAAGGGTCCAGTGATAAAATGTATAAATTTATCCGTGAACGAATCTATAATAAAATATTTTGCTTCATCCGGACAAAGAGTACATAATTGGAACATCTGTCTGTACCGCTTTCGGAATGGGGCTGAAACAAGTTCAGATGCTGTAATGCTTTCGATGTGTACTGTGGAAAGTCAAACGAAGTATTCTGTTGATACTCCAAGAGCTAGAAGTATGACAATAGGAAAATTTGAAAGACAATTATATAGTTACAATGGCATAAAATTTTGATGAAATTTAGCTTTTAGGCAAAGCAAAAAAAATGGTGTAGTATGCGAAAGCAAAATGTAGATTTCAGTATTCCTATATAGTTTACAAACTATAACAAGGGGATAGGCAGGGTTAACCAAATGGACAACCCAATCAGTCTTTACCGTGTAATCACAAATGGGTAGACTTGGTGGTGGGTAGTATTTTTCATTCTTTCCTTCTAGACACGGTATTTCTAATGCTTGACAGTTGCATGTATTGATAAGTAAGAACGAAGAGGTGACGGACATGGATCAATTACCGTTCAGACGGACAACAGCACTAGCGTACCTACGACCAACAAAAACTAAGAGTCGACCGAGCAAATCGAAAAACAATTGCAATGTTTTATTTGTCAGAGCCGGGTTCGTTGGCGTTGCAAACTTTATATGAAAACGCTGCTTTACTCAATACCGTACTTATTCCGCCCACTGTACCCGCGTACACATTTATAATTTCTAACTCAAAAATATTTTTCCCAATTTCTCTTAATTTATTTCGTCTATAAGTATTCAATAAGTAACATTAAGTAGTTATTTTCCCCAGCAGTTAAAGTGCGTATTACATAAGGCGTAAATAGTAATTATATGGAGAACAAAATCGAAAAACTACTGGTCCTTCACACAAGTTTCTATAATATTTCTATAGCAAACGACCGAACGATACACGTTCGTGTAATGCTTCTGATAAATAGCTGATCTCAAAGTGGTCTACCTTTATGAAGTATAGAAGTGCATAATTCATGCATCACCGAATGTAGTTCACCGAATTCATCCCGAGCCACAATGCATTTTTATGCATCAGGCGGACACCCGGACACCCGCACACCCAGAGTGGTGCTATTTTGACACGTACTTAATGCGGTTAAATTCAGCGGTTTTAAATCTGATTGCAGTAACTTCACGGTCCACCACTGCCATGGGTCGTGACTGTTAATTTAAAACTCCATAAATAATGCAATTTCATGCCTTCCCATGTGTGTGGCTGTAGGTATTCCTGTGTACGTACGAGTACTCGCATATCTACGAGTAGATACGTTTGGGCGTGGGTTGGAGTTTGCCGCTGCCGCGAAAATCCGAGGTCTGCATCGGCCCACATTTCGTGGAACAGCAACACAATGCGGCTTTTGTGGATGTTTAATTCTGACGCCTGCCAGCCTAGAGCCTAGAGCCCGTGATGGGTGTGTGCATGGACATAAATATCCAGAATCAAGGAATCAGCTTGGCACATACAAACTAAATTCACCCTTACGTGCTGTTTTGTACCGGTCTTGCTTTCCACCGATATGACAAACAACAATATATCAGATGGCCTGGAAAAAAGAGGATATTCGAAATGTTGTTTTGAATTTTTGTTTTTTGGGTGTGGATGGGTCCGCGGGTGAAAAGTGGTTGATACATGGTGATGGTAACTTCTGTAAGCACTCAAAAATTTTCACAATTTAACAAGGGCACACAAAGCTAGTACAACTTTCACAGGTACGTACGTATTGTACATACGCGAACGGAGAAGCTAACCTTATTAATTAGATAAATCGTTTATATTCGGTTTTGGGGGTGTAAAAGTAACGTCAACGGGTGCTTAATTGATTGCTGATAATATTTCAGCGAATCTGTCTGAATGAAAATGTTAATTAAGTTCGGAGTGTTGAGAGTCAGTCGAAAACCAATTGCCAGCCGTCATTTTAGAATGTCACTCAAGTTATCTATATTGCGTAAGATCTAAATATCATAAAATGCTTTTCGAAGGGAAAATGATTCAACAAATTTTTCGATGCAGCGATTGCAGCTCATTTTAGGGAGTTTTTTTTCTTCATTTTCATTGGAATAGTATGCTACACATAATGCAACGACAAACACTGAAGATAAATGAAGAAGATGGGACTTTTTGTTTGGTAAACTTCTTAAAACTGAAGCAACATAATCTCCGAAAATTTGGTGCTAGTCTTTGGAGGTGTTCAATATGTCACACTTTTTTCTTATTTTTTGCACGGTCCAGCTTTTTAGACTTTTTTTTCGAATGGCAAAAAGAAGTCTTTGGCATAACATTTGGTTCAATAGCATTTGTATCATCTTGAGAGTCCCCGGCATCAACTGTATTTTGTTGCTGAAAAAAATAATAATAATTAGATCATGCTTATTTCTTAAAGCTTCCTTCTACAGAAAAATAATGGACTCATGTTGCTGAAATCTATAATAGAAGATGGAATTTTTCACACTGCATTGGTGCAATAGACTGAAAACATGTCGTCATAAAAGCTCCAGCTCATAGTGCGAGTACATATTTCAACTATAAAGGTACTTATAGTATTGTTTTAATGTTTTTTCCGGATGCGGAATACAAAATTATGTACATGAACTGTGGATGCATTGGCATTATCTGACGCCGGAGTGTTTCGCAATACTCCATTATTTTTAGCATTTGAATAAAACGAATTGAAATTGACACCCCCATCGCCTTTTATGGGAAGACATAAAGCTGTACCCTATGGCTGACGATGCGTTCGCGTTAACAAATTATTTAATAAAGCCATATCAGCCTATAGATAAAAGAGTATTCAATTACCTACCGTCTATTATTGACGAGGCGCATGGTTGAAAGTGTATTCGGAATTTTGGCAAGCAGGTTTAGAGTTCTAAGGAAACCAATAGAACTTTCTCAAAAAAAGTTGAACTTATAACTCCCACAATTTGCATTCTTCACAATTTTTTGGTTTCAGGAAGTAGTGCTGCAAAATACTTGCAAGAGTTTGAAGAAGGTATGCCAGCTGATAACTTTGTTCCTTTGGAACCTCGACCTGTTGGAACTACAACGCAAACCGCAAATTCATTCCAAATTAATTTAAAGATTATTTTGTATGCCGAGTTGGCTAAGTACCATAGCAATATAAGAAGGTTATTTAAACTATTATACATATTCCTCTTCATGCTTATTACTTAGATACTTTCTACTCAATAACAATGTAAAGATAATTCAATAAAAAATTAAAATTAAAAAATAATTCAAGATAATTCAATAGAATTACAGAATCTACTCATTGTAACCACAAGGGATGCTCAAATTCAAATAGGAAATGAGTATAGTTATTTTTCAATTTAGTTTTAGGTCGCAAAAAAAAGAAAAACTATTTATCAAGAGTTATTTTTTGGCTTCGATTTTTGGT
This sequence comes from Volucella bombylans, assembly GCA_949129095.1. NCBI lineage: Eukaryota > Metazoa > Arthropoda > Insecta > Diptera > Syrphidae > Volucella > Volucella bombylans. The sequence continues at coordinate 196,964,640 of OX422140.1, read as the reverse complement.
GGTATAATCCAGGTAGATATGGGATTTTACTACAGCAAATGGGTATGATGTGGTATACTGAATAAGCTATATATGGATATTTATTCAAGTCGATAGCACAACATTTTTCTGTCTCATTTACTGGTAAGCTCACTTTTGCCGCTTCTGTTTCAAAGTGCATCAATGTCGGCTAATTTCTCCCTGTATCAATATAGTCAACATTTTCATAAAGTGCAATATTGTACATATGATGATCGCCTGTAGCTCCAGCAGAATCTTTCAAACTATGTTGTGAATATTATCCCACCGAAAGCAGTTTGGGGAAGCATGTATAGTTTCATTGCATCCACTATTTTTTTTCTCTCGGAACAGAGCACTTAGGCAAAGAACTAGTCCATTGTACCTCTCGTAAGTTCCGTTTTATTAAATTTCTCTGTCTTTGGATGAAAGATGAGTTAGCGCTTCAGTTATAAAGCGCCTACAGTACTAGCGCCCACCATGTCAACGCTGAGTACCTTTAGTCTGATGCTAGCGTAAGCCGCACGTTCGCAGAGGTAGTGTGCCGCGGTTTTGTCATCACTTTCATAGCCAGATATTTTACCGCTTAGCCGAGCACAAAAGTGACGCCAATAAACAGCCTGCAGTCTTTCCTGCTGCGTGACATTAGGAAGGTCGCTGACCTCGAAGAGATGTCGGCAAGCGTTCGTTTGGTCCGCCGGCAACCTGGTGAGTCACGCCATCTACATGCATGCATTTGGGTCCTACAAAACTCAGCCTGGCAAGCTCATCGGCGATTTTGTTTCTCGTGATCCCATTGTGACCTGCGACCTAGACAAGATTCAGCGAATTTAGCCTTCCAACTACATTCAGTAAATTCTTGCATTCCTGAACTAACTTAGAAGTCATAAGAGGATTCAGCAAGACTCTAATTGCAGCTTGGGTGTCGCTACTGATACAAATGCATAGCCCCCTTCAATTCTTCACAATATTGCCATTGGGGTTGCATACATTTCTGCTTGGAAGATAAACGCATGTTTCCCTAACGAGGAGTTAAATCTAATCTACGTCCTAAAGAAAGATACCAGCCCCCAGATTGCGGCCAAAACCAGTCTTGGGCATAGAGAAAGTCGATTTCGTATTTTTTCCGCAGTAGGGGTTCTGATGTCATTGAATCAGATAGCATATCCACAGGACGAGAGTCAAAAGACCGTCGGCGCGAGTTATGGTTCTCAACTAAATAAATTAGAGAACAAAAAAAAAAAATTATTTCGCAAGAGTAACGTTCTCTGCCGTTTATTAATAAAAACTCCAAAGAAATAATTTTTGTACATTCAAATTTATACATGTTTTGGAATCGGAAAATTGGTTTAATGTTACATAAATAATGTGTTGTGTGTAATGGAGAAACTTTATATCGTGAGAAATGAAAGGTGTGCTGTGTGAAATGGGGAAATTTTGTATCATGGAAAATGTGAAATGCAGGGTTGCAGATTAAAGGTAGTGCATTAAATAAGTCGACATTCGTGGAATACAACTCGCACTAGGTCATCAAAGCTCCAGTACCAAAGAACATTTCTTTTTAAACGAAAAATGGCTTTCAGAATGTAGCCCATGATATGAATATCAATGGGAGGAAGATTCATCAATGCATCAAGAGTGGAGCCAGACGTGCTAGGGAAAGCCCTCATGCAGCCGAAACAGACCGTTCTTTGTTGCCTGATAAAAGTAGCAATATCGTATTTTCGAGACAGCTTGTTCTTCCAAACAACGACGCATAGTATATAATTAGCTTTATTATAGCCGTCTGTGTCCAAATGATCTTTCTCGGTGAGAAGTCCCTGTCTCGTAGTAGGCCGACATAGTGTTCGGCGTAACATGTTTAGTCTATAGATGTTTGGTAATCAGAATGATACACAAATACTTAACCTCTTTGGAGAATTGGATGCTGATATCTTTAAGTCCTACACCAGTCAGCTTCCTCCTTCTCGTAAAGAAGACATCTTCAGTTTTGAGTGAATTGACTGAAAACCCATTTCTTTTGTAGTACAACAATAGTCAATCACGACTGCGCTTTAGAGCAGACAGTCGCTAGACACGATGCAACATACTATGCAGCATAAGCATCTGCATATGCTTGTACATATACTTCAGAACTATTGATCGCGTTGAGCAGTAAGTTGACCAACATGTACCACAGAATTTTCAACTACTCCGTATTGTCTGGCCGAGTTACATATGCCGTCAAAAGTTACGTTGTCGAAAGCACCCTCAATGTCGATAAAAATGCCTAGCGCGTATTGCTTCTTGTTAGATACTCCTTCAATTCTGCCTACCAGATTTTGAAGCGCACTCTCCCAAGATCTTCCGCGTTGGTAATGCTTTCGCAAACCACTTTTGCGCACGTCTATTCTCTGCAACATGAACAAAGTCAAACTTATAGGTCTGAAGCTTTTCCAATTTTCAGGATATCAGGGTTTGTGTATGTTAGTGCATGGCAAGCAGTGAAGATTCTTTTTTGATTTACCAGTAGCTGGTCTGTATCTTTTTCTAATATAACTAGGTATATGCAATTGGTGCCAGGTGACTTAAATCCATCGAAGAAAGCAACACCATGTTTAATAGCCTCTCCCGTTACCAAACCCGACGAGATATGTCAGCTACGGCGGGTTGTGCTATACAGTTCACTAGCAGCTTCGTTAATAGGAGCTTCGTATGAGCTCGTTCTGTAAGGTGAACCTCAGGCATGAGGTGGTTTTTCTGCTTGATTGCAGCCTGGTTTATTTTTCCCTTTTGAGGACTTTGACTAACCTACGGGTTTCACTTACTGTTTCCATCCTTTCTTTATAAGAAAGAAATCCGAAGTAGCTTCTTATATTCGTTTTACTTCCATCTGTAAAGACCTCAGTCTTAATCTCAAGTGAACAGTTTTCTGGTTTATTTATGAAGTCGGTACAGATCTACGTTCCAAAACAGAACGACCGATCTGCAGGATTGCTTTCTAGCTGAACATGCCAGTTCAAAACACTTACTGATGGCTCAGGTTGCGAACAGTTCAGGTTCTGAACAGTTTCTTTTAGCTTTAGTTTTGTCCTGACCTTATGGGGATCACTTTTCCCGAGGTCCTCCCTTAATCGTGTTCAGCTTGTTTTATTCTGATTCTTCCTCTTCAACAAGGTTGAGATCTCGCATCCGATTCTGAGCTCGATGTTCCTATAGTCTGACATCTCCTTAGAATACTTGTTGGATAGCGATAAGTCGATTACTTGCTGTCTTACTCTCGTAACAAAAGTTGGCTGCGAGCCAAGATTCTTGACACCAGATCGGATAGTATGAAATCTTACATTGCATTTTCCACTACCCCGAAAATTATTTTAAGCATTAGCATCGTAACATTCAATGAGTTCGACTACCGCCTTCGATGGTGGTGGTAATAATGAATCGTCGGGAAAATAATCAGACCCAACGACGGCATCTACTTTATCAATGAGTAATATTAATGACTTTGACCCTCTTTTTCATATTTGACCTATGAGCTAGCTTTGCATTGACAACTATGTATGTATATCATTTTCGAAGTCATAAATAAATAAATTGTCTGTCCCGTTTTTCACTATCATATTGTTCGATAATCACGATCAATGATTAGATTATGAAGGGAACAAAAACGAGGCGAATAAAGCGGCAGGTAAAGCATGTGTATTAGCAAAAGAGCCATTGTATCGGTGATTAAAAGAGACTCCCGCACAATGCAGCACCGGCTAACAAGCTAATATTTTTAAGATTACAGAAGAAACATTCGCATAAGATTTAATCGCCGAAATAAATGGATGAAGGACGTTTGCTAACAAAAGTTGCAACAGAATGAAATCCTCGTGCGGTACCATTCCATCGGCTGTTGGTCAAGCAGAGGAAACGGCAGATTTTACATAAGTCGGAGCTAGCGAACATGTCAAAAGAATGAACCGAAGGTGTACAGTCCACCGAATTATGGGCGATAATCGGGAATCTTGGATTTTAACGCTCGTATATTGGCCTCGAGCTCGTTCAAAGTGGTTGGCTTGTTATCGTTGACTAAGAACTTGACGTAGCCCAGAGAAAATAATCAAGTGGTGTAAAATCGCTCGGTTAATATCGCTCTATAGATGAGACCATTGACAGTAACGGTGTCTACTTCTTCATTTAGAAATGAATAAGGTCTGATGATGCCGTCATGGCATAAACCGCACCGAAAGGTCAATCTTTGTGGATGCATTGGTGCTCGGCTGAAGACTTGTGGAATGGCAATTTTGTTTATAGGCATAGGCGCTGAACCAAAAATGGGCCTCGTCCAAGAAGATTTTTTGTCCAAAATCCGGATCTCCGGCCAGTATTTTCATTAGCGAACTCACAGAGTTGTCTATGGTCGTCCGGCTTCAATTCTTGGGTCAACACAATCTTATATGGATGCAGGCCCAAATCCAACCGCAAAATAAGCCGGGTTGACTCTCTGGCTATGCCTAATTCAGCTGATTGGCGTCGAATGTACATTTCTTTATCTTTTTCGATATTGGCTGCTACGCCGGCTATGTTTTCTTCATTTTGCACCAGTCTCTTTCTGGTTGGTTACTTAACACTGAAAGAAATGTACTCACACTCAAACTTAATAAGCCGGGTTGACTCTCTGGCTATGCCTAATTCAGCTGATTGGCGTCGAATGGACATTTCTTTATCTTTTTCGATATTGGCTGCTACGCCGGCTATGTTTTCTTCATTTTGCACCAGTCTCTATCTGGTTGGTTACTTAACACTGAAAGAAATGTACTCACACTCAAACTTTTCCACGGTGCCGCGAATTGCCTGCACACTGAAGCCATGATGACATTTACGTTGCGTATTTACAACTTAGCAGGAATTTCGATAATAATTTTAAATAATTTCCGCACGTTCGGCAAGTATAAACATATGAAACATAAAAAAATATCAATGCTATCTGGTCACCCGTTAATAAGAAAATTAAGAAAATAAATTGAATATGGAATTGACCATATAATCTAACTGTAAACGCAAAATTATCTCACTCATACATGTGTAAGCTATTGAAAATGATTTGGCCTTTGTTTGTTTTTTTTTTTGTCATTTTGGTGGTGAGGATTAGAAGACTCCAAATTTTTCATGGGCTACAACTTTGCAGTCCAGTGGATTACCATCTTCGAATTTTTGTTAGTAATTTGAATTTAATTAGCTTGGTAGTTTCGGAGTCCATAGCATACATACAAACATAGGTACATTGACTTTATATGCATATGTATTGTAGATAATATACCAGTATATGTGCCTGTACATTGCCATCGCTTTCTACAAGTTTATGTGAATGGCGATTTTTTTTTCCAATTTATGCACGAGCTGGATCTTGTAAGTCCATAAGCCAAGATTTGTCCGCAAAAAGTGAATGGACATAGCTACAATTGCTGTCCGAGATGGCCAATCGATTTATTCTGATCTGCGTCAATACTGCCCCTTATTAAGCGATAAATTGCAAGCCAGCCTACTTGTTGAAGTGAACTAACTGCTGAGACCTTGGAACTATCCTAAAAAAACTCAAACTTTCCAGAACCCAAAATACCACTATTAGAATAATGAGCCTTGGACCTCTCAGAAGACTCCAGATACTTTGGGAGTTTCCACCCAGTAGGGCTACAACCTTTGCTACTTCAATAGGCTATCTGCGATTCAGTTGATTCTTAGTCAGTATCATCTCGGAGAATTCCTCTTTAGAATTTTGTTAAACTTTTTCAGTTAAACTTTTCAAATCTGCGTGATCCATGCAGAAGAACTCTAACATGAAGCTTATCCTCATGGACTAAAATTAAGCATAAAAAACTCTCTGAATATAACATACTAGGCTATTTTCTCCGTATCTTTGTCTATTGCTCCAGACCAATATGTCAACGAGTCATAGAGTATAGTGCCATAAATTATCGGAGCTGAATTCCTAGATAAGCTTAAGAAGCAAAGCGGATTATTATTATTGAGCCCCCACAGACTTCTTACCTGCTCGTAAATCAGGACACCACACCACCAACCTACGGTTACTATTGCAATAGTTATCCAATTATTAAGCGTATAACAATATGCTCGTATTTTTTAATGGAGATCATTTTTATCTTTTAAAAATGAATATTCCCACACAGACATGCACTCCTGCCATATCGATTGAAGTATTCAAATAAATTCAAATACCCTAACGTCCAAGTGGCTAGGAAACATTCTATAGCCTAAAAGCGTGCATATTCTGAAAACGAAAATGATACAATCACTTATATGACTGTTCTCCACACAAAGGTTAATCATAGAGCAATGGCTCATTAGGTGTCCATTCAAACAACCGGGATATCTTGTAACAATCGACAAGTTTCCTTTTTTATTCTGAACGAGCCCTCTGCGAAATTATAGCCTTCCATTCGGTATTGTTTCCATTGTCTGGCAAATGAACTTCGTACGAGCATAGCTCAGGGGCTTACCCATATTATAGTTCTAGTACCTCCATCCACGCTTTTCACAGACAAGAACAACGGTAACGAACTAAACCAACCAAGGCTACAGCACGAGTATATGGTTGGCGTGCTACTAGTATTCGTATGTAATAATCAGAGTTGTACTGCACGTACAAATAAAAGTAGTCGTTGGAGGCTCCATTCTGAATGGCAATCGCATCCATTCAACGAACACACCCTAGTATGAGAATATTTACTACGGGCAAATGAAAGGAAAAACCCTAACAACCTGTTCGATAGCTAACAGCGGTGACGGTCGGTGGTTGTTGGTGGTCATGTTAGACTTCATTCCGAGAACCCCTTCCTGTGGCCACCCGGAATCCAGTTTGTTCCGACCTATGGAACATATTCAATGAACAGCTCGATTAACCCCTGAAACTAGGTACCAAAAGCCGTTTGCCTACAGTTGAACACATAGGAGTATACATGTCTATATGGATGTTTTTGTTTCTGATTCCTGGTTCATCTATAGTAAGGTAGCGATAATCGAACGTAAAGCGCAAAATGTGCAAGGAACCTCGTCTCGTCGTTACAATTATTTTATGAGTTAATAAAACCACCCGAGCTACGAAATGCATTCGGTCAGCCTCAGCAGCTCAGCTTGCCTTACAGAGGACGCACGATCTTTGAATTAAATACGTGTCCCTGCTTAATGGCACTATGTCAACGGAGATATTACAAATATCTTTGGGATACGAGTGTGTGCATGAAGGAAACATAATGTGTTCTTCCTGGAGACAGTTATAAATTAAGGTAGTGGCAGTTCATTAAATTTTAATTGTACTGACGGTATTGGGATAAATAGTGAACTATCCGTAAGACTGAATTTTATGTCGCGCTTCCGGGAAACTTGTAACTTGGTGCCCACAGCCAATAATTCAGGATTAAAATGTATACAGTATATACAATACTAGCCTACCCGGCACCGCCTTGCTGTTGCAAGATTTGACTGTGCATATGCTATTATGTGCATAAAGGTATGGCATATTACACTGTAACCTGAATATAACGAAACTCGAACGATTTAACGAATTCTTCGAAATCCCCTAGTACTGTCCGTAAGAGCTAATGCAAAATATACCTTTACGAGTACATTACGAATACGTTTGTCAAAAACCTTTTTATAACGAATCTTTGCAAAATATAAAGTGAAATTATTATTTACTTCTATTTAACGAATTTTACACTTATAACCTTTACATAACGAATCAATTTCACAATAATTCATGTCTCGACATGTTCAGACATAACCAGTATTTCGTAAGACAATCATTGTTAATTTTTTTTTTTTTTTTTATAATTTACGCGCGCCTAAGGGGTTAGATACCCTTTTACTGTTGCCAGGGCGCGGGCGGAAAGATTTTTGTAGTGGTTTGAAACTCAGGTGTGTTTGGTTTCTATGTTTGCTCTCCAGGGGTGGGAGTCCGAATAGGACGGAGAGTTTTTCTTCACTCAGAGTGATTCGAGGTATATCACAGTATTTTTTTCTTTTCTATGCTTGAAACTCTACAACAGCCAAATCTACGTGTCAGTGTTATGCCTTCACACGCAGAATTTTTCTGTCTGAGTTCCAATTACGCAATGAAAAACTGACTTGCCATGGGCAGGATTCGAACTTGGACTCTCCGAGTGAGAAGCGTTTGCTACTACCACTACACCACGACCACCCATTGATGATAAGTAATGCATTTTGTCACTGTTCTTAGTTTTAAAGTTTGCAATGGCTGATAAAAGGAAAAGGTGTTCTTTAACTGTCGCAGATATAATAAGAGAAATAAAATGAAATACATACATTATAATTAAAATGTGTTGTCATTAGCGTGTTTGTATCAGTGAAAATCGTTCGCCATAACCGGGTAAGCAGATTAGTACCTACATACATATGTTAAGTTGAGATTATTAAACATTTTGTTTACCTCGTTTAAACGAATCTTAGATTAAGCTAACTTCTATATACTCGTATAACGAACCTCATAGTAACGAATTACTTGGTATAACGAATATTCCCTAATTCCCTTCAGTTTCGTTATATTGTGATTGTACTGTATTTCCATGGAGACATACTATTTCAAATTCAAATTGTTTCGGAACCTGCAAACAATATAAATCAAACTATTATAATAAGCAATCTGGCAGCGATTTCTTTTTTTTTTTAATTTTACATTTTATTCATCTCATATTCAAGTAGAGTTTGTTATAAATTAGTAATTTACAAAGTTCTGAATTGATAACATATAAAAATTAAATTTTCTTTATAAATGAGGTAGACATAATGGTAATACATATATGTAGGTTGAATTATAGCAATTTATAATTTGAATTTAATTTAGCGCTAATCGGTGCAAAATATTTTTTGTTAACTTGTTTTTTGCTAACACAAATAAATTCGACGGTTTCCCCACACGTGAGCATGCAACATGTAGTTGCCCATGGGAGAAACATGGATCTTCCAAGTCCAATCCGCAGGTGGACATTGTTTGGCCTTGAGACTTGTACATATGGCCTTGAGACTTTTGAATGGTATTGAATATTCTGACGGTATCATAGGAATGCGTGGCAACAGGACGATTTCTAATTTCAATTTTCCAGTCAAAATGGTTGCTTCAATGACATTTCCGGTGATCCTTTTGATGACCAAACGTGTACCGTTGCATAATAATAATTACAAACGTGTAATTGCATAATCGAGGGGGACTCAAATTACGCAGAAGAATAATCGGTGAACCAATCTTCAACCGAAGATTGTGTGGTGGCATTCCTGGTATATCCAGATAATTTAAAAATTCAGTTGGATAATTTACGGCCTCGTTTTCATCAACAATGGCGTCTACATATTGCGTTAGGTTTGTTATGAATGTGTAATGGCAGCTTGAGTGCTGAATGGGCGTTCGCCCACCATCTAACAAAGTGGCAGCAATGCCTGACGATGCAATTGCCGATGCAATTTTTTGTAGCGACCGTATCTTTGCAAGGATCAACGATATTAAAAATGTCTTACCAGTTCCACCTGGTGCGTCCAGGAAAAAAAAGCCGCCTTACTTTGCATCAACAGTCAGCATAATCCGGTTATAAATATTTGTTTGTTCAGCTGTCAGTAATGGCTCATTATTCGTAATAACGTCAGCTAGGTTAACGTCGTTATACTGTTTTTCTCGTTGCAAATCACTGTTAACTAAGTCGGTAGCTGGGTGATCAGGTGATCACACACCATAATGAGTGAGTGGTAGGCTTAAAATGCATAAATCCTCGATCAGCACTAAAGCTTCATTATACATCTCTGGCGTGTAATCTATATTTGGACATTGGTCTGTTTGTCTAACTCCGTGCATGACATATTCAGTCATCTGATTCTTGTATTTTTCCCACAAAGTGGACGTTTGTGTTGGATAACATGTCGTCAAAATAATTGTAAATAGTTGACGAATGTTATTCGGCGTGGATGTCAACGTTGCATCAGCAAGTGGGTGGCTGTGGCTCAAGTGGTAGTTTACTGGTTTCCAAATCGGAATGCTAGCCTCGCCCGAAAGGTGTATTCATTTTTTTCTGTTAACGAAAATCAAGTAAGATGAGTAGTTGACTAGAAATCAACAACAAGCCAGTTTCCACTAAGAATTTAGTCTCCCTATTAAATGTTGGATGCCACCCATGGAGCGAAATAACCACTGAGCCCAAACATCTTTCTTTCTCTCTCTATCCCATTTTCCAAAGAACTTAACACGTGCTCTGGCACTTTAAGTGTATATACCCAGTTGAGTGTTAAGTTCTGTAAAAACAAAAAAAAACAAAAAAAAGCGTCACGCCCCAATGATTGTCGTCTTCCAGCAATTGCAACTCGCGTCTTGCATCTTGATATGTATTGAAGACTCGGCTATTAACTAAAAGCAACAATTCGAAAGACGTTGGTCCGGGAACATTCACGAACAACAAACGCAAGAAAAGGCATTCACGTTGTTTTGGATGTACTGCATAAAGTCGTCCCAATGTCTTGGCTTCGAATATACCTGCAATTTAAGGATGTGGTTCTCCTTGTTTGCGTTGCTGCCATGTTTTATCTCATTTGTTCCATGCAAAATAGCGTGGAACATCGGTATATAGAAAAGTTTTCGGCACATTGTGAAAAATTCAGTCAGTGTAGTTTTTGGTAGCTCAAGCGGTCTTTGGAAAACATTTTCTTCAGTGAAATATACACGTTGACCGTTTTCAAGATGCACTGCTATATATTGGACAGAAGTCTCTTTCGTGTGTGGAAAAGCTCAGAATATGCCAGATCGCTTCGTTGTTGCTTATGTATCTACCCATTTGGTATCGTGCTATTTCGTCATTTTTATCTATGTCATGTACTTCAAATTCGGCCAAATCACTGCCAACATATTTGCAAATGTACTTTATGGATTTTACGGAACTGCAAAGCTCGACATTAATATGAACCTTATACGTTTTTGAAAGCAATGGTAAGTAGGGTACCACACACTGATTGTCAATTTCAATTAGATTTGTAGAATTTGGTAGCCGCATTGTGAATGTTTGGCCACCATTCTCAGCATTTCTGCGACGATACAATGGATAACCGTCGATGTCCGTGATAGTATCATTAATACATTGCTTTGGAAAACGCTTATTGCATTTTCCATGGCACGGCCCATAGATCATGTGACCAGTAACAATATAAAACAATTCTTGATCAATTGATGGATCCGGAATTTCAGCTGAAATTATCTGATTGATTACTTCTGGATGGATTTTAATTTGAAGTCAAATTAAAATGTGGGCGCGAGATAAGCCACGCTTTTGCCACTCAATCGAATACAGACAACATTATGTGTTGCCGAAAACCGAATGTTTTACAATTAAATCAATCAATGATTTTAAATTTTGTTTAACCACACGTGCAGTGATATTATGGCGATGTATTGATTGGCTGCCTGGTAATAGCAAAGTTTGTATTTCCTCCCAATTTGGATTACAGGTAATTGATTAAAAAAAAAATCAGGACGACCGTAATGACGCACGTAAGTCATCGCATCTTGTATGTATTCCTGCATGTTCCCTGGACTCCCTATATTGCTGGAAGGTAAAATAAATGCATTACCGATGTCATTGGCGTTTAAATTTCCTTCGATGTTTCCGACAATAGAATCCCGTAAGTGGATGTACTCCTCTGACCGTAATTTAGCCTGGTTGTATCGAATAAATCGCAAACGTCCGCTTTCGATCTTAGCGTAGATATCCACAACGTATTGATGGTACAGCTGACGATATCGAAGGATATATGTAGTTATCCTGATTATGTCTAATCATCAATCGGTGCGCGTAGTAGTTCATTGAACTAACTTTCGTGTTTGTTTCATTACCTGAAAAAATTCGAAATGAAATTGTAAAAAAAAAAAAGAAATTAATTAATAAATTAAGAAATTAAATAGTTAATTATCAAATTTACCATTAACTGGCTCACGCTGTTTGATATTGATGTGATATCCATCCTGTCCTTGCCAGAATATCAGTGGAAATTGGAATGCGTCGTACGAACGGTGAAGGTCCGAAATCGTAATCACAGTGCTGTCTCAACATGTAATTTTGATGGCTCTGTTATCAACTGGATCACCGACCATATTAATAGCAACTTCATATACGGTGGGCGCGTTAAACCTACCAGCATGTTCTTCTGATGGTACTTTTTCAGCTTTGATGACGATTTGACATTTGTCATTTCTTAATTGCGGCGACACTCTTTTAAACAATTGAATAAATTGATTACGATTTTCCAAAAAGAATTTCTAACAATATCACAATTGCATTCTCTTCGGCTTGTTCGATGAAATTATGCTGGCACCGCGTTAACGCACGTTCTTCGCAACTGCCCATAAAATAGATTTGGAGAAACTTCGGATCATTATTAGGCATTGGCATCAACGACCTAATTCTATGTTACACTTGGCCTTGTACTTTAAATGTAGTTTAAAAATTACGTCCATCGGATGTGTGATCGCAAATTTTGGTTGCCGCAAATGACGTTATTTGGAAGCAAGAATTGAATTTCCATGTGTTGCGCAAAAATAATTTCGAATGGTCTGATTCGCCAGGAAGAAGTGATTGTAAAGGTTCTGGTGGAGTGGAAAGAGGTAACAGTACAACGGGATTTTAACGCCTGACAATATTGGCATACTTTGTCCATTGCACCGATTGCAATTTTAGAATACGAAGAGTAATTAATATCTGGTGCATATTCGAACGCAAGGCGAACAAATGATGTTATTGCGCGGTTGGTTTGCTGTCTCTCTCGTTCTCGTGCTCTAATTGTGGCTATGCGCTGTTATATCTTGTAGTAGACGTTCGTCACGCTATTCTCGAGATTCTTGTGCACGACTCCTTGCTGTCCTGATTCTATCAGCTGCATTTCTTGCCGTGATTTGTTCTGCCAATTGATGACTTCTTTCAACACGTCTGCGTCTTGCCTCATTGCTACGCTCATTATTGAGGTGAGATTTTTTTGGTGGCATTTTACTGAAAATAATAATTAAAACTATTAAAATAAAATTGGAATAATTGAATTATAAGCAGGTAGGTAATACTTACACGTTTTTAAATTAATTGTCACGTCTTATTAAATGTAATAATCAAGGTATACCAACACTTAATCAACACTTAAGAAAAGATGTACGAAAAATGCACGAAGGTCTCAGAAAAAAAACAAAGATTTTAACAAAACCTTATTACCGGAAAGAGGTACCGTCGATCATGACCAGTAAAGTCAATAAATTTGTTTTTCCTAGCCAAGAACTGAAATACAAATAAAATTTGTCGAACGAAAGAAGCATAGCAATTTCGTTAAGTCGTCTTTAATTTCCAAATCATAAAGTAAAAACAGTCAATCCATATATCCTAGCCAAATAAATTCAATGTTAGTTTGTGCTCGTAAGTGTTTTTTTCTCAAAAAGTATTACCATGTAGTGGTATGTAGTGGAACTTTCCACATAATTAATTTAATTTGCAATAACGAATTATTAAGGTTATAAATCAAGATAAAAACTACCTTATCTCGTAAGTTTGACCAATTAGACACAGTGTGTAAAATATTATTAAGATCGGTTAAGTAGTTTCGGAGTTCCTTCCCGACGGACAGTTTGACATAGCATTTTTATATATATAGATATATGTGCAGGAGTTTATGACAATATTTTCTAAAAACGGCAATTAGTACCATTGGCCACTAACACATTATTGGTTAAAATTTACGATGCCTACGAGTACATTCTGGACAGCAGAAGATTGGAAATAGAATGTGTTCTCGAAACGTAAAATTGTCTGATACAGGTTTTGTTAGGCCACTCCAACTTAGCTTGCAGTACGACTTACTCGTATGAAGGTTTCTGAAAGTTTCTAAGAAGTGGAGGTTACCATCAAGAGGAATGAAAAGGATATAAATTTCGGGAAGTAGTTTGTTCTTTTGTTATTACTTCAACGGACGGAAAAATTATTTTGTAACTGATTTTTGACGAAAATCGCTTCCTAAAGGCCTTGCAAATTAAATTTCCTTTCAATTGCATACAGACTCATAGAAATTGGTTCATCCGTTAAAGCTGTAGAGCGTCCTTCGAGCTGAAAAATGCTGTTTCCAGAAAACGCTTTTAAAATGAAATGTTACACAAACCGTATTTAGTGTTTCTGTTTGATATTGTACATTCGATCAGCTATTCCAATGCCATACAGGTGCATGGCTAGGTTAAAACAACGGTGTGATGGCACCAAACTGAACCCATCGCGATCCCTGTGGAACCAGTTGATTTTATATTCAAATGGCAAAAACCTGAAGAATCTCCCTGGTGAAACACCCAATATCCCTGCAAAAGCTAAGAAGGCCTTTGAAGTTCGTGCCGTCTATTTCCTCTAAGTTTTCGAAAAAGTAATTTCCTAAAAATGTTCTTCGACTACGCGATATTGGGTCGCATTCACACAGTATGTGTGTTATGTCCTCAACACCTTGCAGATCACCACAGAATCTGCAGATACCCGTATCTGGCAATTTGAGTCTGCTACTGCAGGAGACAGTGTCCTATCCGGATTCGTATTAATTTCTTAAGCTTATCCCTGTTTAGTTTTATTAACTTCCTAGATCTTTTGCCTTCAAAAAACGGCCAAAGAGCTTTGGATACCCTGTGTCCTTCAAGGCTTGAACACCTTAGGTTGGCAGTCTTTCTGATTTTTTTCCTCCTTGATATTGGCAACCTCTCTATTATCGAGTAGCCCCCCTCTTCTTGTAAGCTTTCCCTGTATACCGCAGCGTTCTGGCACCAAGCTATATCAGTAAATTGATGTTTTTGGATTCCGTTGCCTTGAGTGCGGCCTGGCTATCGATGCAGATATGTAGCGATATCTCTTTCGGATACCGATCTCGTCTGCATTAGCTCCTGCCATGAGGACAGCCAGAACCTCTGATTGGAAGACACTGCTTGAGTCCGGCAGTCTTATAGACACTCTTAATTCTGGGTCTGCTGAGAAGATACCAAAACCTGTTCCTTCCTCTGTTCCCGAACAGTCTGTGAAAATTGCAATTTCCTTTCCCTGTCCAGATATACCATATTATATCATACAGAATGTCTAAGTTGACAAACCAAGGAATTTCATCCGTTGGAATTGGATTGCTAGAAGTAGCTCTAATAAGACTATGCCGTGATTGAAACTACTACTCTTGAAGTAGCCCAAATTAGTGAGTTTGTTTTTTTTAAAAGAACAAGTGGGTATAATGCATCAGCATGTGTTAAGTTTTTTTGGAAACTGAAGAAATGAATGTCTTTCTAACGCGGTTGAGGTTAGAACACCGAACTTTCCGATTTGGAAGCCAGTTCACTACCACTTGAGCCACGGCCACCCGCTATCGTTGTCATATCGCACTGTTGCCAGCAAGTTTTTTTAATCTGTAAATCAAGCGGTATTAGGTGCAGAAAGGTGTCCAAAGGTGGTACGGAGCATACCTGTAAGGGCTGGGAAAGGTGTTCTTTGAGCTCTTGCTAATTTTCCGTAAACCGTTTTCTGGTTTGTTACTTTCCACCATACCAGTGCGCCATATGTAAGTATGGGTATATAGCCAGTACGCCACAGCAGATTTTAAGTTAGAAATTTGTCCTACCGTTGGTTTGCAGATAAAAAGAGCATTATATGCCTTTTTGATTCTTTCCGCTACGTTACGATTACAATTCAGTTTTTTATCCAGAATTACAGCCAGATATTTCGCGCTGTCCGTTGAGTGTTGGAGTCTGAATTGCGGTGTCTTGTATTTTCTGGTAAAAAGAACCAGTTCATTATTGGAAGGGTTGGCATTAAGACTACAGTTTTTTGCCCAAGTGCTGATCATCTTCACGGCAACCTCCTTAATCTCGCTTAAAATTGTACTAAGTTTTTTAAGAATGTCGTTTATAACCACCACCCACAGGAGTGTCGACATTGCTCCCCCTTGAGAGGTTTGCCTGGGTACAGACATTCTATCCAAGTTTTGCTCAATGGAACAATTTATTTTTCTACTTGCAATCTCATCGAGGTGTAGACTCTTCTCTATTTTCCCCAGCACCTCGTGCAGGGCGGTTTCTACAGATTTGCCTTTCATATATGCATGCTGCTGCTCAGTCAAGAACCCATTACTGCATCAATTTCTTATATGAATCTCCAATATAATCGCTCTAAGGTTTTAAGCATAAATGATGACAGCTTATTGCAAGCATATTCTTAAAACTAATAATTTCACTTAAAACTAAAGATAAAAACTGACGGGTGGGATGGATTATAGGAGGTTAGGACGTCAGGCATAGGTGGAAATAAGAATGTTCTTGGAGAGTTTGCTGAGATGGTAGTCGAAGAGAGGCAGAATATCGTTCACTTCATGAAGCATTCTAGACATTGGCTCTTGGTATAAGTAATTCGTTCTGCGAAGATTGAGCCAGAAAAGTGACAAGGCCTAAGATTGCATGGGTTGATGTTAAACGACATAAGTTGAGGTAAAGAAGAACATTTGATATTATCAACTAAAATTTTATGAATAAAGAGAATGTCGACAACTTTTCGGCGTATAGACAGGGCTTGAAAAAAAGTTTCAGCCGGTCAGTGTAAGGTGGTAAGTTTTGGCTATCATGAGTTTTATAGTAGAGTGACCAAACTTGGCTTGCATATTCAAGAAGAGGCCTAACAAAGGTTGTGTAAAGAGATTTGGTAACGTAAGGATTGGAAAACTCATTAGACCAGCGCTTGATGAAGCAGAGTTGGCTTTTTTTTATAATATTATCAATGTGAAAACGGAAATTGAGTTCCTTATCACAGATAGCACCTAAATCACACATTAAGGGAACAGGCAGATTAAAGATTAAATACGAATAGCAGCGGGGTGAAGTAGGGGGGCGCTTACGGGTAAAAGTTATAGTATTACACTTATTGACGTTAAGCTCAAGAAAATTCTTCTGACACCAAGTACAAAATCTGTCTAGACCTTCCTGCAGTGGTAGACTGCCTGAGGAAGATGATATATATCTAAAGATTTTCATATCATCTGCCTTATCAGATATGTATGAATTTTTAATGCTGCAATCAACATCATTAATGGTCGGTATATATAATGATGTATAGTTATTCGATTAACTTTTAATCTTGATGAAATTTAAATAGTTGCCATAGAGAGTTTGGCAAAGTACAGAGAAACTTATTTGGGCAGACTGGTAGTAGAAGAAATCGGTGCCGGAATGCGTTTATTTCTCTTGTTACGAAGAGATCGCAGCTCTTTATTATACCAGGGTGGTGACGAGGGATTCTTTTTGGGTAAAAAAGGTACAGATTGGGGGAGAAATTTTACAATTTCGGTATAAAAAGATGCAAGGTTAGGATCATAGTTGAGAAAGTTAAAGTTAAAAAAGATACTGAGGAGGTTGTTCAGTTTGGCGTAGTTAGCTCTATGAAAATTAAAACTGTAAGAGTACTCATAGGAAACGGGATTAAGACCTTGGTCATACGTCAACGTAAAAGAAAGGGGAGGGTGGTAACTATCCAACTTAGAAAGAAGATGTCATCTTTCTAAAGCGACGTAGTCATCTGTATCAGTGGCGAAAACTAGGTCGAGCCAATGTTATTGGTGACACCATTTAATTGATACAGACCAAAGTCATTTAGGCAGTCGATGAAAAGATTTTCTTTATCAGAGGTGGGAATTGTTGCAGGAAAATAGGACTGGTCAGTCTGAGCCCATAGAAGCTTAGGTAGATTAAAATCACATAAAAAACTATCAACGTCGTTGGGATCAGCAGTATTAAAAATGCATTCGATTGCATCAACAGCCAGCTGATAACCTTGAGTTGGTTGAGAGGGGCGAATATAGCAGCAAAAAATATATAGGTTGCTGTTGCAAATAAGAATTGAGGATGATTTTATAAAGAGTCTAGACTTGAGACGAAAGAGTAAAGCTATAAGTACACCACGGTCATATAAATTCTACTCTTTATCTAGACCATTATCACGGTGTAATTCGAAGTCTTGGAAAAACAATTCATTCTTCTTAATATTAGGGGTGAGATTGGTTTATATAACCATTCTATTGGTTTTCGTTATACCGTCGATGTAGACAGAGTCTGGATTATCATGTAGGTAGGCGAGATATAAACGAACATTATCATATAGTCTGCTGTCTCTTAATCGAGAGAGAACATACCGGCCATCTTCCCCTGAATCGATAAGGTGCTTGGTTAACTTTGCCTTTGGAGGAAGTCTAAAAAGGAAGGTGGTGTGGTATTAGGGTGGAAGTCTAGCTTAGAAGATGGGGAGGGATTGAAAACATGGGAGCAACTAAAGTTAGGGTATGTCGTTTTGTATGAGTGGAATGAGGAGATGTTGTTGGGTTTTTTAAATGACTGGGAGGAAGATCAAGATTACGACGGGGTGTAAGAACGTTTTGTATATACGCGATTGGCAGTATGAAGTGAAGAAGCAGTGAAGAAAGGAAATGTTTCAACTTTAAAGCTCCAGTTTGGATCAGGAGCTTGTTTGTTAGGGGTTGGGTTTTTTTTTGTAAGAGTTAGGCTTCGGTATAGGGTTAGACATAAAATTAACAAGGTTTTGTTTTCTAGGTTTAGTAGATTTTGAATTACTGGACTTAAAAGTAGTATGTAGTAGGGATGTTTGTTTTTCCAGTATTCGGTTTTAATCTTTCCATGGTTATTCCACCCAGATTAATGACGTCGGAAGCAGGGTTGATGAACACCCATTCATATTTTAACGGGATGCTTACCTTGAAGTTGTTGGTGGAGATCTTACGGCAGTTTTTGACATCAATTTTAAATGTTGATTTGAAGAGACTAGTTAACCTGGCTCGATCGAGATGTTTACCTCTTATTAAAAAGGTAACTAGTTCAGCTTTGTTGAAATTGTTCAACTTTTGTTTCATTTCGAAAGTGTCCATAACATTCCGAAACGTGAGATTGTGGGTTTAGGAGTTGTTGTAGTAGCATCAGTTTCCGAAGATGGTTGTGGTGGAAGAGAAGATGACCCAGGAGTTATTGGTGGTCCCATAATTGCAGATTCCAGCATCTCAGTAAGAATCGAGGTGTTGGTTTGATCAGCAATTTCATTTAACAGCGCACGTGATTCGGTTATCTCGTTGCTTAAATCACTCATTTGGCACATGGTGTTTATGAGCAACTGATCATTATTTTGCGGAGAGGGAACGCTGCTTCTGGATGTACTTTGAAGTTGAAAATCGAGGGAAGACCACAGAAAACATAAAGAGTCTATTATTGTGGGAATGTAAGATTTTATTATTGATTTAACACTATGGGATAGAAAATTTGTTGAATCTTCACTAATATTGTGTTTATCATTTCGTTTCTTTAAATCACTATTTTGTGCCAACTGTAGAGATAAGTTTCTAAGTTGACTCTTATTATAGATTGCAGATTCCTCGAGGGAAATTTATAAGTCTTCAACTGATTTTAAAATATCATCATATTTGATAAATTGATTTCAAAGCACGGTTGCTTTCTGCCGCAAAATTATTGACCGAATCACTGACACACTTAATTGCAAGTAAAATGTGGGACGGAGTGATGTCCTT
The DNA here is from genome assembly GCA_949129095.1 of Volucella bombylans. NCBI lineage: Eukaryota > Metazoa > Arthropoda > Insecta > Diptera > Syrphidae > Volucella > Volucella bombylans. Next base: position 196,945,050 of record OX422140.1, on the reverse strand, counting down.
GCACTTATCACAATAAAATAAAAAGTTATTTTTAGAATCTCTTATGTACACGATGGATCTCTTACTCAAGCCAATGCAAAGAGCATGGAACGACTTGCAACAAAGAACACTGCAGATCACCATAACAGCATGGGGATCATTTGTTAAGGAGCAATTTGCACTTTCACATAATTCTGACATGATGACGATGAATTTGTTAGGGTAGGTCAGTTGAAAATGTAATGTGTTTAATGAAGAAAAACCCAAAGGCGGGGAATGAAAATTGAGTTAGTTTTTCTGAGGTAGCTAGGGACGCTCTCTTCGTTTGAAAGCATTTTTCGTAACCTCGAAGCCTCGTCTGTTACCGCGATTCCCTTTTTGGCTTTCTAACTAGATACTTGAATTATTTTTTACATTCGTAGGACTCATTCCACGTACTGCCATTTCTGAAAAGCTTCGCCCTACTATAGAATTTCCTAACCTCTTTCCTTTTTAAACCTATTTGCCTATTCCACCATTTTATTGAGCCCTTTTTAGGTGTTCTGCTAGCTGGACAATTGTTAGTGCCTTACTAATACTTTCTACCACCCTATCTAAATTAGCAATATCGCAGGTGATCGATTGTATATCCAGGTGTATAAGTACAACTTCTGTATACTTGACCCTGTTCTGAAAGTTCACCTTGAAGTGTATCCCTCGGTGATCTGACATCGACGCTTCGTCGACTGCTCTCCATTCCCTTATTTCTAACTCTTCTGCATTTGAAGCAAGGGTGATATCTAGCACCCCCTGCCTATTTTCACTACAAAAGTGTGGGAATTCCCTCTATTGCAAATATTTAGGTTGGAAGATATAACGAAATCATACTTGGGTTAATATCACCGCTTCCCCATTTTTATGATGAGCATTTGCGTCATAGCCCAGCACCAGCATCCAATCTTTTTGCCTTGCCCAGGCAAAGTTTCTCAGATATAACTACCTCGGAGTCATAGGGGAAGTAGACCAAGGTCAGACAAAGTGGTTTCCACACTCCCTTTCGCATGTTGCCGCCGTAAGTTCCTGTCTGGTAATATATATACTCCACCAAACAGGCCGTCGCTGCCTTACTATGGTGCAGGCTAATTTACAGCATTTCCATCTTCTTTGGGGATGAAATACCAGCCTTCACCTTTTTCGCATCGTTCGACTCCACGACGTCGGAAAATCCTAGACATTGGTCGACAAATATTGTGGACTGAGTGTATTTATTTTATAAAAAAGTTCATCGCGAGCTGGATCCCAGAACATACCGAGAATTTTGACAGATTTTGTTGAACCTTCAGTGTCTTTGATGGAGTACTCACAATCTTCTTTTGGTAAAAGTGAGAGGAATGGCCAACAGTTAGAGCTCCATTTACGTAGAGTAAGTTTTACAATTGATAGTAAGGAAACCAAGTCGGACTGAAGTTTTAAAAGAGCTTCAACTGAATTCGCTCCAGTCATTACGTCATCCACATAGACGTCGTTGAGAAAAACCTGGGAAGCATTCGGAAAGTCGCCACGATAATCATGCGCAAGTTGGTTTAAGACTCTCACGAACAGGAATGGTGCACAGGCTGTACCATATGTTACGGTACAAAGCCGAAAGTGTTGAATTTCGTCATTAGGATTCTCGCGCCATACGATACGCTGAAAATCCCTGTGTTTGTCTTCCACCCGCATTTGACGCATCAGTTGTAAAAACATACTGATGCGGGCGAAATCTAAGACAAACACAAACAAGATCTCTATGTATGGAAGGTCCAATCAGCAATGTGCTGTTAAGCAACTATTCTAGATTATCTTTTGCGGAACCATAAAACGCTACGCACAATTTAGTTGCAGAACTGTCTAATTTCATTACTGCATGGTGAGGTAGATAAAAGAGATGTCCTGATGTATTTTCACTTTCGTCTGATGGAATTTAATTTTAATTTTTATTTTTTTTTTTAATTTTGGTGGGGGATAACGCCCCTATTTCGGTGAATGAACAAAATGTCTGCTGCGTCCCTTCGTTCCTCAAGGGTATTCAGCTTAATGAGTTTGAGACGGTCTCGATAGGGAGGTAAGATTAGAGGATCGTTCCAAGATAGACCTCGAAGAGCAAATCGAAGAAAACGACGCTGGATCCTCTCAATACGAGATACATGAACTCGTTGAAAGGGACACCACTCTTGGCTAGCGTACTCGAGAAGGGGGCGAACGTAAGTGATGTATAGTGATCTAGTCACGTACGGGTTGCAGAATTCTTTGGACCATCTTTTAACGAAGCCGAGTGATGAGTTTGCTTTAGAAATTATCTCATCAATATGCGAGCGGAAATTAAGCTGCCTGTCGCATAATATACCAAGGTCGCGGATAGATTCAACAAGGGGTATAGGTTGGCCGTCGAGATGGTAAATTCGTTGAGGAGATTTCTTGCACTTACGTGAGAAAGTAATCGATTGACATTTAGAGACATTGAGTTGTAAGCAGTTCTTGATGCACCAGGTGGAAAAACTATTTAGATCTATTTGAAGGACGGTGGAGTCTTGTTGTGAGAAAATGGGTTTAAAAAATTTGGTATCGTCAGCATAGAGAGAAAGTGTTGAGTGTTGAATGAGCCTTTGAAGGTCGTTAATAGTTAGGATGAAGAGGAGTGGACCTAGGTGATTACCTTGAGGAACCCCTGAAGTGGCCAAGAAAGGGGCCGATAGGACAGACCTGAAACGAACACTATAAAAACGATTATCCAGGTAAGAGGATATCCAATTTGAACAGGATTAGTTTATGAGATATCTTGTCAAAAGCTTTACTGAAATCAGTTGTTATAACGTCAACTTCTTTACCATTTTCTAAGGCTGAGAGAACAGAGGACACGAATTCTACGAGGTTAGTGGTAGTTGATCTACCCTTCAGAAAGCCGTGTTGATTGGGGGAAATAGAAGATTTACACTGGAAGCTTAAGGCTTCATGCAAAATACTTTCGAGGAGTTGGGTATATGGGAAAGTTTAGCTATAGGGCGGTAATTAGTGACTTCGCTCTTTAATCCCTTTTTGTGTATGGGTGTTATGAAAGAGGACTTCCATATCTGTGGAAATTCACCTTGAGAGAGCGATAATCGGAAGAGATTAGCAAGGGGGCTTGAAAGAGTTGAGGAACACTTTTTAAGAAATATGGATGGAAGGCCATCTGGGCCGGGTAATGAGTTCCATATGCCCAAGATTCTGGTATATTTACGAAACAATTCTCAATTATAACTGATGCGGCGTTCCATACAGTGCAACCGTGATACGGCTGACTTCAGAGTATCGCCAAATTTCGGCAATCCATTTTTAATGGGAATTTGAACAAATACACAATAACGTGTATCGGATGAAGGAGAAAATGTTCATCGAAAATGTATTTCGGCAGGATAAACTGGTGAAACTTCTACCAACTCCCAAAACCACTTGAGAAGATGGTCCACGTCGAATGTTGAGTGAAGAGTGCCTAATGGTATGGTATTTGTTAGAAAGGGATCAAAAATTCACCAGAAAGTAACCATCCAAAAGAAGTTTCTTGAACAATTTGTATACCACCTGAACCCTTTACCTGGTTCCACCTCAGAATTGTCCACAATTTGTATGCACCTAGAAGAATATCGACTGGCCCAGACACGTTATACTTGGATCTGCAAGATTTGAATTTCGAATATGTGTATATGATGATACATCGAACGATTGGCTAGGTAAATTCGAAGTGATTTTAGGAAGAATGTATGAATCAACGATAAGATCAAACGAATCAAAACCAGAATTAAGTTGAATAGATACTCGTCCACGAGTGAATCCAGCTTCTGTGGCAGACACTCCAACTATAGGAACTCGAGCGTGACTCCTGGAGAGACAATGCCTTTTCACGAAAGGCTCAGAGATAAACGAATTTTGTGAACCGGAGTCCAATAACACATGACCGGAAACGAGTTGCCTTGAATGTCCCTTATTTTATCAATAATTGTAGGTAAAAGAGTTTGACGAACATCAGATTGAGTTGGGTGCGAATAATGATTTATTGTGTTACCTGGCGAAAGATTGCGAGTTAATTCGAAATAACCGAAGGTTCCACAGACGAGATACTGTGCTGAAATAAATTTGATTTGATTGTCTGAATGCACAAGTGAATGATGTCGCATCGAAATGCAGATCTGCATTTGCTCGACTAATGTCTAGGTCTCAAGCAATTGAAACATAATGAATTTCTTTTAACGAACTCGCGGCGAAGATCTATTGTAAGTGACACGAACTTAGGATATTGATGGACTGAATGTTCCTCTTTGCATATTGGACACCGATTACATTGTACAGTCTCAGCCACGTGGGCACGAGACGAATTTTGAATTTTACCACGATGTTGAACCGACCGATTGGGCGATTGACAAGCTTCCAATGTATCACAACGGAGTTGTAAAAAGTCTAAAAGCTCCTGAACTGTATAATCGTCGCGGGAGCCAACCTCTTGAGCCCAAGCCTCCTTACTATCTTTATCGATTTTCAAAAGAAGTACATAAATTATCCACGGATACCTTTTCGTTGACTTTAGAGTATTTAATGCGCGGATTGTTTCATCAGTACCATCAGCAATTGTTCAAAGGAACGTTACGTTGCTCGATGTCATTACAGGATATAAGATCCTGGATGTATGACTGCACAATAAAACGATCGGACGATCGTACCGGCTTTGCAATCGCTCCCATGCCTCGAAATAATTTGCATCCGAAACGATTAAATCACGAAGAAAAGAATTTAAGTAGTTATCGAAATTTTTGAGTACTCGATAAATTTGAATGACTGTCCACAGATCCAACAAAAAGATCTTGAAACCCTGGCCAGTCTTTATAATTTCCTGAGAAGTTTGGAACATGCGGATTTAGCAAAGCTTTAAAAGGGGTTTGCGTAGACTTCGAAAATACTTCTAAAAGGCTCACCTGTTGATTAACTAACTTTTCCACCGCGGAATCATTGATTTTTATCGATAAATCGGCTACTCTTTTCCGTACACGAATAACTTTATTTATTGGAAATTGAGGCCCGAAATATTTCGACTCATATGCTGTGATATCTGCATCTTCAAAGACAAGACAAATAGTTTGTCTTGCAACTCACGAAGTTGCTTCCACGCATCTTCTAAAGTTGATAACAGCAATTCTAGAACTAGTAGGATTTAGAACTATCCACAAGATCATCTATTGTTTCTGCGAACCCTACCGAACGATTTATGGATTATGTATATTTTTTTCTTCAAAGCATTCATACATAGTTCAACTAAAAGAGTAATTAAATTAAATGAATCTCGACATATGTACGTGTAAGAATATTGATTGATCCACGTGGATCGGCGAATGTTTTCACAAAGAGCTTAAGAAAGTTTATTCCGACAGGATTTCAGTAATATTTTACCATTTTTTTTAATTTTATCCGGTTTTGAAGGACCAACAATTTCTTTATGTTGAGGATTAATACAATATACAAGTATATTTAGACAATAAATGAATATCACAATCTCTGAATATGAATTACAAATTTTTTTAATAATCTGAAAATACTTTGAATTGATTCTTACCATGTCCGTACAGGCTGAGGGTACTGATCCAAGTGAACGAGATTATCCTTGCACTTTCCCATAACGAAAGAGCATATGTATGTGTGACATTAATGCAATTATGCGCAAAGAATTAGACCAATAACATGAACAGCAGTAGGTAACAGAAAAAAATCTATTATAATCCTGAACAGCGTTCATTGTGATTTTTTATGCTTCCACCGGTACATCTATGCTACAAATCTTCACTGAGAAGAGTCACGTACCCTGTTCAAATAGCTTTACGAACTGTTACATGAAGGGCAGTTTCGTGGTGGAAATCAGCAGTTTAACTCTGGATTCTGTTGTGCGCCACTTGCACCAGCAGTTTTCTCCTGGCGAACAGTTTTTATGTCGATGTTTGTCATCCGTGTAACATCTATGTATGTTAAAAAGATGGCCACACAGCCTTTTTGATTACGTGCACAGAATCAGGGCGACTTTTAATAGCTAGTTTATAATGTAATGTCGGTCAGCTTGCCTCTGCCTTTGCTTCCGATCCCTTTATGTTTTTTTTTGACATCCCGCCTTTATACAGGACCTTTACATTTCTTCTTCTGGACAATGTTTTTTGTGTTTTAAGTGAACACCTGTAGACTTATGTGCAATGAATGCTCATATGCCTTCATGAATGAATGCCTTCATGAGAGCAAAGGTACGCCTTGCCATCGCTCTGGCACCTTCCTGAGATACTAAAGTATTGAATGTATACGCTCCACCCTTACTATGAGTCGAGGAGGACCTAAAACCTCTTACTGATCTCAGGGTCTCAGTACACAGTACTTTTTGCAACTCTACATTGGGTCAAACCCAACTGGAAGACCCTTCCTGCGTTTTATACTTAAGCCACAGCTACCGTGATGCTCTCATAAGGTCCCTACCTAAACAAGTCAGGTCCGAACCGAAGTTCGGGGGGGCTTGATTCCCACGGTACCGTATTTTAAGTCCTGCTGTGGACCGGGTGGTTTGCCCCTCAACATGACCTAATACCGGCAGCTTATAACCAGTATTTGCCCTACCCTCGTTTTTTGGGCAAACTTCTTCGTGATTCTCGCACCAAGTTTCTGGGGTTTCTGGGGTTTCTTTTGTAGTGGACCAATTGCTGCAACTTGATCACCATATCTATAACTTTATGCGCATATTTTCTAATCCCGAATTATGAGTGTGACCCCATTTCTTCCAGGATTTGCCGCCAGATATACTCAAATGTATGTATTTCTTCATTTCCTACTTCCACATTTGTCTGCTGAATATGCAATTTGCTAACTCATGTAGATTTTCGAAGAATGTGTAACACCTATTAGGTATTATGTCCAAAGCGGGTAAATAATTCTATCAATGCACAGGAAACTTTTTCTGAAGGTTGGGTTACCCAAAATAAGCACAACAACATGAATCAACGATTTATTTCGTATTTCGTATACAGTATTCATAACGAGCACGCAGCATTGCTTCTTGCGTCCTTCATTTTCGCACCTAAAATGCTTTCAAAATATCCCGTTCTACATTTTTTTTGCATCGAATCTGAATTCCGTAGACGACTTGGGTGAACCCAATCCTGTGATTTCGGCATTTTTGAAACACTGCTACTGTTTACACGATCGTCGCATAACTGAGAATACGGGGTATTTCATGCATCATATAATAACTTGATTTAAACGCTATCTAAACGAAAGCGAAACAAATCACCACAAAATTTATGGCGGAAAATTAGATAGTGAAAATGGATTTCCCCAGCAAGTACGCTCCGAGCGCCTCATCTATTATACCTTTTTTTCAACTGGCGGATGGTTGGCGCTCAACAGGCTTTAAATTATAAAATATTTTAGATATAAAAATATCATTTTACTCACGTGTTCTAAACACTTTAAAGATACAAATTATGTAAAATTATGTAAAAAAAAATATATAACTTTCCTTCGCCTGAAATTTTGCAAAGCCACAGGCTTACCTGAGCCTAATATCACCGACAGTAACTTTTTTTAATTCCAAGCTCATACTACAATTCGCCTTATTATAAAAATGCTAACTTTGTTTACAGGTAAAGACACCTCTCACCAATTATTGGTTTATGGCGCCCTAATACATCCGAAGGTATCTGAACTTTTCCAAGAATTTCGCAAAGTTCGCACGGTGGTCTTGGAGGTAACGATGGATGTATCTAAAATTTTCCAGTTTACAAACTCATTTAGAGGTTTGTTGGTAGAAGCATTTTATCATTAAGATGCTTTACTCGATTCGACATCCTTCGACTTGATTGCAGGTATTCGTTGTCATGACTAGCCAATTAGATGCACTACAGTTTGTTCATTACAAGACTTTCGTATTTGGATTGCAAAGAAGGCGGCAGGCAGCTGCTTTCCTCGCTTCTCAAAATCCAAAATTTTCGCCGAAGTTCTGTTTGCCACAATCACCCTACCTCTACTTGTCTCGGCGATTTAAAAAGTACACTGATGTTATCATTTTTTTTTGCATAACGATCAACTTGCTGCTAGTTAGTTTTGGGCGGTTTCTGCCTTTCACGTTAGTCAGCTTTGGATGTGAGAGAATAATTTATCTCATTCAGCGCAAACCCAGGATAGATGTTCTCTTCTGTGGTAACGATTGAACCAGTTTCAACTCGTGCGCCATGAAATGACATTTTACCTTCGCCAATGTTCTTCATTTTACTGCTGTATACCGGTCTGTCTATTTTATCAAGCCATTCCTAAATCCCATTCAACCTTTTGATCAGACCTACGTCATACATTTCTGTTCCAGGTCTGGCAGACTGTGACTACTCAATTTGGTCTTCCAATAATGTCTATGTCAACGGTATTGCCAGCAGTTTCACAGACTTTGAGTTTGTACAAAAATTCTCTTTAGGAGGAATTGTTATTTAAAGAGTTAGCACAATAAGAAGAAACTCGTCCCATTATTACTTTGGTGAGAGTGTCGGACATGAATTCA
>OX422140.1:196909749-196936305 GCA_949129095.1 Volucella bombylans | reverse complement strand
AGATCTAATTTCGGATATCAATTTTGACTTGGAGTTATTCAGACATTGGTTCGGCGTTCATAAGCTTGTTATAAGTGAAAAAACAAGAGTTGCTTTAGATTTGAATCCTCCACTTCTTGTTCAACACAGCATTGACTGTAGAAAACTCTCGCTAAGTAGCGTTTCTTGCTGCACCGCCAATAGTGCCCCTACAAATGTTGTTTACTTTGATTGTTCTCCTAAGTGTTTTCGAATCGAACCTGTAACTGAGTATAAATATCTTGGCCTAATAATTGACAACAAAATGAACTGGAAAATATATACATTAGCGTTAAAAAAGTATTTGTTGTCAACCACTTATGTCATGTTTCACTTGAGAAAGCTTTGTTGCAGGAAACTTATGGAGACCATTTACTATGGACTTGTTCAATCCGAAATACAATATGGAATAATATGCTGGGGTGGTACTTACAAAAACTATTTACAGCCTCTTTTAGTTACTCAAAAGCATATCTTAAGGACCATCTGGAGGAAGAAAAGATTTGAACATAGTTTTTCGTTGTTTGTCAGCTCGGGTATTCTCCCACTTAAGCACCTTTATTTTTATAAAGTACTAAAAATATTTTTCTGTAGAAGTGGATATCTCTTAAGCCACAATATGCCTGCTTACTCATTACGCAGCATCGATAGAAATCTTGCTATCATTCCTGTGCACAATTCTAATAGCTTTCTTAACTTTTATTCATCAGTAGCACCTAGACTATTCAATAAATTACCACTTGATATACGGAGTATTCGTTCAACTCATTCATTCAATATAAAAATAAAAAAATGGCTTTTTAACTACGATTTTGAAGAAATCGGTAATATTATCAAAATATTGGTTTAAGTTTGTAGTATTTGAATCATTTCCATCAACTTAAAAAAAAAAAAAAAAAAAAATTGTTTACTCGACATTTATTACCCCACAACACTTGTTGATTAAATATCTATTTAAATATTATTGTAAAATTATATATTTTGGTACTTTCGACGCTTGTCGTAAGACAACAGATCGTGCCTTTTTTTGTTTTCTTTTTTTTCTTCTCTCTTTTACTTTTTATCAAATGAAAAACACTTAAAAAAGGTTAATGTGTATATTGTAATTATTATTTATTGTTAAATTGATGTAAGCTTTTCTTAAGTTACTATATTATAATTTTATTCAAATGTAAAAGAAAAAAAGAAAATAAAAAATAAAAAATGAAATGAAAAAAAAATGAAAAATATCACTATAGCGAACCCAGTTTTCTAATCTCAATATATAGAAGGGGACATGGCGGTCTCTAGATCATGAAACGCTAAATCAAATTCATCATATTGCAATAGACGTAAGACATGTGTTTAGCGATGTTTAGCCCACTTTGCATATCGCTTCTATGTTGTTTAAATTATTAACTTGAACGCACTCATCTTATAAGTTGGTCTAAATTTAAATTGTAATAGAATAAATGTCACATGTTAAATAGGATGTGAGGCTCATGACAATGACCTCCCATCTTTCTTTTTCTTTATATCCGTTTTTGCTTTTGGTTTGTACTCTCCTGCCGTGCAGATTATCTAATACCAACGTAATAAATTTCATCTGAGAATCATTTGTTCAATTTTTCTTTTCTTTTGTTTTCTACAAACAAGTAAAGGCCGTGCCATTACTTTCCATAATAGTCCAAAAACGCTTGGATTAAAAACAACATGCTTTCAGTATTCTGGATGCCCAAGCGTTCCGGGCACGTAATATTAGATCGGATCAATTCCTCGTTGCAGCCAAAACACGAATGCGGATTTCCTAAGAATCACAACAAATAAGAACCACTGCTGAAAGATATAACATAGAAATGCTGAAATCACAAGAGACCGTATCCCGTAATCTCTCAACAACTCCTATCCCGCTAGAATCAAGTACTGAAGACCAGTGGAAATGCTGTAAACGTACCACCAGAGACGCCGCAACTGTTGTTCGACTACCACCCCAAAAATTCATGAATTCATGAAGAATGAAGAAGCATGAAAAGTGGTGCTGCAACGAACGATGAAAGCTGCGCACGAGCTCTACGAGCAGAAGAGATGGGAACACATCGGTTTCTCCAGAAGAAGAAAAAAGAGCACGAGAAAAGCGCGATCGATGATATTGAGAACTTGTACTCGAGTAACAATATACGGAAGTTTTATCGATAGGTAAAAATAACGTGTCAAGGCAAGAAAACCCGTACAAAAATCTGTAGAGATGAAGAAGAAAACGCTGTTGTAGAGTCACAGTCGGTGAAGAGAATATGGGAAAACTTTTTCTGCAGACTGTGTAACGGCAAAGAAGTCCAACATACTACCTTCAGGCAGAAAAGACCATTCCACTTAGAAAATGATGGCCAAAACTTACGTCCGCCTGAGAAATAGGATTTGTGGAGAGGTATACAATAAGAGGTATCATCAGATCTGCTCAGAAGAGCGTATGAATGGTGAATGAAATCTAAGCATCGTTTTTCCAATCCACAAAAAGTGAGACCTCTCCACTGCGTTAACTATTGTATAAGAGCATACGGTAAATCTCCTCAACATCGCATACAAGATCTTATCTGAAATATTGTGTGAACGTCTAAAACTCTTCGTCAACAACCTGAGTGGCCCTTATCAATGTGGTTTCAGGCTAAGAAAGTCTACAATCGACCACACTGGCAAAATCCAAATCTTTACTCAGCTTCTTTTCATCGATTTTAAGACTGCAGATGATAGCATTTATGGAGTATACCTATATGAATACCTGCCAAACTTTTCTGTCTGCTTAGAATGACGATTGAGAACTCTTGCTGCTCCGTCAAAGCCGGTAAATGAATTAAACGAGATTTGACGTTGAAAAAGTTGTTAGACAAGGTATACTGCTGTTATGTGACTTCTTTGACAACATACTTGAAATAATTTTGCGGAACTAATAAGCCAACAGCGGAAACACAATCTTTCAAAAGTCTGTGCAGCTACTAGCATGAGCCAATGATATTAACGTGTTTAGCAGAACTCAGCGGGCTGTCACCGGTGCGTTCGCTAGTATTGAAGCGTAAGCTTCCAAAATGGGTTTAGCGGTAAACGAGGGCAAAAACAAGTATGCGCTGTCAATATGAAGTGATACAAAAAATCGACGAATCGGGCAGAACGTCACAGTCGACAGCTATATCTTTGAGGAATTAATGGACATTGTCTACCTTGGCTCTGCTATGAATTCTGCGACAAGCGCCTCCACGGAAAAAATAAACGAGGAATAAATCATTCCAATAGCTGTTTCTTTGTACTAAGAACACAGTTGAGTAAGGCTCCATTGCGAAAAACTAAGCAGTCTCTATATAAGACCTCTATCATCTAAGTCCTACTTTACGGTGCTGAATCATGGACTCCATCGAAAGTGAATTTAGTTTAAGTTATCTTCGATCATTTCGCAGGAAAAATTGGAGGAGAAGATTCAACAACGAACTATACAAATTGTAAGGGGACATCGATTTAATCAGAAAACTGCGTGTCAGTCGCCTGAGATGACAATGTAGACCATATGAACACTAACGTTCCGGTCAGCAGAACCTTCGAATCAAACCTGGAGGCACAAAACAGTAGAATAATACGTCATCTAATGTGTCGCAAAAAAAGCAGAAGTGTACCTCAACCGACTTAAAGTGTTCAACTGGGGGTAGTAGGACAGAAGCCGCGCTTCTTTGTTGAAACCCAGTTACACTTCCAACTTTATCACCATTTAAGTAAGTTAGCGTAAAAATTATCGAAATCTCTTATAAATATTGATATACTGAAAAACTGAAAATAGACAGCTGGATTACATTTTTTTATTCTAAAAAAAAGGCTAGGTGGTATTTGATACCAAATGCGTCATGACCACAAGCGCCATGTTCAAAGAAAGCAAAACTGGGCAAAGCTTTGCCCAAAATTAATATGTCTCAAAGTATTTACATTTGCGTTCCTACAATCTTTTGGCGCGTGTCACAAAATACCCTATACCCGTACGAGCATTCAAGTTTAAAGATAGGAACACTTCTTTACGGAAAAGCAACTTCAACTGCCAATGTACCTTTTGTAAAATTATAACTATGCCATTCGCTGCAACTTGTTTTTGCATTTTAAATTCATTTGCGTACATTTCATGTAACGACGAACAATAGCCAGTGATTTTGAAATAGTTGCTCGCGGATGAAGAGCTTATTACGAGCCACCATCGTTTTTTACAGATTTACCTCGTTTGTTAACATGTGCGCAACATATTCTTTCAATTAGATCCCTTGTTAGCTTTCGACTAACTTTGACATGCACATAATCTCTGTTTATGTAAAAAAAATAACTAAAAAAAAAGATTAGGGCAATCTGAAACTTTATTAAAAAATAAAAAGAACAATCTGCGTTCTAGCAGCATTACTGATACACCACAACGTACTTGGAAAACCTACTTTAAAGTTATTTTATCTCTATGTTTTTTTTTAAACATACAAAGCACTTTGCGTCAAATAAAAGCAAAAATAACGAGCTGAAGAATAGGAAGAATGTACGAGTACCTAGTACCTACCTACTTGTATTTAGAACAAAATGCGATTCGTTTTCAGGATTTCATCTCATTACTGGCAACAGGATTTGTTTGCCGATGGTTTGTTATTATGCGCGAACTTTGTCGAACAAGGAACTCTGAAAAAATAAATCATTTTTTTTCTCTCCAACATTCCTTATATACATATATATATTCATTCATTCAAAGTTCATAGTAAGAATTTGAATAAAAAAAAGCTAATAACAACTGACAAGAGCTTTTCGGGGAAATCCCTAATAGAGTCTTTGTGTTACATTACAATGGAAGTGTAGAACGTTGGCAAATCGAAGTATCTACAGATTTAGTAAGGGTACTTAAATGCGGTCAGATTGAGGTTAGTTCGAAGCAATTTCAATCAAATTTTTTTAAAGGAAATTTCTCCACTGTAAATTAATTAACAATTATTTTGTGGTCAAACAAAGCGAGGTAGTGGTTTCGAACAAAAACCAGTAACAAACGCTATGGTTTTCGATTACCAACCATACTTTAACTTTGCTAACTTTTACCGTGCGGTGTCAGCACGGGTTTAGTAACCACTGGATGCACGAAAGCCCTAAAAGGCCGACTGACTTCAATATACATATTCCAGATACATCTTTAAGTTTAGGTAAAAATATGGGCATGGTGTGTTTCAACGGATTTCAATGAAGGTATCTAGAAAATATGATAAACACAATGGTGGGAGGGCAGTACATATGTCTATAACCAGTATACTGACAGCTCTTTGCATATCGCTTCAATCTAAAATCACACTATAGTTATACTTATACAGAGAGTCATCCAAAAAGGTGTGCCATTTTAAGTTTCACGCCATTGTGAGACTGTCGATATTTAATTATCAGTGTGATGATTTCTTAGAAACAAGAATAAGGAGATTATTAAATGTAGATCGATACACAACCGCAGAACCTGCTAAATTACGAAAATTCACTATAAAAACGGTAAAAATATCTCGGAAACGTTTTGTAAGGTTTGTTCTGCTTTTGGTCATCATCGAGCGCCTTATCGCATAGCTTTAGTGAATCTAATCGATAAATTTGAATTGGACTGGTTAATGGCGTGAAGACTTAAACCCGTGTTCGTCCGGTAAGGTTAGCTGGAAATATCTCCGAAGTAGCTGAGAATGTGAGAGATTAAGAACCCAGGTGCGTCCATTTCGAGATGATCACAGGAATTTGGCCTATCTGCGACCACTTCCCACCACATTTTGTATAAAGATATTAGCCTATATGTTTATAAGGTCCAGTTGACTCAAGAATGGAAGCCAGCGGACCTTGCACAATGTCGTATTTACGTTGATTGGATGATCTAAATGAATGACTATGTCATAATTTTTTACACAAAATTATTCTGAGTGATGAGGATCATTTCCATTTGCATGGGTACGTAAACATTCAAAACTGTCGTTTCTCCAAGTCGAAAACCTAAGATAAATACGATTAGTGGAAAACCCCTACATCCACAACTAGTGAAAGTGGTGCAATTTTTGGGGCTAGCGATGTCATTGGGACATATTTTTTCGAAAATGACACTGGTGCTGCCAGTCAAATTTGGGTTTGGGTTTATAATTTTTCACAGTGCTGTATAAAAAATATAAACAGTTTTGTTCAAGTTGATCAATTGAAGTGAATCAATCGAGCAAACTGATGTAAAATAAAAGTGGAAATTTCATACAACAATTTATTTAAAACTTTTGTCAAAGTCTCGAACAAAAAACAGTTCATGTGTGCCGTAAAAAATGATTACTAACTGTCCGATGAAAATTTGTCAAGCGGAATGATGTCCGAAATTGGAAAAACTTTGTAATCACTTTATGCCAACGTTCAATAAAAATGGGTCGCAGGACCGAAAAGAACAGAGCAGACACTAAAAGAACAGAAGAAACGTGTGATTTACCAAGTACATACAAGTCATCAAGAGGAAGGCCAAAGAAATCAATAACTGTGTGCTCGAAGTTCAGGAAAATACAAAAACTAATAAATGCTACCGAAAACATGCTTTATTACTAAAGTTTAATAAAGTACAAATATCAACGGCTTCGCCACATTGAAAGCACCGGTTCCCACTGAACCGATGAAATACCGAACATTGTGCTTCGACATCTCCCTATAGAAGCGGTGAACATTTATACCACCCTGTTTAATAATGCAATGAATAATGCACATTATCCAGCGCATTGGAAAACTGCGGTGGTACATCCCATCCTCTAAAGGGATAAAGACACATCCAATCCGGCGAATCTCCGCTCGATCAGTCTTCTTCCAAGCATCAGTAAGGTTTCCGAGAAGGTGATCAATAGAGTCCTGACTAAGTGGGTTGAGGACAAACATATATTTCCGGATAATCAATTCGGTTTCAAGGCGGGACATGATATCATTCATGCTGCGTCTAAACTGGATTCTGATATCCAACGGAACAAAGGCAAGAACCAGTGCACTGGTGCCTGACTGATCGACTTGGAGAAAGCTTTCGATACCGTATGGTTAGAAGGACTCTTTTTCAAGCTGGAAAGGTTGGGCATTAGTAAACCACTGCTGTATATTCTTTTTGATATGCTCTCCAATAGACAGTTCATCGTGAAGAATGGCGATGTGACTTCTGCTGGAACATTTAACATTAAAAATGATCTGCAACAAGGTGCGGTAAATTCTCCGATCATATTCAACATTTACACGTGTGATCTGATAGGTTCACTTCACCATGCCATAGCGTACAGATCAGGTCCAAAGATTGAGGTCATTAATATACTTTTGCAGCGTGACTTCGACAAAATTAAACGATATTGCGATGACTGGAAGTTGAAAATCAACTTTCAGAAGTCGGAAACCATTCTGTTTAGGACGCCTTTGCCTGGGGCCTCTAGGGATATCAGAAAAAATTGGCGAAAGTTCTCGATCGTGGGGCAGCACGGGCAGCCACTTGCTTGTCGAAATGTAGTCAGATACCTTGGGATCTGGCTAGATCAATTTCTGTATTTTAACAACATGGCCAGAGCCAAACATGATTTTGCCCTTACAAAGAGACTGTTTTATAACAGCTAACTCGATGCGAGTGTGAAGGTAATCTGCTACATGGCCCCTATCAGGCCCATGCTTGTATTTGGATGTCCCGTGTGGTTGAACGTGAGAGCAAATTTATTGGAAAAGATTCGGGTGTTTGAGAGGGCTTGTCTTCGTTTATACAGAACACCAGAATCTGTGAACATAAAATTCTATCCTATACAAACGTCGCACATGGCAGTGCGGAGCGTCTCCGGTTCAGTAGGGTGGTAGGGAGTCGCGACATGAGGGATGTTGTCCGGCAGCACCAACACTTTTGGTGGCTAGTTGAAGGAGAGGATGCTTCGTCGTCGAATGCAAAATAAAGTAATAGTAATAAAGTAATAGATAGTTCATCTGAGGCAAAGCGTGTCAGCCTAATTTATTTTTAGCCATGGCCGGCTTACATAGTTTTAGGTAGGTTTAAGTTAGTTTTAGGAAAAAAAATATATAGGAACCAAAAAAAAAATAAAAAATAAAAAAATGAAAAAAAATATACATATATATACACATGTATTTATATATTATGTATATACATGTAATGTATATATATATATATTTATATATGTAAGAATTTTGAGTTCAGGAAAAGTAGAATAAATAGTAATAGAAGATTAAAATTGTAGTAAAGAAGAGAAGAAATGAAAAAAACGAAAAGAATATCAACAAAAAGGGAAGACTGGAATATTGTTGTAAAGAAAGGGAAAAGGGAATAGAAAGTAGAGTGAATGAAGCACGCGGACGCCCTAAGTAGGTATCCTTCAGTACTTAATGTCGAGTCTGAAATTCTTTGTAGGATTCGCCAAGCGCAAGAGAAGGACGAGCACTGCAATTTGATAAAGTCTATTCTTGCTGAGAGGGAGTTCGATAATTATTCTCTGTGGCGTGATGTTCTCTACAAGTTTGTTGACGGAAACTATCTGCTGGTGGTTCCAAAATGCATCCAAAATTCCATAATCAGGGACTTACACAGTCAGGGTCACCTTAGCGCACGCAGGATGGAGAAGCAGTTGAATTTCCAAGATGTCGAAAAGAGTTGACGAGGTGGTGGCGAATTGTGTACCCTGCATCATTGCTTCGAAAAAGGCGGGAAAACAGGAGGGAATGTTGAGTCAAATTGACAAGTTTGATGTTCCTCTCCATACTTATCACATCGATCATCTAGGGCCTCTGCCGGCCACGTCGAAAAACTATAAGTACCTTTTCGTTATTATTGATGCTTTTACTAAATTTTCTTGGTTGTATCCAGTAAAGACGACAACATCAGAGGAGACAATAAAGAAATTAATTTTTCAAAGTGAGGTTTTCGGGAGCCCACAGCGTATCATCTCCGATCGGAACGGCGTTCACAGCAGGTGCCTTCAAGAGTTACTGTGGGGAGCAGAAAATCATTCACGTACTAATTACCACCGGCGTTCCAAGGGGGAACGGTCAGGTTGAGCGGCTGAATCGAGTCATCATCGCTGTGCTCTCGAAGATCGCTTTAAAAGATCCCCTGAAATGGTACCTTCAAGTTTCGAGGTTGCAGCAGATTCTGAATTCATCAACGAATCGAGCTACAGGGCGAACGCCGTTCGAGCTACTGCTGGGTGTGAAGATGAAAACCGCAGGAGGAGGAGGAGAAGAACTAGCAAGACTGATCGAAGAAAAACTGGTAATCGAATTTGAAACTAATCGTCATAAGGTGAGGGATCAGCAAAGGTTCAAATAGAAAAAATACAGAGGGAGAATGCAAGGTATTCTTTACGCCGTCGAAAAGCAACAAAGAGGTATGCAGTAAAGGAGTTGGTAGCTATTCGAAAAACACAGTTCGCTCCTGATGACAAGTTGTGTGCCAAATACTATGGGCCATATGAGGTGACTAGGGTAAAGGGACAGGAAAGGTATGACGTCAGGAAGGTTGGCACTGGCGAGGGGCCATACATCACGTCATCAGCTGCCGACTATAATATATTAAAATATAAATAAAATAAAATAAAATTAGACTGTAAGATTCATCGAACGACATAGTTTAAGTGTTAGGTTTAACTTAGAGTGTCCGCATGGGGCAGATTATTTGTAAGTAAGTAAGCAGATTATTTGGCAGTGTGGGCGCGGTAAGTACCTAGATGGGGGACCACATGGGAGCTCGGTACACCGCGTGCTTGTTGACAAACGCCACATGGGCATAGTACCCCGGCGTAAAATCCCGGTCATTACAAATTCATTTGTATAGATCCCTTGAAAATAAATAAATAAATAAAATAAATAAGGAATAATAAGGATCATAAAAAGATGAAAGAAGTCTCCAAAGGTAGTCTCTGACGCAAGTCTACTACGAGTCAAAAGAATAAAAGAAAGCAATTTCTACTCCATAAAAGGATCAGATGAAGTATAGTAGTGAGAATGAACTGGCTTTATTTATTTATGGATTTAGAAAGGAAAATATAAGATTTTGCGATGTTCTCTGAGAAAAACAACGTAGATGTCCATCCTACAAACAGTTGTCAAGTCAGCTTCTTGTGAGGGGAAATTAATTGCACTACCAAGCATTTTTAGATTACAAAGCAAGTGGGGCTGTGGTGGATCATCTGGCCAAGGTGCAAACAAGCAAAAATTAAAAACACATCAGACGTAAACATGTTCATGACCTCAGTTCTTTCACTAAGGCTTAACAGTGCAAATGGTGAACTTCAGAGGAACCCTCGCCCATCATCAGTTCATTTTTGCCGACCCATAATGTTAAAATATTCAAGCAAAACTGGAGATCTCATTAAAAGTACAGTCAAAGATATCAAAATACAAATTACTAATCTTCAACGTACTGAATATAAATTTAATGACGAAATAGGGATAGTTGTCTACCACGAGTTTTTTTTTTAACTACGATTGACGGAAAAGTTCTGCATGAAATAAAAGGTACAAAGTCAACGCGGTCATATCACATATGCACAATAACACAAAAAAACTTCAACAATCAAGATTAGTCAAATCATGACGAACATAACTACGAATATGGAATCTCTCCATTACATGCAAGAATCAAGTGCATGGAATTTATTTTGAAACTTGCAAATACACTTGAACAAGACGGAGAGGATATTGACGAATCTATTGGAATCAAGGAGGCAGAATAAAGAAGACAAAAAGAGATTCAAAAGCATTTTCGCGATGGAATGTGGATAGACTAATGATGGAAATACTTCGAGGAGATTTTTCCAAGAATCAGAGACAACAGCCAGCTTAACTGTGGTCAATAGAGATATTAACGAGGTTTGAGGTAGTACTTAATGTTTTGGAAACGGCTTCCATAGCCATTATAGGTGCGCTCCGTGCAGCCCCTACGACAGAATTTTGCACATAACACCGCTTTATTTACAGACCAAAAAACTTCCTGGCAACAGTGCGATACGACTCACTAATATGGGTTATTTTAAGAGCAGTAGTTTTGCACATGGCACGGTCCTAAAGGAGCTACTGCCAGGCAATCCAATTCTAACGGATGAAATTTTTTCCTTGGTCAACTTCGACATCCCGTATGATATAATTTATCTGAAGAGGGAGGACAGGGAAAAAATGCAATAAACAGGTCAATTGAAATTACAATTTTCACAGAGAGCTCAAAAACAGAGGAATATCGCTGTCTACATTGATAACCAGGCCGCATTCAAGACAATGGAACCAACTAACGTCAACTCTGATACAGTCAGCGGCTGTCGCACAGTGCTCAAGGCACTATGCAGTCAGAACCGGGTAAGACGGTGCTAGGTGCCAGGACACTGTGGTATTAAAACAAATGAACAAGCGGACGAGCTTGCAAGCAAATGAGGACTACTCAACAATAGTGAGGTTGCCAACATCAAACCACCTCTTTTCATAGTGAGGGGCACTATCGAGGAAAACATCAAACAGCAAAGACTGCCAACCTAAGTTCATCAAGTCTTGAAGGACACAGGGTATCCAACGCTCTCTGGCCATTTTTTGTCGGCAAAAGATCTAGGGGATTAATAAAATTAAACTAACATAAGCTTTAGGCTAGTAATAGGAATCCTGACAGGACACTGTGTCCTGCGGCAACAAGCAATGAGACTCAAATTGTCAGATACGGATATTTGAAAATTCTGCGGTGATCTGCAATCCGTTGAGGACATAACACATATACTGTGTGACTGCGAGGCAATAATTTTTAGGGAAATACTTTTTCGAATATCTAGAGGAAATAGACGGCACGAACTTCAAAGGCCGTCTTGGCTTTTGCAGGGAAATTGGGTGTTTCACCAGGGCGATTGTTTCGATTTTTGCCATTTTAAGACGAATTCAACTGGCTCCACAAGGATCACGATTTTTTTTTGTTTTTTTTTTTAAAGAACTTAACACTCAAGTGGGTATTATGGTATTATTATTAGGAAAATGGGACAGAGAGAGAAAGAAAGTTTTTTGGGCTCAGTGGTTATTTCGCTCCATGGGTGGCATCCAACATTTAATGGGGAGACTAATTTATTAGTGTAATTGGACTTGTTATTGCATTAGAGGCAACCATTCGTCTTACGAGAATTAAGTTGCCTGAAAAAAAGAATGTGTTTCGGACGAGGCTGGGATTCGAACACTGAACCTTCCGATTTGGAAGCCAACACACTACCACTTGAGCCACGGCCACCCTAACCCTAACGATGGGCCCGCTTTGGTGCCTGGTGACTGCGTGATTGCATATCCATCATACCTCAGTTTAACCTAATTTTACCTAAGCTAATGTTTTGAATTGCAGGGAAAAGTTTAACACTGCCCAGTTTGGGGAGTGCGCCAAGAAAATAAAAGAGTAATTATAGCAAAAAATTTTCCGAAAAACAACTCACACCTACTCTTCATAACATTTTTGTTTATAGTCAAAATATAATCGAGTATCACTCGTTACCGGTAAAAGTAAAGACTATAATATAGGTATCCAAATACGCTCAAAGATGTTGCAGAATAAATACGTTTTCAAGATGCTTGCAGCCTCATCGGACCAACTCATTTCTTCGTTAAGGCATGTCAGAACCGAAAAAGATCTCAAAGCTCAATTCTCTCCAGTAATAAAGTCGGAGACCTCAATATCAGACATTTGCCTTTGGGGCTATATTAAAAGTAAAGTCTACGTCAGTACTCCGCCAACGCCGCATGCAAGTAAAGGAAATATCAGAGCTGTTATTGCGGGTATACAATTATGAAAAATTTCATTGAAAGAATGACTATTTGTAGGAAGAGCCGAGGCGGATATTTGACAAATATTGTATTTCATTACTAATCTCAGAGCTTTTACTTTACATTAAAATAAAAATATCATAATTTTTCCTAAATATATTTAATTTTTCTATAAATTTAAAATAACACCTCTTGCAGGATGACCGTATACCTTAGGTTAGGTTAGGTAAGAGTGGCTGTTGGAAATACCAACCCACTTAGGCCTATTGGCCCATTGTGATGCCACGTGGATCTATGATCTTCTTACTACTGGAACCAGTTTGAGCTTTTAATAAAGCGTAGGAGACTGTTAACGTCTATTTTTTCTAGATCGTTTAGGTCGTTGTAGAAGAAAGCTCCTAGGTGAAGCTTCCTTCTCTGAGAGAGAGCTGGGCATGTGCAGAGTAGGTGGGGGATTGTCTCCTCCTCTTCCTCGTCCATGCAGCTTCTACAAAAATCGTTAGTAAAAGCGCCAAGCCTTCTTGCGTGCTTGCCTATGAGGCAGTGTCCGGTAATGACACCTATTATGGCGCTGAGATGTTTCCTTTCTAAGAGGATCAGACACTTAGATCGACTCAGATCCAGCTTTGGCCAGATCTGTTTTGTCGCTAGACATGTTTGTCCAGCAGTCCACCTAAGGTCCGTTCTTTTATTGGCATCTAGCTTTAGTGTTAGTTTGCACGTAGCGATTGGTATACCTATACTACCTTTGTCTGGTAGGATAGGTAGAGTGGTTCCAATTTTGGCGAGTTCATCGGCTCTGCAGTTCCCTGGAATGTCTCTGTGGCCCGGCACCCAACAGAGGTGAATGTTGAACTGCTCTGCCATCTCCATGAGAGATGATCGGCATTCAAGGGCAGTTTTAGAACACAATGAGACCGAGTCCAGGGACTTGATGGCGGCCTGACTATCCGAAAATATGCGGATATCCTTTGCAGATATCACGTTTTTCTTCAGCCAGGACAGAGCTTCTTTAATCGCCAAAATTTCCGCCTGGAACACGCTACAGTGATTTTGAAGGCGGAAAGAGAGGCTTAGGTTAAGCTTATCTGAGAAAACACCGCCACCAACTCCGCTGTCGGTTTTAGATCCATCTGTGTAGAGATGGATTGACTTGTCCTCCATGAAAGCATCCTCCTCCCAGAATGATCTAGAGGGGAAGCTTACATGGAAGTTTTTGTCAAACCAAAGTTCAGGTATGGTGTAATCGGTGTTCTCTGTGAGGATTCCTAATGTATTAAGAATGTTGGCGTGGCCAAATGAATTATTTGTCCACTGTTTAGTCGCTTTAAGGCGAATAGCTGCAGTCGCAGCTACTTGCTTGCTAAAAATGTCGAGGGGTGTCAAGTGAAGCAGAATATCTAATGCCGCAGAGGGGGTAGACCGCAAGGCTCCGCTTGTGCATAGACATGCTGTTCTTTGGACTCTGCTTAATTTAATGCAGTTGACTGCATTTTCCAAGGCCGTCAACCAGACAACCACCCCGTAAGTGAGTATCGGTCTTATGACCGAGATGTATAGCCAGTGGGTTATGCGAGGTTGAAGGCCCCATTTGGTCCCAATGGCTTTCTTGCAGGAGAATAAAGCTATTGTAGCTTTATTGACTCTTTCTTGAATGTTAGGTTTCCAGTTTAGTTTCCTGTCAAAAATCAGACCCAGATATTTTGCTGTATCGGAGAAAGCTAAACTGGTACCGTTTATTGAAGGAGGGTCTATGATTGGAATTTTATATTTCCTAGAAAAGAGGACAAGATCAGTTTTATGGGGGTTTATTCCCAATCCACAGCGATCTGCCCAGCAGGTTAATCTGTTAAGATTTACTTGGAGGAGTTCTTTAATGGTATTTAAATGTTTTCCTGAGACGGCTATGGCAACGTCATCCGCATAGGCAATCACTCTGCTACCACCCGCTTCCAGGTATATCAGTAGTATACCTTAAGAGACCGGAAATATTATCCTAATTTTTCATTTGCAAGATGCATGTTAGCGAATCAAATGACGACTCGAATATAAGGTCTAAGCGAGGTAAGGTTACCATAAATCGTTCGGATAAATGTTGTTCATATTTTTGAAGAACTGACCACTGGTAATTATTTAGTAACATTGCCCCTTCACCGCTAAACGTTTTCATTTTTAAAATACTAGTGACCTTCGCGAAGACCACACCAAAGAGTGCACTTTGTTGGTGTGTAATTGAGTATCACGTCATTAAACACGGTTTTTCGAAACGCAAAAAAATAGAGTGGACTTCAAGGTAAACAAGAGTAATCTTCAGTCACAAGACATGGTTTCGTGGTGTTAGTTCATGCATCAGCGGAATTTCAAATGACTTTGATCTTTTGACAAAATTCTGTATGCGAAATTGACATTTCCGGATCCTACGCCATAATTTCACCAGAGCGGGAATTGTTTCTTCTGTACACAGATCACGCTTACACGTTGGTGATTTTGCGTTATGTAGAATGTTTGAATGTATGTAGAATTTACCCATAACACGATGAGTAGCAAGGTCAGCTGGTTGATTATGAATTTGCAATTCGAACTTGTTTTAAAACTATCAACTGTCACACAGAAAAATATGTAACTGTAGTTTTCAAATGAGTTTGATATTATATAGACAATTTATCATATAAGACTAGAAAAAATGCCGCGTTGGGTGTTGAACCTATGGATTTCTTACAGCCTCCTCAGTTACCCAAGGAGTTTTTCCAACAGCTAACGATTCGCTTACGTTCAATCATCGTTTTGAATCTGCATAATTTTAGTTAAAATTCATTTTTCCATCTTTCTTACATTGAAAATCAACAAAACTCATTGAGAAGAAGGAACTTATTTTCTCATATTCTTTGTTGAACTTTGTCCAACTCGCCAAAGAAAACAATGAGATGCATACAACTGAATAGATTTTTGAAAACTTTAAGGAAGAAGTTGAGCGCTAATGAGATAATTAGCAAAACATATTTTATTCCTGTCAAACTTCATTCAATTATATAATTAACCCATCTCTCTTTAGATATTCACTTTCGGTCATTGGACGGGAAGTATTACTTCCACAAATTCACTTTTTAACATAAGGTAGACAATGAGACTTAACAATAAAAAACTAAATTTTTATTTTTATGTTATTAGTAATAGCCATTGGGGAGTTAAGTTGTTTTTGAGATAGTATACACTGGCTTAGATATAGTGAAAAGATTCACTATTACGTTACATTTTTGTAGATCCGAAATGATTTTTGTCTTTTTTCTATTGGAAGAGAGCACTGGATTTTTTCTATATTTCGTAGAAATATTAGTTAGTGCCTATAGTACCTGGTTCGGGTCCTCAGAAACTCCTCACTGAGCTTTGTATAGCAAGTTCAAGACTGAGTGAATTTCAGCCTTCCGACTACGTCCATGAAGTCTCGCGCTCTCGAACTATCATATAAAGCATGGTGGTCGTAAATGGGATTCATTAAGTCCTTACACCTTTGGCTTCAAAAAACAATATGTCGGACTAGAATGGGTCCTCAATTTGAAACGAGCCAGATCCCTGAGAACATTAAGTGCTTACAGTGATATCATCTTTTTATGAAGACACAACATACAAAAGTAATATCATAAGGTGAATGTGCCATAATTTTTGCAAACGACGTCAAGTGTCATTAGATATTTATGTTGCAGATAGATAGATAATTAGTTGATGCTTACTGCTTATTTCACCAATTTCCGGTCTATTGTTTTAACTCAGCGTGAGTTTCCTCGCCGGTGTCCTCGTCGTTTTGTACTATGTTCGCGAACAACTAAGCATTCGGCTGAGCGTCTCATGCAAACTGGATCCACTAGAGATGTCACAAGAAGTCGCCGGCCCCGTATTGTTCGTTAAACCAGGAATATATACTGCTGTGGCCGAGGACGGCCGAGAGAGTCCAAAAACTTCGACGAGACAACGGCACACACAATTTGGCATCTGCAGGCGTTCGTCGCGTCGAATTATGGTGAAACACCTGATGATGTATCCTTATAAAGTGCTAAGTGTTCACCAGTTGCAGCCTCCTGACCGTATTCCCATGCTCTGTTAAACCTGGTGCAAGAAGGAGATTATTTCGTATCCAAAATCATAATGAGCGACCAAGCCCATTTGCACCTAAGTGGTATGGCATTTACAACAAAAAAGTGATTGGCCCTTATTTTTTTGAGGACGCCGACGGCACCACCGTAACCGTAACTGGTGAGCGCTACAGACAGATGTTAAACAGTTTTTTTTTGTGAGATCTACAGATCAGACGGCGCCAGGCTTCTTCCTTTGAGGGCTTTTTGAAACTTCGCATTTACCACAACAAACCACAAATCATGCAGGCCTTGAAAGCCAATCAATGTGTAGCAAAATGTTTTACGAGCAACAATGTAAAACGTCGTAAAACGAACACAAATGTTCATTAACTCAGGAGGTGGTCATTTGACCGATAACATTTCTTCCACTTAATTTCGCCAATTTTGCACATTCAGTTAAACATTTTGTGAAAACAGAGGCCAATTTTATCATTTCTAACAAAATGGCAGCCAATTTACATTGTGACATTACTTTTGAACCACCCTGTATTAGCAACTAACTCAGCAAAGCAATAATACTAGAAGAAAAGCCTGAAATCTGTACGCAGTTTCACGATTCTGGTACGAATACGGACGAATATTTAATACTAGCTGAATCCGTGCTCGCTTTACTTCGCCCTCTAAAGGCTTCCTCATGCATACAAATTGTATGTAATATCAGAGCGAGTGAAAAAGCATCAAATTATTTGTCTAAGTCCATAAAATTGTTGTTTACAATAAATTTTGTGGATTAATTGCATTTTATCAATGTCGTTCCTATGGGTAGTTTTCAGCCCTTACGTGCAGATTTCGTAGTTCTAAAAAACCAACATGCTCTAAAATGTTATCAAACGTAATAAAAAAATGCAATTCTATAAATTATAGACAATTATACTTTATTATAGTAAAAATGTTTTACGAAGCTTCTTTGTAACAATGTTTGAGGTTGCGTTGCCTGGAGCATAAACAAATACATTTTTACTGTCGCTGACACGGGAAAGAGACACGTATAATTGAACGTGTGAGAAGCAGCCGGTGGTGAGGTTCACGCCCGCCGTAAGCCGTGTTTGACCCTTCCGCCTTATTTATAGTCATCGAGATGGGATATTGCACACGCTTAAATTAAAACGGAAAACTGTTAGGTATGATCGGAATTCGAGGGATAAATACATGTTCGCCGGCACCTCAGCCCGTCAACACTTCCGCTTTTACCGCTTGATTGCAGTGTATTCTACACTTTGACCATCAACACGTGTCAATATACGTGTCAATATCTCGTTATTAATAGCTGCAGCTTCATCATTCCGAGGCGACAAAATAGCTCACTCATAAAGCCAAGAATTCACACTGCGATATATCACCGTAAACGGAGGAGATAAGTTCTTCGGTAAAAGACACTGTTTGGCAAAAATGATGTGATAAATTTACTTTGCCATTTTCTTCCGGAAGCGTTCCTCCACCAATTTTAAGTAATAAATCAGAGAAATGTTGTGAGTTTGGATGTTCAAGTGATTTGGAATAACACTGGACCAGAGCCTTGACCTTTTCAGACAGGCGTTTACTTCGTCAGCTCTTGTGCCTCGTGTCATTACCGGCAACGTTTGTCTAAAGTCTCCGCAAAATAGCACTGTAATGCCTCCCATTGGTCGATCATTTTGTCGTATATCCTGTAAGGTTCTGTTAACGGCTTCCACTGCCTTACGGTGTGCCATAGTGCATTCGTCCCAAACAATTAGAGAACAGTCACGGAAAACACGAGCTTTATCACTATTTCGGGGAATGTTGCAAACTGGACTTTCAGTGGTGTCTAATTGTATGGGTATTTTACACATTGCATGAGAAGTTTTACCACCAGGCAGCAATATATACCAAACTCTCTGTTTCGATCTTAGCGTACATATCAACCACAAACGGATTCAAAATACCTCGAAAGCGGTGCAAATGAACAATACGGTTGCGTCGTATATGCATGAGGTATGAATAGAATTGCAGAGCAGATGTTTTTTTATTGTAATTTGGCGCCCCGGTAGTAGGATAGACTTGGCAACCGGCAAAATTATATCCGTCCTCACCGCGACAATAAATCAGTGGGTACTGAAGACTATCATATTCCCTATGCGTTTCACTTATCCATTGCAAGCGATCGTCACGGGTGCGCAGCACAATGTCACGCTTGTCGCACTCCTGAACCACCAAAACAACGGCGACTTCATTTGTGCTAGGGGAATTGTATTGGCCGCGCTGTTCTGTCGCTAGTCATTTATTAGCTCTGATTACAAATTTGTAATTATTTTGTTGATTTGGAGGAATACACTCCAGTGCAGCCTTGAAGTTATTCATATGTGGATTGATTTCATGAAACATGCTTTGCAGCTCGGAAATCAGAACTGGCGTTTAGATTTTGGAAATGTTGATTCCTGATATTAGGTTGTTCGCAATAGTCGGATGTAAAGTATATTTGTAGGAATTTCGGTTCATCTGCTGGCAACAGAGATCCAATTAAATGATAAGCTTGACTCTGAAATTTGAAGGTGGGCATAAATGACCCTTCTACAATTTGGTATGCGCCGGACGAAGTCATCTGGAATGCACTGTAGTAAGAACGGATACATTGCAAAACAAATTTTAGATTGTGGGTGATCGCCGGTCAATACGGATTCCAAGGGTTCTGGTGGTTCTTGAAAAATATCTAAACGTGACTTTCCGCCTGAGCAGCAGACTCAATTCGACTATTTTGTCCATTTAAGAGCTTGACAATGATAACAGGCCACCGATATCAACAAATTCGACATAATTAATTCATTTAGTGTGATAAAACCCACTTCTGTTTTTATTGATCCACTGAAAATGTGTGTTTGTTTGTGATATGCGAGTTGTAGCAAGACGTTCATTTTCGGTACCTGACCTAATGTGACGTTCTTCATTTGTTTTATGTGATCGAGCTTGACCAATTGTCCTAGCACGTTTTGAGCTTCGAGAAAAATTAGACTTTTTCCTCAAAGGCATATTTTTATAAAATAAACGGCATTACAAAACCGTTACAACGGTAAGCCCTGTGTTAAGCAATAAATAAAATATATTAACTTACCTAAAAGAAGCCAATGCAAAAAAAAAGAAAATGGAAAATTGTGTTGGTGGTAAGAAAAAATAGCATTCAACGTAGATTGTAATGAGAATAGTGCCAGAAGATACATATGTATACTAACACTAACCAACTATGTGTAGGGTTTCCCAATAAGAACTTGACAACTTTTTTTTTAAATAAAACGCAAACCATTTGAGATATTTCAAAAACTTTATTATCGGCTTGAAGTAACGGGTCTCTGGCTTGTCGGCGTAACACTTATCTTTTACGGCACCCCACAAATAATAGTTCAACGGTGTCAAATCGCAGCTCCGAGGTGGCCAAACGACATCAGCTCTGCGGCTGATAATGCGATCTTCAAAAACAGGGCGCAAAACATCGAGTGTAACTACGGCTGTGTGGCACGTAGCGCCGTCCTGTTGAAACCAAATGTTGCCCATATCCTTCTCTTCAATTTTGGTGAACAAAAATTTGTTCAACATGGCCCGATAACGATCGCCATTGACTGTAACGGCCACTCCTTGCTCATTTTCGAAGAAAAATGGCCCAATTATGCCTCTGGACCAAAATTCGCACCAAACAGTGACTCGTTTTGGGTGTATCGGGTTTTCAATGTATGCGTGCGGGTTTTCTGTGCCCCAAATGCGACAATTTTGCTTGTTTACATACCCGCCAAGATCAAAATGAGCTTCATCTGAAAATATGATTTTTTTGGCAAAATCGGCATCTTCTCTAAGTCGATCGCAGGCAATATTTCCCAGCGTTGTTCAAGCGTATAAGCAACCATATTCGTTTAGCGGAAGGATAAAACTAATTATCTGTCAAATCAGACATAAGCTAAGTGTAACTATTCACGAAATAGGCACTAGTTGAAAAAAAAACGTTAGATGGCGGACCCTTTACAATCAAAACATTTATGAATGGAACTCGACTTCGTCCATATCTTGAGATAACACGCTCACTATACTTACTCTTCAATAAATCGATTGTATCGGGTGCTGTGTGGCTTGTGGCATCATCTTGTTGAAACCACATGTCGTCCAAGTCCATCTCTTCCAATTCGGGCCAAAAATAATCGGTGATCATGGCGCGATAACGCTGACCATTCACAGTAACGTGACGATCGTTATCGTCGACGAATAAATATGGCCCAATAACGCCGCCCGCATGCAAACCGCACCAAACAGTTATTTTTTGCGGATGAAGTGGATGATTTTCATCTGACCAATAACGCATACTTTGCTTATGGACGAACGCATTGAGCCAAAAATGAGCTTCGTCATTGAAGCTGATTTTGCGATGAAATTCATCATCTTGGCGCATCTTCTCCAGAACCCAGTCGGAGAACGTACGTGGCTTCAAATGATCCATTGGCTTCAATTCTTGAGTCATCTTGATCTTGTATGGGTGTAAACCAAGATCTTTGCGTAAAATACGCCATAATCTGGTCTGAGCGATGCTCATATTTTTGCACTAAACTTGTTATTGCCTGTCTACTAGGGTGAAAATTACGACCGAAAATTGAAGTTAACGCTCTTAAAGTTGCAGTCACCGACTCCGAATTTCAGTAGAAAATTATTATAATTTGCAGACGTTGCTCGTTCGTGTACTTTACCAGCATGAAAATGTTGAGTCTACTGAATACATTGACAGTGACAGTTTGATGATTAGTGAAAGAGTGCGTTCACAAATTAAATTCAAAGCTTTCAAGTCCCTATTGGAAAACCCTTTATAAAGTTCCAACATTATACGAATGAGTAACAGATTTTCGTTAGACTTGCAGAAAACAATTTTTACTCACACTAAATGGTGTGTTTATTCCAAAAAACTGGAGTTGCACTCAATTTGTATTTACGCCACACACGTGCGCATACTTCTCTTTCGTTGCGACCCAACAGAGAAAACGACACAAAGTATTTGTTGAAGGTAATGTGCTTTCGATGTGCGCCCACCACCACCCCAAAGCAGAACAACGATCAGGAACAATCGTTGTTAATTTCTTTCGATTTTGGAACATAAATTTAGTTTTATCATGTTAGATTTTGGTCTGTAGTTCAGCTTCTAGATGAAGCAGAAAGCTGATGTGTAGCTTAAAATATAAGGAGGTGTTGACCACATTATGTATCCTGTTTTTTTTTTATTATGAATTACCCGAGTAATAGGAGGATAAAGGCAGGAAAGTCAGTAAAAAAAACAATAAAAACTACAAAAAGACTCACAAAAAGTAGGCTCAGTAAAAAACGACATAGCCTATGTCCTTCTTGGAGTCTTAAGAAACATTTAAAAAAAATTTTCACCCGAATCTATCGTTGTAAATTCTCAAAACGGATATCTCAATCAATATATTTACCATATACATGTTTATAGTGGATTATATGGATTCATTGCAAAAAATGGTATTTATGGTAATCTATATTAGTGATGGTAACTATCATAATGAATTCGACTATCGATAGTTAGGAACTGAATGATTTCAACTATCGAATAGTTTCATCCATTCATACATACATTCATATTCATGCATCCCTTTAACATTTTGTCAAACGCCTGCACACTTCAATCCCGATAGTCAAAAGTTCAAAAAGTCAATAACTGCTATGACAGCCAAAGGAACATTACCCTTAACCCGATCGTCTACACTTCATGCGACCTAAAAAACTGGTTTGAATGAATGATTTCTGGAAAATAGTATTTGAGCGATTTTTGCGACTTTCGAATAATTCGATTGTTTTTATTCCATAGTTCCCAACTCTAATCTATATATGCAGACAAGCTTTTTAATTATGTGTATAATTATGTATCATAACTGAAATAAATAAATCTTAAATTGAAATGAATTGCTGCCCATATTAATTTTTAGAAGTAGCAGGCCCATATAATATCAGAAAAAGAAGACATTACAGTGTCTATATCTAACAGGTGAAATATTAAATGTTTTTGTACTTAATGTACCAGCTCTCTAGATTCACAGGAATCTAATGAGACCTCATTTATTAAAATCCATCCAGTCCTTTGGATGATTTGAGGCAATAACAAATGCCACGTAAAGGGAATCAACGCCTATTTGGGTACGTTACAAACAAACCGGCAGACCAAGGCAAGAATTCTGAAGCTTTCAGTATGTGAACGAACTCTTTGTAAAACATATCACCAATTTACTAAGTATGGTTTTGATAAATTTTATTGGCGGAACATGAAAGGACCACGCGATGGGTAGTATTCGTATAGCCTTCATGAAACTATGTCTGGAAACAGAACTCAGCCAATTTAATTTGCTGGGGTATGGAATATCACTACAGGTACTATTTTGTATCTTCTGTGCCTCATTTTGTGTCTATTGGTAATCTTAGTTTCGCTAACCAAAAGCACATCAGGGGCTTGGTCTTTAAGCATCTTAAATACTCGTAGTACGGCTCGTCGTTCGAACCTTATCAGTGAATTCACATTCACAGCAAGGACCTTCAGGGTTTGTTCCGCCACGTACGTACCCATTACGGCAAAACGTGCGTTAGGCCAGGCAGCTGCGCGTATACTTGATCCACCTGCGCGGTTTGTTCAATTAAATTACGTTGTAGCTGAGTCATCTGCCCCTGGATAGAGAGCAAGATAGCTAGCATGACAGGTACTGGTTCCGGTGCTCTGGGTGCTGGGGCCTGAGAAGCCACCTTCGCTTGCTGTACCGTATTTCAGGTAGGTAGGGCCGCCATTTTGGCGTAGGTAACATGAGGAGTAACGGCTGGAGTTTGTAAATGCACGGGCGGACGTTTAACTTCTTCTTTCTGCTGCCGGGCCAGATTTATTCCTTTGATGTACACACTGCGGTGTGTCCCGTGTTCTTACATAAAGCACAAGATAGTTGGCTTTTTTCAGACGCTCCGTCCTTACGCAGAGCGCATTCCTCGGACTTGTGGTTCTTTCCGCACTTCACGCATCGAGGCTGCATTTCGCAGTTCGACGCGGCGTGCCCGAACCTTTGGCAGCGGACACATTGTAAAATGTTTTCGCTCCTCTTTAATTTTTTCCAGTGTACAACTACAGTGGTAGTCTAGGACTTTAATACTCCTTAGACCATCCAGATTGCTGGTGGGACTTAGCTGGACCAGAAAAATCGGCAGTTGCCGCTTCTTCCTTTTGGCTCTGGCTGTGGTGAAAGGCTTGACCCCACGTATTGGAGCCCTTCGCACTTCTTCTCATTCAGCAGTGCAAGGAGCTCCTCCGGATCAGTCGACTGTTCTAATCCCCTCAGCAGCATTGTTTGCAGCTTCTCCCCCTTCGGGGTGTAGGAGAAGAACTCCGTCGTCGAAACCTTCAGTAATTTTTTTATTTTATAATAGCGCTCCACTGTATTACAGTGGATCGCATGCCTATTATTATTTATTATTATTTTATTTATTGTGCTGTTGTTGTTGTTGCTGCTGTTTCAGCTTTTGTTGTTGTTGTGCCGGCTGCGTTAGCTTTTGTTTTTGTGTTTGTTTGCTCTGTTTTTGCTGTTTTAACTGTTGCTGGTTTCCAACCTCTTGCTGTTGTTGTTGTTCTGGTTGTTGGGAGCATAACTGTTGCTCCTTTTTGTCGTCTTGCTGTTTGTTTTGCCTTAATGGCAAATACCTTTGCCTCTAGCTGTCTGATGATACTATATATAGCTTAAACTTCATCCTCTCTGTCATCTGATTCTGAGACAGCCAGAGCTTCGAAACTGTTGTCGCTTCCCATGAAACGACTTTTGCCCCCATCTGATACATATGGGCCGTCGTCAATGTCCGACTCATGACATGTAGAGTTTGTTGCTGCCGTTATAGATTTTGATGCCGCCACCTCCCTTAATCCACCCAGCAGCTTTTCGATGGATTTCGTCAGAGAGGGCGTTTAACCAGAATTTTTACTCAAATTTTTGCAGTACTGGAAGTAAGTTGTGTAATAGATAAACTGTAAAATATACATTAGCTGTTAATATTTGCGAGACCAAGGTTTTGTTCGTTGAATAATTAAAAGTAAAATTAAATATGATCTCCAGTGAATTAAATAAAATTAAAAATATGCTTGAATTAAATCAAGGTCAGTGAATAAGAAAAAAAAATAAAAAAAATGTTTTTTTTGCTAAAAGCTAAATAAACCGATGTTGTTTATTTATTTATTATTTATGGGTAAAATAAAATAATATTTTGTGTAAAATGTTTAATGTTATTACTTTACTTATTTTTTATAATAGCATACATATTCCTTTTTAAGAAACAAAAGCAGATTTTGCAGATTCTTCTTCGATAATTTCTATTAAAAAAAAGTGTTAGTAGATGTATTTTTAAAAAGTGAAAAAACCATTTTTGAACAAAAAGTTGATCAGATTGTGAGTTTTATAATAGAAGAAACAGCTTGTCCATCTGAAAATAACGCAACAATTAAAAAAGACCTGTGAAATTTCAAGGGTCAACTACGTACTAAGTAAATAATGCACGATGAACACAAAACCGATTTATGGCAACGAAACATCTTGGTTAGAGCAAAGTTGTAACTTCAACTTTTTTGTTCCTAAGGTAAGGATACGTGCTGTAGAGTTCGACGAATGCAGTGTTTTGAGCTATGTTTGAGCAGAATCACCTTTGAATGCAAAATATTGCCTTGATCTTATCTTACCTCACGAGAGGCGCTTTCATTGATAATAGACGCTCAACTCTCAAGAAAATAGTATGAAATCGTAAGGAACTTCGCAACAGATGTCTTCCCTTCATACAAGTTAGTTCAGGGGGAAAAGAAAATGTACTATCCGAATAATATTATTGTCAGCGAAACTGTGGCCGAAGTACCTCTTCAATAGTTGCTTGACCATACAGTGAATTGCTAATTATGTGCACAACAAAGTGTAATTGAATGCCGATTTATGAGTTCATCTAATTAGATTGTTTTAATACCTATATGGGGGTTTGACGGAAGTTCGAGCCATACGCAGTACAAACAAAATTTCATTTCAGATTCTTCTGATAATAAGTATATGTTTTTAACATCCCTTGTACCACTCAAATTATTATTATACAAATCAAATGAAATCTCTGTTGTTTATATGGCAGAACCCAAGACCTTCCTCAGCCAGATTTTGTAGACCCATTCGACTCGAAGGAAACAGATGAACTTGTGAAGGAAAAAAAAGAAAGCATCGAACACGAAATAAAGAACTTAGTTAGTACTTCAGCTCAATTACACGGAAATCAGTATACTGTAAATCAGAAACCTATATTTATCATGGTTGAAGGAAAGATCTGTAACTCTCTGTCAGATACAAATTCAACACTTAGTGCTGTTTATGTGGAGCAACGTCAAAGGAGTTTAATGATATTGAGTTAGTTACAAAAAAAGAAATACAAAGCGATTATTTGTCACTTGGTATTTCTGTACTACACCCATGGATTAGGATAGTTGAATGTATGTTGTATCATGCATATAAATCACCGATTAGTTTCTTAGCGTAATAACAAGCAAAACAAATTAATTGTTGAAGAAAATAAAATAAGACTACGGCATGAATTTTAGAGCCGAATTTCCATCATTGTGGATAAACCTAAGAAAGGACTCAGAAATAGTAACGATGGG
>OX422140.1:196812732-196909549 GCA_949129095.1 Volucella bombylans | reverse complement strand
AATAATAATAATAATAATAATAATAATAATAATAATAATAATAATAATAAAAATAATAATAATAATAATAATAATAATAATAACCCCCCAGGGATAAGCCTTGACGCGGCGGGGGGCTTACGTGCTATATTAGTACAACTAATTATCCCAACCCATACACCAGTATGGAGAAAAATTTATATGGAAATGGACAACGAAAATGAATCAAATCGAGTGAGGATATTCACTCAAACGTCGGTAGAAGCCACGGCTATCGGCGCGGGCTCGGCTCTGCAAAGAGATGAGTCGCCAGTGGCCCAACAAACGAACACTCAAACTGCGACAAGTGTTTCCCAAGCGAGTCTTGGGACCACCAGAGCAGGCCGTCCTAGACAGCGCATCCAATGGACTAACGAAATGAACGAATATGTCCTGCGTTGCTACTACACTGCAACAAATTGCGAAAACCCCAATAATATGATAGCCTATAGGAGAACAATGTACAACATATTTATTGCGAAATACAGGCACCTTGATGGAAGAATAAATGAAAATAATCTAGCCCGACGGAAAGATGCCATTCTCAGCAAAGATTATGTCGAATCCGATCGTCGACAAAGAATAAAAGATGAGATTTTGGCCGCGATCGGAGAAAATACTATACTGGCACCAACAACAGGTGCCACAATACAAACAACCACTACTGCCACTACTGAACCTGCCAGCCGAACACCCCGAGACAACTTGCCACCACCATCGGAGGTAATACCTGATAACATCATCTTAGAATCATTACCCAATTCCTCAGAACCTGAAAGCGAACTACAAAGCCTCAGAAACATCTTTAGCTTAGCACTGCTTGAATATGAAGCGATGGACCCACCACTAAGGCCTAGAATCCCAAGAATTTATGAATCCAAGAAATTGGATACCATTCTGTCCACCATCAACACAGAAATACTGCCCGATTACCTAGACCAAGGGGCTGAGTTGCAGCGCATTAATGCGCTCCTCTATGTCTGCGCAATAACAGCAAGCAGGGCTTTAGGAAAGGGACCCAAAGCGTTTGCAGAAACCTCCAGACCAACTACATCAGAAAGAGTCGTGATGCCTAAATGGAAAAAGAGATTAAAAAACAAAATAGAGAGGGTAAGGCAGGATATTGGAAGGCTAATATCCTTTAGAAGCGGACTAAGATCTAAAAGGCTCTGTAGACGTGTCGCGCGACTAATTAAGCCACTCCGATGCGCCAGCATAAGTATGGATCAGATCGCGGATATCCTGGACAGGAAAACCCAGATACTAGCAGCACTGAATAAGCGCTTAAACCGATACACGAAGTGCAGCAAAAGAAAGGCAGACAACACCCTGTTCTTCAAAAATCAGAGGGCTTTCTTCAGGAATATCGCATCCCCACCACAACCATCGAAGGATAACGACCATCCATCAATGGATAGAACAGAACAATTCTGGGAGAACATCTGGAGTGTGTCTAAACAACATAATGACTCTGCCCAATGGATTGCCAATGAAAGCGTACAATGCGAGCATATAACACCAATGCTGGCTCAAGAAATTACTAAAGAGGAAGTTGGTGACGCCATTTCTAAAACTATCAATTGGAAGGCACCTGGCATAGATAAACTCCAAAACATCTGGCTCAAAAAGCTCACCACAACCCATGAAGAACTTGCGAAATGTTTCACCAGCATGCTGCTGCTGACGAGTATACCACCAGCGTTCCTGACAACCGGACTAACTTTTCTGCTTCCGAAAGGAGAGGTAAGCACAGATCCCTCGAAATACCGTCCCATCACCTGCTTGTGCACAACATACAAGCTGTTCACAAAAATTCTCTCTAATAGAATTTATCGCCACTGTCAGTCCAACAACATCATTTCGGACGAACAAAAAGGCTGCAGCAGACAAACTATGGGATGTAAAGACCAACTAACGATCGACTCTGTAATTACAGGTTTGGCCCTGAGAAAAAAAAGAAACTTAAGCATGGCCTTCATAGATTATAAAAAGGCTTTCGATTCAATGCCCCATGGATACCTAATCAAAATACTTGAGATTTACAAAGTTGATCCCTCCATAGTAGACTGTCTGAAATTTCTGATGAGAAAATGGAACACCAAACTATATCAAAACGGGTCAGTCAGCAAAACTATTCGCATAAGAAGTGGTATTTTTCAGGGAGATGCTCTAAGCCCTCTTTGGTTTTGCTTGGGACTCAACCCGCTGAGCAGAATTCTGAGCCAAATGAGGTCTGGATTTCTTATCAAAACTGAAACATTTGACCACTCCTTTAACCACCTCTTATACGTTGATGACCTCAAACTCTACACCAACAAAAGAGAAAAACTCCACCGGATGATAGAAGTGGTCAAAAGTTTTAGCAGCGATATTCAGATGGAATTTGGTTTGGATAAATGTAAAATGATACACCTGGTAAGGGGAAAAATAGACGCTAATGAGGAAGGATACCCCATCGACTATAATGGCATCATCGAAGATATGCAACATGGCGAGTCGTACAAATATCTTGGTTTCCTGCAGCTCAAAGGAATCAACCATGGCTCTATAAAAAGAAGACTAACTGCACAATTCAAATTGCGGCTAAAGTCTATAATGAAAACTAATCTTAACGGAGGAAACAAATGTAGAGCAATTAACAGCTGGGCAATTCCGTTATTATCT
Source organism: Volucella bombylans (assembly GCA_949129095.1). NCBI lineage: Eukaryota > Metazoa > Arthropoda > Insecta > Diptera > Syrphidae > Volucella > Volucella bombylans. The sequence continues at coordinate 196,906,867 of OX422140.1, read as the reverse complement.
TATTCCTTTGGGATTATAAAATGGTCACCTACAGATACTACGAATCTCGACATGTTGATACGCACATCTCTGACGAGACACCAAAGCCAACACCCACAAAGTGCGATAGAAAGAACATCTCTTCCGCGAAGAATAGGTGGAAGAGGAATTGTAAACATTAGCCGGCTTCACTACCAGCAAAATTTAAATCTCCGCCGATACTTTTTAACCAGCACATCACCATTGATAAAGGCTATTGTCCTAGCCGATGATGGCTTTACTCCTTTACACCTAAAAACAGACCACTTCCCTATTCCCGTGAATGTCAAAACCACAAGCGAACTTACAGCGTCTTGGAAGGCGAAGCCCATGCATGGAGGACACCCATCTGATATGCAGCTTGACCACATTGATCAATATGCCTCAAATTTATGGCTCACGCAGGGAACGCTATATTCGGAAACCGAAGGCTTCGTAATGGCTATCCAAGACAAAGTAGTGAAAACACGGAATTACCGTAAGTTTATTCTCAAAGAAATAATAGAGGACAAGTGCCGACGATGCGGTGAGGCAGGAGAGACGATAGAACACATAACATCAGGATGCAGTATATTAGCCCAACAAGACTACACTTTTAGACACAACAACGTAGCCAAGCAGGTTCATCAGCAACTGGCTCTAAACAGTGGCCTGGCAAAACACTACATCCCGTACTACAAATACCATCCACCTCCTGTGTTGGAAAATGCGGATTTTAAGTTATACTGGGATAGAGCCATAACAACCGATCAGCATACTCCAGCCAACAGGCCGGACATCATCTGGTTCCATAAGGCAGCCCGACGAATAGAAATCTTTGATGTGGCAATAACTTTAAATCGAAACTTACAGTCAACATATGCAACGAAGATTTCCAAATACACACCTCTAGCAATAGAAATGAGCGCTATCTATAACGCCGACCGCATTCACATTACACCAATTGTCATGTCAACAACTGGCCTAATTCCAACAAAGCTGATTACAGATTTAAAGAAATACGACATGGAAAAGTTGTTGGCTCAGATGCAAAAGGCGGTTCTACTAGATACGTGTAATACTGTTCGAAAATTCCTGCAACTATAACAATATTCAATTCAAGGGTTTAGAACTTGGACTACTCCCCAACAGAGCATAATCCCTTGGTAGGGCATACCCGGGATATGTAATCTCCGGTAGAAAAGCCGAGATATATGAAACTCCATAATAATAATAATAATAATAATAATAATGATAATAATAATAATAATAAAAATATAATAATAATAATAATAATAATAATAATAATAATAGTAATATTATAATAATTCTACTCCAGGCAGAAGGAGTGCCGAACTACCGTCTATGGAAGACACAGTGGACTTCTGGAGCAGCGTCTGGGGAACGGAGAAAACCTACAAGGCGAATGCTAGATGGCTTAAAAACGAACAGGATGGGTGTAACCACTACGATAATATGGAAAGCCTCATCATTACAGCCAGCGAGGTACACAATGCGATCCAACAATGCAGTAATTGGAAATCCCCTGGTCCGGACAAGATCCACAACATATGGATAAAGAAATTGACTGCAGTGAACGAACCACTTGCATACTTCTTCAATGAAATGATGCAGGACCCCAGTAAAACACCTGAGTTTCTGATGTCCGGAAACACATACTTAATTCCCAAAGCCGGGGAATCTACCGATCCATGCAACTTTAGACCTATTACTTGTTTGTCCACCATCTACAAGCTACTGACTAAAATCTTTTGCAATAGAATATATAGTCATAATCTGCTTAACAAAATCTTGACACCGGAGCAAAAGGGATGTCAGAGAAACTCTTTAGGCTGCAAAGAACAGCTTGTCATCGACGCAAATGCAGTCCATCAAGCCAAGAGAAGAAAGCGCAACCTGAGCATGGGCTTCATCGACTATAAGAAAGCTTTTGACAGCCTGCCGCATCAGTATCTGCTGAAAGTACTGGAAATGTACAAAATTGACTCGAGGATAGTTGGGTTCATGAGACATTCCATGACAAAATGGAACGTCCGCCTCCATCTGGATATTAGCGTTAGTAAACCTCTACGCTCTACATTTAATATGTGGAAACTTCCAAGGTGATGCATTGAGCTTGCATTGTACCCCTTTATGGTTCTGTCTTGCATTGAATTTTGGGTTCCAAATTAACGCAGAATCAGGATCTGTAATCATGAATCATCTGCTATATATGGATGACATAAAATTATACACAAACGGAAAAGATAAAATGCATAGAATGATTAAGATAGTCCAGGCATTTAGCGGTGACATTGGAATGGAGCTGGGTATTGAGAAATGCAAAATGGTTCACTTGAAGAAGGGAGTCGTTCAAAATGAAGCAGATGTTTGCACGATAGGAGATGGAAATATAATTTCTAATTTGGTCTTATGTGAGCGCTATAAATATATCTAGCTTTCTACAGCTGAGAGGAATATCTGACACCGAAGTCAAGGACAAGCTTTGCACGGAGTTCAAGCGTAGGACAGTTAAGGTCCTTAAATCATCACTTAATGCGGGTAACAAAATTAGAGCCATCAACACCTGGGCAATAACTGTTTTTACATATTGCTTTAGCATTATTAAATGGTCTAGCACTGATATTGATACAATATATACCATGCTTAGGCGGAAAATGTCGAAATTCAACTGCCACCACCCGAAAAGTGCCACCGAAAGGTGCGCACTTCCACGAGAAGAAGGTGGAAGAGGACTTGTAGATATCCCAAACCTGCATCATGGCCAAATCGTCAAAATGAGGGAGTATTTTAGGAGCCACATGCAGACGTCCGATTTGATCAGAGCAATATGCATTGCGGACCAGAACTACACGCCGCTTAACTTAAGATCGGCTGAAGCCACGAGACCTCCCAATGTGTTTTCAATAGAAGAACGAAAGGAAAGCTGGAAAGCCAAGGCAATCCATGGTGTTCACCCTGCGCAGCTGCAGCAAAGCTACATTGACAAAGCTGCCTCAAACTTATGGCTTAAACGTGGAAAGCTGTTCTCTGAAACGGAGGGCTTTAAGATCGCTATCCAGGACAAGATAATAGCTACAAGAAACTACAGGAAGCATATCCTGCATGAAGCTATCGAAAACGATATGTGTCGAAGGTGTAACAGTGCCCTGGAAACCATCGATCACATAATTGGAGGATGCCCAAACTTAGCGCGAACCCAATACATCAGGAGGCACAACCAAGTAGCGAAGCTTGCACATCAACGCCTTGCAATAAAATGCAACCTGATAACAGAGGAAGTCCCTTACTATAAGCGCGCGCCTGAACCTGTTATCGAAAATAATCGATTTAAACTCTATTGGGGCAGACCAATCACAACGGACCAGACGATTAGTGCAAACAGGCCCGATATAGTACTCTTTGATAAGGCATCTAAAGTCATCAACATCTATGACATAGCTATACCCCTCAGCCAAAATGTGCAAAACACCTACACCACAAAATTTGAAAAATACACCGGCCTCGCTGTCGAGATGCAAAGGCTCTATAGAGCAGACAGGGTAAATATAGCTCCCATAATCATCTCGGCGACGGGCTTAATACCAAAAAGTCTTCTTCAACAGCTAAAGAAGCATAATATTCAAGAATTGCTGGAAAGTATGCAGAAGGTGGTGATTCTGGAAACATGTAACATAGTCAGAACGTTTCTACAACATTAATGTATTAATAATAATAAAATAATATATATCAACAAAACACAAAACAAAAAAATAGTACTGAAGTGGCTTGCAGATCGAAAGGTGCCGCCATGTTCAGTTTAAATGGACTCCCCCTCGCGCGGTATGGGGAGGGGGAAGAGGCGGGTAAATAATAATAATAATAATAATAATAATAATAATAAATAAATTATCTATTTGAATAATCTCTTAAACTGCAAATGTTCTGATGGATTTCAAAAAGAAGAAAAACGATAATACTTCCAATAATTTGCGAAAATATTCAACATTTTTTATTGAATTAGAGTTAGTTATGTTTAAAGAAAAAAAAAAAAAAATAGGTAAAGAGTTAATAATGTACACCCTCAACTTCCGCACCATTAACCCTGGCTTCGCAAAGGTTTGTGACGGCTCACCACATATCGCAGGTGTTAACTCTGATATTGGTTTTGTATTTAGTTTCTATCTGGATGGTTCAAGACAGTTCTGTGGTCAACGCTTAGCTCCATACCAATATCAATAGTGCTAATATTTTTAAGTATTTCATCAGCTTATTGGGTGATTGGATGACCAGGGCGTGGAAAAATTTGCCAAATCGAAAGCGAGCGAAACTTTTCCCAGACCCAATATTTAAAACAAGAGTTAGGAAACAATTTTTCAAAACCTAGACCAGCGCGTTGGCTCTCTGTGACTCCATTTACGATTTATCTACTTATGTATTTTAAGAGGAACAGTTCTAATGAACTGGGTGTTCATTAGAAAAGTAATTAAACTAGGTATTTTGGTAAAAGTACTTGTCTACTGTGGAGATGAAAATAGAAATAAAACACATCCTCTACTGATATCCTGATAACGCTTTTATCAAGTTGGGGTTGAAATGAAAAGTGGTATCATCCAAATTCTGTTGACTCAGACACTATTTCAGTGGCCACAAACCATAAGCGCTTCACTCGAGTTAGGATAAAATTACGTTAAGGGCACCATTGTGTTCTGCCTGTTTAAATCCACTTCTACTTAATTTTTTATGACTGTATCTTTTTATAAACAGAAGTTATTGCAAAGAAAACCTAGTAGCCTAGGTCATTTTTTTAAAATACTGGTAACCAATTGGCATCTACATTTTAAGATTTACAACACTTTCATGTATTTGTTATGCTTCATCCAGCCATTCTAAATTAACTGTCGTCTTGTTCAAGAATTACTTATTTATTGATATCTAATTGTTATCAAAATAATAGCGAAATTTGATTTATTAATATATTTTTTTTATCCGCCACCAGTCTGTAGCAGCCAGACAAACTTAACAATTTAATTTATTAACTTAGCGTTATAAGAGGAAAGTTTTTCTACCGTGCTAAACATGAGTACACCCGCTGAATATCTTCCGCATACGCCACTCAAGCACAACTTTCTCTGAACACGTTCACCAGTTTTTGTCTTCTCAAATTTCCTCCTTAATTTGACTTCTGTTTCCTAACTTAGCAATAATCAATCATAATAAATCGAATTAAGTTTCAATTAATTCATAATCTTACGTGATTAATGAATCAACATTCACCAGAAGGAGATAAATCATTAAGTATCTCAATAGGCAAAACTGACGAGTTTCATATACTCGTAGTTATAATTATTATTAATTCGCAAATACAATGCTTCGCAATATTTATTTGGGATTTCAACGTTTCTTTTAATTGTTGGACAGATATTTTTCTCTGAGCCAATTAATGTCAAGTGTCTGCTACTAAAACCTGGTGGTAGTTGATTTGGAAAAACATTTATAGCATTCGGAAGTAATGTAATAAGAAGATCATTTTAAAAAGTAGAAAAAATTATGTCAATATTGACGAACCTATCAAACGAGCTTATAGTAGAACAGTTTACTTTCTTTATAAGTGAATATGTTATATAAACATGAAAGTTGCTAATCAGAAAAATACGTAAAACAAATATTTATCATCGGAAATGGCTTTTTTGAGACTCAAAATACTCTCCATGAAGATCAATACACATATGCATGGGTTTCAACAAATTTTCGAAGCACTTTGCCATTCCGAACAAGGTAACTTAAAAACTTTAAATTTAAACGCATCAAACGCTTCTCAGGCGCTGAAATACATTGTCCTCGCATCTTATTTTTGATGTGGGGGAATAAAACGAAGTCATTCGGTGCCAAATCAGGGCAGCAGCGGATGACCTATCAATTCGATGTTTGAATGTTCAAAAAGCCGACCTGTGTGAGCTCCTGCTTTTCCTTATTTCTCCAAAGACTCACCATACCGAATTAACCATTTTACTTTGCTCTGCTGGCACAGTGGCGACATATACAGTTTTTCCGGCCATTTGTTACGAAGTGCTTCGTGCGCGAATAATTTTTGTTAGATTTGGCTCGTCTTGTAAGACATATACAGCTGCCTGCTGTTTAATTTCGGGCTCATAGGAATATTGTAGATCATATGCATCTTATGTCTTTTGAAGTATCGCTACTGAATTCTTTCAACATGCATGTGTTAATTTCAAGATAAGTGATATGACGATATTGAAACATCAGTTACCTCACGGCATCGATGTTTTCTGGCACTACAACCGAAATTCGAAATTTGTCCGAAATTCGTCCAAGAGCAAACGGCAACCACTATTGAATTCGGACAACCAGTGAATCACGGTAGTCCGGGATGGTACACTATTGTCGAGTTAATCCACGTCGAAAATCATAAAAAATCATGGCACGAAAATGTTTAAGGCTCTGTAAAAAACGCAAATAGCACCCGTATGGCAAAACGTTCTGGGCACGTGTGCCATTAAAAACGCTAAGCTTGAATGATGCTGATATCAGACATGACGTGTCTACACCGGTATTGCCATATCTTTATTATGTAGTCACGAGACTAATGTCTCTTAATTAGGCTGCACTTAATTCGAAACTACAATTCTGTCTTACTTACATGTATGTATAATTCGCTCACATGCCTGAAATTCAAGACTTTTTTTCATTTCTCACCAATGTTTACTTTAGAGGGTTCGAAGACTTTCGTGAAGTATTTGAAGTATTCAAGTAAGTTTTCTTTGTGAATAATTCGCAAATTGAAGCTATCTAACTTTAAGACGTTGTTGTAGTCCATCTACATACACGGAAAAGTCTGCAACTCTCCACGTAAGTTACCCAACTGTTATAAAGTCTACAAATGTCAAAATGTAAAGTAATATGTTAAAGTCAAGAAAAATAAAACGAAAAGTCTATTGTTAACTTTTGAAGAAAGTGTGTGATTTAATTTGTTCATCAAAATTTATAATTCAGGATTAACAGACGTTGTACTTTTCGGATTTCTGGGATTGTCAGCATTAAATCTTACCATGTTCGAGGTTGTTCGTCTCTTTACAGGAATAAACCTGACAGTAATTCAGTAATTCATTACACTATTAAAAGCACTGCTGTTGCGTTAATTACATATCTTAAAATTTCTTGCTATCATCTCTGACTTAATGTCTTTTCTCACCATTATTGTTCCGACTTTTACCATATCTGCATAGTGATATAGCTAACTAAACTCTACTCCAATGAGATCCCTGTCCCAATCCGCAAATCAAATTCGTGTGGTTAGAAGTCAATTTCCGTAAGAAATTGCTCCCAAGCTGGAGCAATTCCACTTCTACCAAGATTTATACGCTAACTGACTTCATTCAAGATATTGTATCCCTGTATACTCATACTGAAATCATTATGACGGGCGATTTCAATATACAGAATTCTGGGTGGCTTCGACATTCTTGACAGATAACACCCAAAGGAGGGTGTGCTGATATCTTCTCTGCGGAAAGCAACTTAACCCAGCTTGTAAATGAGCCCCGGAATAATAGACGTCTATAGTCATGCCCCGAACTCCCTGGACTTGTTTCCAACTTCTGACCCTGATAAGTACAAAGACGATATGCTATCCCCTCTAGGCTTGTCGGACCACTGTGTCATATCAGCTAATTCCTTGTACACAGACCGAATGCTTAGTAAAAGAGATTTCTAAAAGAATGGTGTGAAAGTATGAGAAGCCAACTGAAACGGGCTTAAAAGATTCATTTCTTTTACGAACTTCAACTTATATTTCCTCGATAATGACTTAGATGCCTCTGCTGATATGATCACAAAAACTATATTTGGATAAAGAGTACTAAACAAAAAAAAAATGTTTGATACAACTCGAGCTATTAAGAGACTGTCAGATCTAGATGACTATTTTCCCGCTCTTAAGATCAATCCGAAAAAAACTTCAAATAAACCAATATCGCCAAAACACGACAATATCCTAAGGGCAGTTAACACTTTTGATTACACAGTGCACAATTTGCTGCTAGCTCAACCCTTCTAGTTTGCGCCATGTCTCAGCCTACACTTGAGAGCGACGAAACCTCAATGTGATGAATCCACTCAATCACACTCATGCAATAGCAAGAGAACTTAACTATTTCAATGTACACATTCTCGCTGGTTCAGATGGTATCTATATCTCCCTTTCTTCTTAAGAGGTGTTCCTTCACGTTGGCAAACTACCGTGTAAGCTTTTTAATCAATACTACTCTTAAGGATTCTTTTCGTGTAGATGGAAAATAGCATTTGTTCCAAACAACGGTGAATATCTCTCCTCTTATGGACCCATTGTACTTAAGTCCGTTCTCTCCATGACCGTCATGGAAACGCTGACAAGCCATAATGCAGTAGAATGTTTTTCATAACAACTGGTTCACTGGTGATCCGATAGCATGTTTCACCGAAAAGTGGAACCAAAGAATATGTGCGTCTTGCAATCGGGAGAAAGGAAGATAGTTGCAATTGATATTTCAAAAGCAGAGTTTGGAAACAGGTGGGGAAATTGCGTATAATTGCGATAGATGAATCTCTTCTTCAATGGATTATAAGTTACCTTTCGGAGCGTTCAATTCAAGATATCTTGTTCGATGTCAAGCCTGAAATCCAGAAAAAAAATGCTGCTGTACCCTAGGGCTCCGTTCTGTCACCGAAACTTTTTTTTAATTAATGATATCTTGTCTGTCACTTCTTATCCAACACATTTCTTTTCCGACGATAGTATTCTTAGCTTTTTGTAATATTATTAATGTAGATTTTAACACCGTAACTCATTGTGCGACTACCAGATTTAATGCTTCTAAAACGCAATGCTGTTTGTTGCCACTAAAGCGAAATTTAATTTAAACACCCAACCATGATCCATTAATGGCACTTGGATTGTGAAAGCCAAAAGTTTTCCATTTTCAGCATATGTGTCAACCTACGTTGAGATTACCAAATATTCGATGCCGCCAAAAATTCTGCGAAATATTTGGGTATCGTGAGGAGATGTAAGAAATACTGTATCCCGTGTAATCTGACCTTAGTGTACAAGGCATTTATCTACCCAAATTTAGAGTACTATACCTCCATCTGATCAGCTGTACCTAAGCCCTCTCTGTTCAATTTAAAACTGGTCGATAAAACCCATAAGCGATGCTTATATTTCCGACTCAATTGCCACCATCGAACACTAACCTTGTTCTGCTGCTATATCCACCAAGTGTTCCAGTGGACTTGTCAGTAGGATTACACCCGTTTAAACCTTTAAGCGTAACATCCATCTCACTATGGATGCTCAGTAATGTACCCTTAAGTTCTACTCGCTTTTGGAATCCTCTGCCGAGCACTTTAATCATTAGCACTTGCAAACTCTCCCTAATTTTCTTCGCGAGCGCTGTGTGCAAATATTTTAAGAGTGCATCAACCCCCCGTACCCGAGCACTAATCATATAAATAATAGGTCACGACTGACTGCCAACGTCGCAAGCCACGTTTTCATCACGTAACTATTTAAAGAGGTATCAAACCATATCTGAAGCGATGTATGCTCTGAAGTTCACCCATTTATACGTATATGCGTTACGTGCAATAACGCTACACTTTTCTTAATTCGTCTTCCCTCAAATATTTAAAACTCTTCCGCTTTGACGATTTTTGAGCAATAAAAAAAGGTTATGAAAGGGTATCAATTCCTACTAACTAACATTCTGCGGCCTACTATTTGTGTAACCCAAAATCATTCTTGCTTGTGGCGGAAAAAATTTTCAAGAAAATTTTTAAGACAAACTAAATTCTAGTGTTAACCACACACTTGTTCTCGTATTTTATGCAAGTTTAAAATTTTGCCTTAAGATACTTTAAGGAAACCAAATACGAGCGTCGTCCTCTTGACGAAAATTTATTCTTGACACATACTCGAAAAAATATGCGAAAACATATGCTCCATGCGACAAATATCAATACGGCAAATCCAAATTAAACATCCCTAAGATACGAGTAGCCTAGAGTGCAAACCATCTTTTCTTGTAGTCACCATACGAACACCGTTGTGTTTGTGTACATACAAATGTTTACATATTATCATCTCCGAATGTTATATTTGACTGTAGTCCTGGTATTGCGGCAAACACCTAACCGACGACAATGATGATGGAACGAAAAGAATCTCTAGAATTAGAACACTCGTGCTTTTGGGTCATACCGCGCTACCGTTCACTTTTTGCTTTTATTTCCACTAAAGCCACTCAAATAGAACACACAATCCTCAACCTGCCCGAGCAGGAGCTAACACCGGCTTCACTATACCTACAAGTACATACGGGATATATTGCATTAGCGTGTGAAGAAGACTGACAGCTCCAGGCAAATGAAAGACAAATATTCGTTCTAGCAGAGTTTCTAGAATGAAGACGGTGGTGTCGGAGTAGCAAATATTTGCGAAAAGCCACTGACGACATCCCCAAAATTTAACCTCCTCTTCAAAGTGCACTGTAGGAACAGGAAAAAGGATTTCCTCCGAAAAAAAAAAACGGAAAACTGAAAAATACGAGCAAAATAAAATACAAATACGAGTGCAAACTGGGGGATGGAAATCTAAAGCAAAACGGGAACCTTTTCTTCAAAAGCCCGAAAAATTGGGGTTCGGTCTTGGGTGTGAGGCCAGGATGGGATTGATTGTAAGATTTGGGTGAAAATCAGTGCATGCTTTTAACCGCTGAAGCACATGGGATGTGTGATTTGTAGATCCATATAATAGTAAAACGGGGAAAAAGGTTTTTCCCGTACACAGGATCTGGCGCCTGTCTGTGCCGCCATCGCCACCACCGACGCCGGTTTCTATTCGACAACACACCGGATGTGACTTATACAACCCGCTACGTGGGAAAAGTGAATGAAAGTTTGAAGCTTTACGGATACGACTTGGAATACGAGTATGCTCGTATGTTCGAGGTAACAATTCGACAAGCAATTGTTCAAATGCGGAGGAGATACGAATATGCTCAATTTTCGGTACGTGCTGGTTAGACTTCAACCTTATCTTTATCATGCTGTGAATGATGGCAACGGATTGAAACTGTTTGCATGATTTAAATTAGATTCAAGTCTTATTGACTTAAATTCAATTGAAAAAGGAGTGAATAGCTTCTTCCATCGGATCCAGGAGAGTACGAGCATCGTAGTAGTAGCTCGATGGGGGAGTGTGTTTTGCGCACTGCAACTGCTACTTACAGGCAATTAACGAAATTAAATAGATGGAAATAGGATTTTTCAGTTGTTAGATAATTCAGAAAATTCGATAGATAATTTACTTCTTAAAGTATTGGGCCATTTGCCTTCAGAATCAAACACTATAGAATTACCTCACTCACGGGCGTATGGTACATTAGGTTGGTTGGCACTATTGTGATCTTATGAAATTAAAGTCTAATTTGGTTTAATATAAACGAATTTGTTTCATTTCTAATAGTCGTCCTAGTTGAAGAAATGCATTCGTTGATCAATATTGTGCCAGTGCTTGTAAAGATATACTGTGTCCTAATTATTGGAAATCTACTTTTTCGTACTTAAGTCAATCGTTGAGTAGTAGTGCTATATAGGATCTTTTATCCATCGTCCCATTCCACTCTTATTTACACCACTCTTGGTTCGTCTAGTTGAGCGCAGACTCACTTACTTACTTACTTTCTTAGGTAGCGCTACAGTCCGGGTGGACCAGGGCATGTGCTAACATTCGTCTCCAGCTAGCGCGATTTTTTGCCAGTTCCACACACGAAGTTGGCGAAAGTTCCCTTCCACTTTTATGCGTCACCTAAGATGAGGTCGCCCTCTACTGCGATATCCCTCTGTGTTGGAATCAAAAACTTTCCTGGTTGGGACACTGGTGTCCATCGCTCAAAATGACCTGGGTTATCCGAGCTTCTCTGACGATCTCAGGATCGCGGTACACTCCGTAAAGTTCGCTTCTAACAAGTCTCCTCCATTCTCCATTGATGCAAACAGGATCGGTAATTACCCGAAGAACTTTTCTCTCGAAGTGTACCGAGAATATTTTCATCCGCTTTCATCAGTGTCCACACTTATGCACGGTAACGCAGGACTGGAATGATCAGTATATTGTATAATGTATTTTTGGTTATTCGAGAGAGGGCTTTACTACTCAATTGCCTTCTAAGCCTAAAGGTAATCTGCTTCTTTAGAGCGATTCATGGCATGGTCACTGCGCTGCTGGAAATAGCAGATTCAAAGATAGATAAAGTCCCTTACTACCTCAAATTTGTAGCTGCATATCGTTTTGTCGTAGACATCGGTGTTAGGTGTCTCTCTTTGCCGACAGCATATATTTTGCTTTATTTTGACAGATTAACCCATCTAAGTGCTTTTTCTTTCAAGAACGATGTTGAAAAAATAATATGACGGCTTATCGCCTTGTTTAAGTCCTTCTCTGACATTGAAGGTCTCGATTTTGTCATTACCGACCTACATGAAGAAGCATTTATACTGCAACCTCATACAGCTGGACTCTCGCAGTCTCAAAGCCGACGGGGAAACTGTAACTTCGCAAAGCCTCTGTAAAAAGTCTCATTTTACGCAGAGTTTTTCCTTGAAGTAGCCGCGTCCCGTTCAAAAGTTGTGATTCGAAAGAATTGGCTTACCTGTGACTCCGATTTCTACATATATTGCTTGACACCATCATGGTTTTCTGTTTCTGCGCCAATGGATGTTTGGAGTTGTTGGTTCTTTATTAGTCAGTTCACAAGCACAACCGCGTACCAACTTTGAAAGTATCTAAATAAGCTCTGAAGACTTCTCTGGATCTTGTGCGCCAGCATAAATAATTCTAAGAAGTGACGGGTCCACTAGTTGCATCGCTCAAGCAAAATGGATTCTACGCCACACATAAAGGTTGAATGCGATCGGCTTTCAATCGTCCACAGTAACACCTAGTGGTGACAGTCATTCTTTATTTAATCTCCATGTTAGCAACATTGTTGTTAATACTGGTACCAATATATTTTAGAGGGAGTTGTGCACTACTTGAAAATCATAACTATCAGCAGTGACGTGCTGTCCGAAATTCTTAGGCCTTTTGTTTGGTAGTAGTAGAAGCTTTATATTTTGCCCTCATTAACTGAAAGATTCGGTCGCTTCGTTTCCTTTCTCCATCGCGGCTTTGATCAGGCCTTGTCTAAAACCTCATGTAGGAGAGGTTTTTTTTCCAATTCTGACGGTGCTGATTCTGACAGTCAGCGTCATTTTACATATCGCTATCAGGTTTACGGAGATATAAAATTCAGACATGACGGCATATAGACAGCTCCTGTCCTTGTTATCGGATCGGCCTCGAAACAAGACAAAAATATAGAAGTATTTTTCAGGATTTGGCGCATCGTAGTGTCTGGTTTATGGTTATTGTTTACCAGGCTTACATATACATTGATAAGACTCAATCAATTTGTTTACCAAAGGGTTTGGTTTTTCACATAGAGCACTCGCTGGGAACTTCTATGCGAAATTTATAAAATTAATCTACCAGTGGTTAGTACACAGATCGAAGATCTGTCATCTATCATCAGTCGTTCGCAGATCTCCGCAGAGAATAGACGTGTCTCGGCTTAGTGAAAAAATACTAATTCAGTTTTGGTTATAAAGACAATTAGGCGCATTAATTGACAGTTGACTCGGTAGCCAGGCGGTTAGCGACGTCGATCAGTGTGTTCGGCCGACGTGTCGTGGGTTCGAATCCCCTGTTAGTGACACTTTTTTAATATATATATTTTTTTGGTTTTGTTAAATAAAACAGTTTATTCTAACTGTAAATACGTGTTAAACATCACGCGATGGAGTGTGGAGAGCGGCCCGCTATGCAAATAGCGGGATCTGCTGAGAAATCGGGTGAGGCATCAAGTGGTTCAAGCCAAACACCAGCAGTCTCAGAACCAAAGACTAAGAGAAGGAGGAAACAAAGGAAAATCCCCAACTCGGTACAACGTCCCAACGAGCTGGGCGGAGTGGGGGAAGGGGCGCATTTAACGCCAGCTACAGCAGCAAATAAACAGCAAATTACTGACGACAACCCAAATGTCTCAAATGGTGGTGAAAGCCACTATCTGAGAGAGAATACCTTCGCTTCCTTGGCTGCAACCGAATGGGAAGACGAAGAGGAAGAAATGCATTCTCTAAATAGCAGCATCAAAATGATGCAACAAAGAGTTCTTGCTTTAAAGGAACTGCAAATGCTTAGAAGGAAGAGGGAAGAGAACGAGCATTCCCTACAACAACAGCAGACGCAGCTAGATCAAAAACACAAAACAAAAACAATAACACAAGTGATACAGCAACAACAAAAAATACTTATTAAACACCAGCAACAACAACAAGTGCAGCCACAACAAGTGCAACGGCAAAAACAGCAGCTACAAAAACAGCAGCAGCTACAAAGACAGCAGCAGCCACAACAACAGCAGCAGAAACAACAACAACAGCAACAAAAACAACAGCAGCAGCAAAAACAACAACAACAGCAACAGAAACAACAAAGGGTTCCACCTATAAACACATTTAAGATGGAGCTGAAGGAAACAATAGAACTATGTAAGTTGGCCATAGGCAATAATTTTTATATTAAAAGACTTAGCTTAGATAGACACGCGATCCACTGTAACACAGTGGAGCGCTATTATAAAATCAAAGATTTACTGAAGGATTCGACGACGGAGTTCTTCTCCTACACCCCGAAGGGGGACAAGCTGCAAACAATGTTGCTGAGGGGATTAGAACCGTCGACTGATCCGGAGGAGCTCCTTGCACTGCTGAAAGAGAAGAAGTGCGAAGGGCTCCAATTCGTAGGGGTCAAGCCTTTCACCACAGCCAGAGCCAAAAGGGAGAAGCGGCAACTGCCGATTTTCCTGGTCCAACTAAGTCCCACCAGTAATCTGGATGGTCTAAGGAGTATTAAAGTCCTAGACTACCAGGTTGTACATTGGGAGAAATTAAAGAGGAGCGAAAACATTCTACAATGTGTTCGCTGCCAAAGGTTCGGGCACGCCGCGTCAAACTGCGAAATGCAGCCTCGATGCGTGAAGTGCGGAAAGAACCACAAGTCCGAGGAATGCCCTCTGGGTAAGGACGGAGCGTCTGAAAAAAGCCAACTCTCTTGTGCTTTATGTAGGAACACGGGACACACCGCAAATTATCGGGGTTGTCCCAAATTCCAGTACATCAAAAGAATAAATCTGGCCCGGCAGCAGAAAGTGGAAGTTAAACGTCCACCCGTGCATTTGCAAACTCCAGCCGTTACTCCCCATATTACCTACGCCCAAATGGCGGCAGGTAGGGGAAATACGGTACAGCAAGCGAAGGTTGCTTCTCAGGCCCCAGCGCCCAGAGCACCTGAACCAGTACCTGACATGCTAGCTATTTTGCTCTCTATCCAAGGGCAGATGGCTCAGCTACAACGTCATTTAACTGAACAGACCGCGCGGGTGGATCAAGTATACGCACTGCTGCCTGGCCTAACGCACCTTTTGCCGTAATGGGTACGTACGTGGCGGAGCAAACCCTGAAGGTCCTTGCTGTGAATGTGAATTCACTGATCAGGCTCGAACGACGAGCCGCACTATTTAAGTTGCTTAAAGACCAAGCCCCTGATGTGTTTTTGGTTAGCGAAACTAAGCTTACCAAGAGACACAAAATGAGGCACAGAAAATACAAAATAGTACGGAGAAACCGACCTAACTCCATTCAGGGAGGAGGCGTTGCGATTTTCGTACGGAAAGGTATTCGTTTTAAAAGAGTATACAGTCGTGTAGTACGTAGGTTTCAGGTGCTGGAAGCATGCATCGTGTATATCCCTCTCCGTAGTGGAAAGCGGTTGTACATGGTGTCTGTCTATGCACCTAAGGCTACTCAATCCACCTTATTTATCTCAGAGCTCGAGACACTTTTTCAATTCCTGAGGCTGGAATTGGAAGACAACTATTTTATTATCGGCGGAGATTTCAATGCCAAACATAGTGATTGGGGAAATAATACACCAAATACGAGAGGGAACCTACTATTTAATTGGTGGGGTCAGCACAGCGTGATGTATCGACTCGGGCTTAAGGCGACGGATAGTCCGTCGTTTCCCAGACACGGGTCCTATTTGGATCTTCTGCTATTCGACTCACGGATACAACTGACATGCACAAACCAACAAACTACAAACTGTCTACGCACTTTCGTGTATGACAGTGACCATTGCGGTCTCAGCACCGAAATAACTGTTCCAAACGAAATTGCGGAATTGGATGAGTTTGTTCAAAGGCATACCTACAATTATAGTAGGGTGCGTTGGACACACTTCACCAGAACACTGACTAGAGCACTCTCCTCGAATTCGCTCTACCCACCGTCCAACAGAAATCTATCAAACGAGGAGATTGACAGGTATCTGAGACTAATGGACGAGACAATCAAACGAACAATGGACAAAACGATACCTCGGTACCAACGCACTGACGAAGAAGACTTATTCCGCAACGCAACTATTGACGCACTGCACCGACATAAAAGTAGACTGCTGTCAAGACTAAAAACCTTGTACAGACAGTTTACTGACAGACATAACCCGGAGATCATGACACTGAAGTCGTCGATTAAAAACCTCCAAACATTAATAAGGGAAAATTACAGAGCATCTGTAAGTTTGTATTGGAACAACAAAATTCGGGCTGTAAACACCAGCAACCCGAATATGTTCCCGCAAATAAATAAAATATTTCGGAGAAATAATCAGAACGACCTTCCATGTCTTAAAATCGCCCGAACGACGAACAACGAACAAATACTGTTAGCAGCGGGTATAGATCCAAATGAGGCTGTTGATGATTACAACTTCTTTGTGATCGAGGATCCGCAGGAGCAGGTAGAGGCTATAGGAGCGACTTTCCAGGAAGTGTACAAGGCGAATGTTATCATTGGCCCGAACCACGATCTGGGGAATCGAGTCCTTGTGCACAATTTCTACCTTCGAAATGAAATTGTGAATTGGCGATTCGAGAGCTCGGGTTTCACCCAGTTCAGTGACGAGAATATGGCAAATAATGTCATCACCAACGATAGGGTACTACCCCCGTTCATTTCGAAGGAGGAGCTCCAAACGATCTTCGAATCACTTAGAAGTAAGAAATCAGTGGGAACCGATGAAATACCGAACATTGTGCTTCGACATCTCCCTCTAGAAGCGGTGAACATTTATACCACCCTGTTTAATAATGCAATGAATAATGCACATTATCCAGCGCATTGGAAAACTGCGGTGGTACATCCCATCCCCAAAAGGGATAAAGACACTTCCAATCCGGCGAATCTCCGATCGATCAGTCTTCTTCCAAACATCAGTAAGGTGTTCGAGAAGGTGATCAATAGAGTCCTGACTATGTGGGTTGAGGACAAACATATAGTTCCGGATAATCAATTCGGTTTCAAGGCGGGGCATGATATCATTCATGCTGCGTCGAAACTGGTTTCTGATATCCAATGGAACAAAGCCAAGAACCAGTGCACTGGTGCCTGCCTGATTGACTTGGAGAAAGCCTTCGATACCGTATGGTTAGAAGGACTCTTTTTCAAGCTGGACAGGTTGGGCATTAGTAAACCACTGCTGTATATTCTTTTCGATATGCTCTCCAGTAGACAGTTCATCGTGAAGAATGGCGATGTGACTTCTGCTGGAACATTTAACATTAAAAACGGTCTGCAACAAGGTGCGGTAAATTCGCCGATCCTGTTCAACATTTACACGAGTGATCTGATAGGTTCACTTCACCATGCCATAGCGTATGCAGACGACATAATCGCGTACAGATCAGGTCCAACGATTGAGGTCATTAATATACTTTTGCAACGTGACTTCGACAAAATTAAGCGATATTGCGATGACTGGAAGTTGAAAATCAACTTTCAGAAGTCGGACACCATTCTGTTTAGGACGCCTTTGTCTGGGGCCTCTAGGGATACCAGAAAGAATTGGCGAAAGTTCTCGATCGTAGGGCAGCACGGGCAGCCACTTGCTTGTCGAAATGTAGTCAGATACCTTGGGATCTGGCTAGATCAATTTCTGTATTTTAACAAACATATAGATGTTGCTCTGGCCAGAGCCAAAGGTGCTTTTGCCCTTACAAAGAGACTGTTTTATAACAGCCAACTCGATGCGGGGGTGAAGGTAATCTGCTACATGGCCCTTATCAGGCCCATGCTTGTATTTGGATGTCCCGTGTGGTTCAACGTGAGAGCAAGTTTATTGGAAAAGATTCGGGTGTTTGAGAGGGCTTGTCTTAGGACTTGTCTTCGCTTATACAGAACACCAGAGTCTCAGTACATCAAATTCTATCCCAATGAGGTCTTGTATAACAGGGCGAACCTAATAAGAGTGGACAATTTCGCCATTAAGTTGACTCGAGGGCACGTTGCAAGAGCAATGGCCTCATCAAACAACCTGATCTCCGGGGCTCACTACCCCAATTATATGTATCACGAGAGAGTTCGCTTTGACGGCTTTATTCCTCCAGAAGCGTTCGTCTATTTAGATAGCAAAGGTCTGATCCAGGACAGATTGGCGGTGCCGCTAATCTTCCACGTCGCTCGAACAGCTGCGGACAGGCGACTCAACTACGACAGAGACGTCGCACATGGCAGTGCGGAGCGTCTCCGGTTCAGTAGGGTGGTAGGGAGTCGCGACAGGAGGGATGTTGCTCAGCAGCACCAAAAATTTTGGTGGCTTTTTGAAGGGGAGGATGCTTCGTCGTCGAACTCCTCCAGTGATAGTTAGCTTCATGTGAAGCAAGGTGGGCCAGCCTATTGTTTTTTTTTTTTAGCCATGGCCGACTTACATAGTTTTAGGTAGGTTTAAGTTAGATTTTAAGAAAAAAATATCTATAAAAACAAAAAAAAAAATAATATAAAAATAAAAAATTAAAAAAAAAATATATATATATACATACATATATTTATATATTATGTATATATATATTATGTATGCATATATATGTATGTATGTCTGCATTAGATGTAAGTAGGTTAAGATTTATTTTTAGGTAGATTGTAGGCTTTTAGTTTTAAGTTTCATAAAAAATTAAAAAAAAAAAAGTCCAGATACTAAGTTTTTTTGATTCAAATGTATTTTCTTAGTTGTAGTATTAATAAATGTAAAAATAAAATAAAATTAGACTGTAAGATTCGTCGAAAGACATAGTTTAAGTGTTAGGTTTAACTTAGAGTGCCCGCATGGGGCCAGTAAGTTAGAATAAGATTATTTGTAAGTTATTTAAGCTAATTTTTAAGCATTTTTTTGTCTAGCATGTAAGAGTAATCTAAGTATATAAATAAAAATGCATTTAAACTGAACTGAACTGTCATCTATCATCAGTATATATGAGTTTGTATCATCCCCATCGCTCAATTATAAGAAATGGTTTCCCAGTAACCCATGATTACCATCTGCCATCAGATTTTGATATTTATTAAAAAAATATTTGGGCCACGTTTCTGTCGCTTAGCATCTCAATCCGATCATACTCGTGTCTTTCTGTCTCTCTATTCATGTGCCTGACGAAGTGTCTCCTCTGTATTGTTTTTCTGGCATCGCCCACTCACAGCTCCCGTTCTCGTTGTCTCTGTTGCTCTGCTCTGTTGCCTTTGACACTGCAACCCTTTTTGCCCTATCAATTGTTCCCCCGCTGTCGCTGGTAGCCAACTACCTGTACAGTAGGGGGACGTTTATGCAGGAAATGTAGTCCAGTTGCGAGTATATCGTTGAGGAGGGCATTTGACGAGCTACAGTTACTGCCTATCTATTTTGACTGCAGATTTTTTAAGGCGAGTTTTTGCGGTGAGTGTTCGTGCAAGTTGGGGACCTGCGTGGCAATTAATCGGTAAACTGTTGAGTGTTGGATTATGCCAGCAGATCAACAATCAAGTTCCGAAGTGCTTGTCTTACCTCCCAGTGGTGGTCCAGTGGTGGACTCCGGTAACTGCATGAGAAAACTCTTATTCATGCATGCTAAAATGGCAAGGGCATGCCCGGCCAGTAGCATTGTACTGGCCTACGAAGTCATAGGGCTCACAAACCTATACGGAAGAGATTAAAAGGTTATGAAGAACTAACTAATAGGCTTGGAATATAATGGACTCACTGTTGAAGACCCTAGCAAACGTTTAAAGGACAACAACCTTCGGATCTGCACGTAGAATATTCGGACTCTTGACAGGCCAATTGCTGCCGAGCAATTAGCAGAGGTCCTTGACTGCTATCACGCAGCTATCACCACCATCCAGGAAGTGCGATGGGATTTCGCAGACATAAGGTGGATGAAAAGCTGTGACACAAATATATACTACGTTAATTGATATAGGGAAAAGGAACACCGCTTATTCGTATGCCGCTTTCCCATATGTGGTAAACTTAGGCAAGAAGTCTTGAGCTTCCGACACGTGAACGAGCAACTTTTGACAACCAGCATCAAGGCTAAATTCACTAACTTAAACCAAATATGCGCCCATGCTCCTACGGAATACAGGATGACGCCACCGAAGAATGTGTCTATGAGCTCCTCGACAAAACATATGAGCAATGTTATACTTAGCGATTTTAACGCCAGAATAGGAATGGAGGACATTTTTGGTAGGATATTGGGTAAGTATAGCCTACACAATACCACGTCTGGAAACGGATTTAGGCTTATTGACTTTCCGGCGAAATATCAATATAGCAAGCACACGGTTTCCTTATCTCAATATACACAAGGGGACATAGTGGTTTCTGGATAATGAAACGCTAAATCCAATTGATTATCTTGCAATAGACGTAAGGCATGTGTCCATTATTCTGGACCTCAGAACCTTACGGTAGCCAAGATTGACTCGGATCACCAGCTTTTTGTAGCCAAGGTTCGAATGCGGATTTCTCAAGCGCCACAAAAAAAGAGGAAGTACTGTGAAAAGATATAATGTAGAAAAGCTGCAATCGCTAGAGGCCGCCAGAATTTTCTCCGAACGTATCCCTATTTCTCCCGACATCTCCCGACTACTTCTATGCCGCCAGCACAAAGTACCGAGGACCAGAGGCGACGCTGTCAACGTGTCATCAGTGACGCCGCAACAGATGTGCTGGGTTCCACTAGACCACCACCAAGAAATCCCTGGTTTTATACAGAATGCCGGCAAGCACTTGCAGCACATGCAAGAAGTCTACAAAGTGGTGCTACGACGAAGGTCGAAACCGCTCGTGAGCTCCATGAGCAGAAAAGATGGGAAGAATATCGGGTTTTCCAGAAGGAAAAAAATTAACAAGATAAGCGCGAGTGATGAATAATGAGAATGCTCAAGTTGCGGGTGGAGTTATTTGCAAAGTTCAGCAATTCACCGATAATACATTCGTTCTTCTGCGACTTTTGTCTGGCTAACAAGAGTTGGGTTGCTGTATTTGTAACTTGTGTAGGAGTAAACTGATAAGGCAGCTATGATCAACGTAAGGAGAAGATAATTTGTTTATAATAAAAAAAGACCAAAGTGTTTGCTGTCGGATCCCATTCGTGAAAAAGAGATTCAGTGATCGAGCTGAAGCTGAAAGTGGAATGAAAATATTTGAAGTGCTAAAAATAAAAAGAATAAACAATGTAAAAAAAAATTGAGAAAAAGAAATCACGTCACGAACATTTCGACAAAAATATACGAAAAGTTGTTTTTCAAATTGAAATGGATTAATTGGTGACGATGAAACGATGGTAACGGCGTTGAACACTTGGGCTAGTGTTCAAAGCCAACAGCAGCAGCAGCAGGAGCAAATTGAAGAGCAGCGATGGAATCCGGGTGGAAAAACAGATTGGATACACCCCAATATTTTCCTGGAACAAGAAGGAATTGACTCAGCTCCTAACAGTGGTCGAGAATGACTTAGCATTTATCGAAGGCGCAGATGTGCAAAGCCATTTTTAACACCAAGAACACATTTATCAATTTAAACCAACGACCTCGCGGGAGGCAAAGAATCTTCCGGTGCAAAATTTCTGGCCCATCATCCAACAAAATAAACTATATGAATATTATCCTAGAACTACGTAGTAAGTTGGATTTAGTACATATCGAATTGCATCAATATACAACTTATGAACCAATTTCGAAAGAAATAGTTAATTCAATTTGTCCGTTAATATTAGTGAAAATTAAAGTCATAACTGGACATCTAGTAAGCTTAGAATATAAATGCGAGCAACAACGCAACAGCAACCAAGTGCCAAATCAAATTCAAATGTAGGACAATTTAGCTCAATAAGCCAATATAACTCCACTGGAAATCATAATGCAAAGGGTTTTAGGAGAAATGTAGAACCAGCCTGACCATCGGTTTCCAGCACCAATGGTCAAAATCAAGGTAGACAGAATAGAAATATAGCCATAAGCAGTTGACCGGATTCAACAATTTCAGCAATTGATCAGGGTAGTTTAGACACAACACTTTCAATCCATCAGGACAAAAAGAAATAGTAGCCAAAACCCATGTCCTATGAATATAAATAATGTTTCATCAAGCGAAGCACAAATTCCCAATCAAAACCCAAATAACTCAAATGCTCAAGAAGTAAATAATTTTGACCTGATAAATTTTCTGAACTAAGCATCGGAGATACAATTTTTTGCAATCTCGCAATTAAAGACAAAACGTACAAAACATTAGTAGATACAGGTTCAACCATTAGTCTTATAAACTCTTCTAAGGTAAATTTTTTCTGTTTCAAGATATTGGAAGCAATAAACGTGTCCTTTAATACTATAAATTATGTCACAACAGAAAAAGTTAAAATAATAATTATTGACGCCCCGAAGGAATTGCAAATGAGTCCACAGTGCAAAATGAAATGGTACCTGATGAGCTTGAGAATTACATAAGAAAACGTATTATGGAAATAAATATTACCCAAATGTGCCAGAAATAGTAGAATGCTATGAAATGACAAACCCAGGCAATATAGAAATAGACATATGAATATTATATACAATATAATTTAACATTTAGTTTATAAGGATAGTTATCAATTGACCAATACCGATGCAATAATGCATGATATTAGGACTACAACCGACCAACAAATAAATTATCGCCTATATACTCGTATACTAAACTAGATTATCCTCAAAGCACGAGATGAGATGGAAAGGCAACAAATTATAAGGAAATCCAATAGCCGATACTCCTCCCCTATAGTCGGTAGTATCGAAAAAAATAGATAGTTCGGGGAAGCAAACATTTATATAGTGTGCCGATTATACAAGGCTCAATGATATCACACTAGGTGATAAATACCATTTACCTAAATTAGATAATATATGTTATGTACTCGTATTAGATAAGCTAGGGCGAGCTCAATATTTCACGTTGGATTTAGCCAAAGGCTATCACCAGAAAAAACCGCATCCTCGAGATATTTATAAGACGGCATTTGTTACGCCAAATAGTCTTTGTGAGTTTACTCGAATGCCCTTTGGCTTGAAAAATGCTCCAACCACTTTCCAAAGGCTGGTGAACGAAATATTGAGAAATCATCTACATAAGATTTATGTACTCAGTATGTTATATCTAGATGATATACTTATAATGGGTGATTTTTTTAAGTATTTGGTTTTTAATAGTAAAAAAAAAACACAGAAAAACTGCAAAAGTGTATACAATTTTTATTTGAGTTGATAAATCAATGCTTGCCATTTACTTTTTAATGATTATTTCATGCAAATGTTGACCACGACTTGGTTTAAGCGGTCCATATGAAGAATACCTTATTCGAGTATATTGGCTTGTATCTCGCTAATAACACGTGCAATGTTATCTTTCAAGCCTGCAATTGACGCTAGTTTATCGGAATAGACGTATCGCAATAAAAAATAGTATAACGCCGTCAAATCGCACTATCAAGCCGGCCAATTCACCAGTCCAAAACGAGAGATAAATTGCTCACCGAAATCATTTCTCAATTGATCTATCGATTTGCGGACTGCGTGGTATGTAGCGTAATCTTGCTAGAACCACATGCCAAAAAAAAGTTCGAAATCATTGAACGGTAGTGGGCGCCAATGACGGTAAAGTTGTTCTCACGGTCATCTTTAAAAAAATACGGGCCAATGATTCCGCCGGACATTGCACCAAACTGTGCATTGGCAGCGCTAGTATTGCCCGATGTTGCTTATCAGACCAAATACGGCAAATATGGCTTGAATTGCTTGTTAAGTGGGTCTATTATGACGACCATAAAATGATCAAAGTACGCGAAAAACATTTTTCACAGAGTACGAATTTTGATAATAAACCTCAATAATTTGTAAGCGTTGTTCGGGTGTGAGTCTTTCCACGATGCAATGGCAATGCTAACTGTCTGTCTTTGACTATCAAAAATAGAATACTAAGAAATCAAACGCTTACAACATCACCCATTATTTTCTACCTGCCTAGAAGAACACCTGCCCGCATTTATAATAATTTTTAATATGTTAGCTAAACAAAATCTAAAAGTGCCATTTGACAAATTCTTCTTCTTAAAGTACGACACTTAAATTTTGGCATCTTTTAACCAGAGAGGGTATGAAACCCAACTCAAATAATATAAAATGCATAGTAGATTTTCCCCTACCAACAATAGATAGAAAATAATTTAAAGGGTTTTCTTGGATTAACGGGATTTTATAGAAAATTAGTCGAAGATAACCCTAGAATACCTTATCCCATGAGTAAATTTTTAAGCAAGGGATCAAAAATGAATGTAAATGACCCCGAATGCATCCATAATCCATATCATATTATAGATCCAAATATAAATTAATTAAATTAAGATAAATTCTTTTAAATTTGATGATTTATTTTAAAAGTGTTAAGATTTCGCGAAAGTTATCGATGCCATTGCATAATTTTTTAAATTTGGAACAAGGATAAATTAACTCGATAGAGACTAGAAGATAAATAAGGAGTATGGCGAAGGATGTTTTGTTGATGCTTGAACAATTTTTTGTAATCAACATTAACTTATCAATCTCCAATTCAGATTCATAAAACATTTTTGGCTAAATAAAGTAGGTTTTAAGTATGTGTTGGACAAACTAAAGGCTAAACTACCACCAGTAGTCAGAATTCTATCATTGACTCCGAAATTTAAGCTGGCGATATGTTTAAGAGGTTTCCAGCTGAAGGTGGATAACAAACTGGTACTGGGAAAGATTTCAACGTTGTAAAGACGCAGACAACAGTTTCGGTGGTTCTTCCGAGGCTTTCAGTATACTAGAGGAAGTTTTATGTCCACAGATTTATGTCTAGTTTGACGATGAGTGAACAAGAAAAGCGGAAAGCAAAACTTTTTTTTACGAAAAGTCAAGAATGTTTAGTTTTAGTTTAGTTTTAAATGCATTTTGATTTTCTTAATCACTAACTATTACATACTAAAAAATGCTTAAATGCTATCTTACAATTACTTAACAATCTTGTACTAACTTAATGGCCCCACACAGGCACTCTAAGCTACTCTAAATTCTTATATCTATGTTTTTCGACTTTATTTACATTTTATTTATAAATATTTATTTTGCATACTTAAAGCTAAGAAAAAACAATTTGTAAACAAAAAACTTAGCATATGGACATTTTTTTTTTTATAAGAACTTAATATCTAACTTAAAATAAACCTTAGCCTACCTAACCTACATACAAAATACACACATACGAACACATAGACATTATACACAATTATATACATATATTGGTATATACCTTTGTATATACTAATATGCTCGTATGTATATATTTCTTAAATGCTAACCTAAACCTATGTAAGCTTGCCATCGCTATTCACCGAGCAAATAGATTGATCAGCTCTGCCTCATTAGTGAGGCTGGTCCATAATTGACGAAAACGACGACGGAACATCTTCTCCATCATTCAACCACCAGAAATGCTGGTGCTGCCGAACGACATCCCTCTTATCGCGATTCCCCACCGCCCTACTGAACCTGAGACGATCCACACTGCCGTGTGTGACGTCTCTGTTGTAGTTGAGTCGCCTGTCCCCAGCTGTCCGATCGACATGGAAGATTAACGGAACCGCTGATCTGTCCTGGATCAACCCTATCTGATTTAGGTAGAGGAATGCTTCCGGTGAAACGAAGCCGTCAGAGCGCACACTCTCGTGGTAAAGTCAGCTTAATTACGAATTTGTCCACTCGTATTAGGCTCGCCCTGTTGTAAAGGACCTCATTAGGATAAAATTTCTTGTACTCCGACTCTGGTGTTCTGTACAAGCGAAGACAAGCCCTAAGGCAAGCCCTCTCAAACACCCGAATCTTTTCCATTAAGCTTGCTCGTACATTGAACCACACGGGACAACCAAATACCAGCATGGGCCTGAGAAGGGCCATGTAGCAGATTACCTTTATCCTCGCATCGAGTTGGCTGCTATAAAACAGTTTCTTTGTACCGCCAAAAGCGACTTTAGCTCTGGCCAGAGCAGCATCTACATTTTTGCCAAAATACAGAAACTGATCTAGACAGATTCCAAGGTATCTGACCACAATTCGACAGGCAAGAGGTTGCCCGTGTTGTCCAATGATCGAGAACTTTCGCCAATTTTTTCTGGTATCCCTAGAGGCTCCAGACAACGGCGTCCTAAAGAGAATGGTTTCCGACTTCTGAAAGTTGATTTTCAACTTCCAGTCATCGCAAAATCGTCTTATCTCAACGAAGTCACGCGGCAAGAGATTATAATGACCTCGATTTTTGGACCTGTTCTGTACGCTATCAAATCGTCTGCGTACGCAATAGTATGGGGAAGTGAACCTATTAAGTCGGTTGTATAAATGTTGAATAGGATCGGCGAATTGACCGCGCCTTGCTGAAGACCATTTTTAATTTGAAATATTCCAACAGAAGTCACATCACCATTTTTGACGATGAACTGTCTGTTGGTTAGCATATTATAAAGAATGTACAAGAGTGGTTTACTGATCCCCAGCCTTATCAGCTTATAGAAAATACCCTCTAACTATACGGTGTCGAAGGCCTTCTCCAAGTCAACAAGGCAGGCACCAGTACATTGTTTTTTGCCTTTATTCCATTGGATATCGAACACCAGTTTAGACGCGGCATGTGAGATATCATGTCCCGCCTTAAAACCAAATTGATTATCCGGAACAATATATTTGTTCTCAATCCACCTAGACAGAGCTCTATTAATTACTTTTTCAAAAACCTTACTGATATTCGTAAGGAGACTTATCGACCGGAAATTCGCCGGATTGGATGTATCCTTTCCCTTTTTGGGGATAGGTTGAACCACCGCCGTTTTCCAATGCGCTGGATAATGTGCAATATTCATTGCATTATTAAATAGGGTGGTGTAAATGTCCACCGCTTCTAGAGGAAGATGTCGAATCACGATGTTCGGAATACCATCGGTCCCCACTGATTTCTTAGCCCTGATTGTGTCGAAGATCTCATGGAGTTCTTTTTTCGAAATGAATGGGGGTAGGTCACCCTCTCTGGAAATGACATTATTTGCCATGTTTCCGTCGCTGAACCGGATGAAACCAGAGCGCTCGGATCGCCAGTTGCCTATTTCATTTCGAATGCAAAAGTCGTGCACCAAGACGCGATTGTCCAGGTCATAATTAGGGCCAATAATATCAGTGGCCTTGTATACTTCCTGGAAAGTCGCCCCTATGGCCTCAACCTTCTCCTGTGGATCCTCGACCACAAAGTAGTTGTCATCATCAGCGGCCTCATTTGGATCAATACCTGCTATTGTCAGTAACCGTTCGTTGTCTGTTGTCCGGTCTATTTTAAGACACTGAAGGTCGTTTTGATTTTTTCTCCGAAATAGTTTATTGATTTGCGGAAACATGTTCGGGTTGCTGGTGTTTACAGCCCGAACCTTGTTGTTCCAATATGAGCTACAGCAATTCTGTAATTTTCTTTTATTAACTTTTGCACATTTTTAATCGACGACTTCAGCGTCCTAATCTCCAGATCTTGTCTGTCAGTTAACTGTCTGTACAAGTTTTTGAGTCTTAACAGAAGTCTACTTTTCTGTCGGTGCAGTGCGTCAATAGTAGGATTGCGGAACAGGTCTTCGTTATTTGTACGTCGATACCGCGGTATTGTAGTGTCCATAGTTTGTTTAATTGTCTCGTCCATTTGGTTTAGGTAATTGTCGATCTACTCGTTTGAGAAATTCCAATTGGACGGTGGGTGGAGCGTGTTCGAAGAGAGTGCTCTTGTCAAGGTTGCGGAAAAGCGTGTCCATCGAGTTTTACTGTAGTTGTAAGAATATCTTTGGACAAAATCCTCCAATTCCGCAATTTCGTTGGGAACTGTAATTTCGGTACTAAAACCGCAATGGTCGCTGTCATACACGAATGTGCGTAGACTGTTTAGCGTTTGTAAGTTCGTACCTGTCAGTCGTATACGTTCGTCGTACAGCAGTAGATCCAAATAAGACCCGCCTCTGGGAAACGACGGGTTATCCGTCGCTTTAAGACCGAGTCTGTACATGACATCGTGCTGACCACACCAATCGAGTAGTAGGTTCCCTCTAGTATTTGGCAAATTATTTCCCCAATCTCTGTGTCTAGCGTTGAAATCCCCGCCGATTATAAAATAATTCTCCCCCGATTCCAGCCTCAGAAGTCGAAAGAGCGTGCGGAGCTCTGTAATGAATTGTGAAGCCACAGGTGCATAAACAGAGGCCAAGTACAGCCGCTTTCCACTGCGGAGCGGGATGTAAACGACGACTGCCTTCAACACCCGGAACCTGCGCAACACGCCCTTGTACACTCTGTGAAATTTTATACCTTCTTTAATGAAGATCGCGACACCGCCTCCACGTTTGGATCTGGGCCGGTTTCTTCTTCTAACAATATAATTATTGTACTCCAGTTTGTGCTTATGGGTTAGCTTGGTTTCGCTAGCGAAAAGCACATCAGGAGTTTGGTCTTGTAGCAATTCAAACATCGCGGCTCTTTCTTCAATCCTAATTAGTGAATTAACATTCACCGCAAGGACCTTCAAAGTTTGCTCCACCATGTGCGTACCCATTGCGTCATGTGTTGCGTTAGGCCCGGCAGCAGCGCGTAGATCTGGTCCACCCGCTTGGCCTGTTCTTGTACTTTCTGCTGCAGCTGAGCCATCTGCCCTTGGATTGCGAGCAAGATGGCCAGCATGTTAGGTGCAGCTTCCTTTGTTCTCGGCGTTGGCGCCGGAGAAGCAACAGTCACTTGCTGTACCGTAGCCGCCCTACCTGACGCCATTTGGGCGTAGAAAATTTGAGACGTGACGGCTGGTGTTTGAAACCTAACAGGTGAACGTTTGACCTCCACCTTCTGCTGCCGAGCCAGTTTTCCTTTTTTAATGTCGGCGAACTTAGGACAACCCCGATAGTTTGCGGTGTGTCCCACGTTCCCACATAACACGCACGAGAGCTGCGACCTATCGGATGCTCCGTCAACACCCAGAGCACACTCTTCGGAACTGTGGTTCTTAGCGCACTTCACGCATCGAGGCTGCATTTGGCAGTTCAACGCGGCGTGCGCGAACCTCTGGCAGCTAACGCATTGTATAACGCCATCGCCCCTTTTTAATCTTTCCCAGTGAACCACCTGGTAGTCTAGGACATTGATACTCCTTAGACTATCCAGATGGCTTTCGGGACTGAGCTGCACCAGGAAGAACGGCAGACTCCATTTCTCCCGCCTGGCTCTAGCTGTGGTAAATGGCTTTACCCCTACAAACTCGAGTCCCTCGCACTCCTTCTCTTTGAGCAGTGCCAGGATCTCCTCAGGATCAGATGACGGTTCCAACCCTTTCAGCAGCATCGATTGCCGCTTTTCACACTTCGGTGTGTATGAGTAATGCCCCGTCGTCGTTTCTTTTAGGAGCTCTTTAACTTTCGCGTAGCCCTCCACTGTATTACAGTGGAGCTACTTCCAATTGCTCCCTCTGCCTGCGTACTGTTTGTTTTTGTTTAATAGCAAGTATTTTTTCGTTCAGCATTTGTATGCTGCTATTAATTTCACTTATCTCTTCATCCTCATCTTCCGATTCGGATGCGGCTAGAGAGGCAAAGTTGTTATTGCCCCCCTCATAGTTGACCTTATCAGCCGTTAAGACGGCATTTGTTCTCTTTTTTGTGAGAATAGGAGGGGTTTTCAGACTCCTCCTCCTTTTAACGGCTTTCGCCACGGCACCGCCAACACTATTTTTGCCTTTTCCCACTTCCGTTATTTGAAGAGCGGATCGCTCTCCACCATCCATCACGTTATTTGGTTTTTTTTTTGTAAATACTTTAATTTCTCTTATTAAAATTGTCTCTTTAATAAATTAAATAAGAAAAGAAAAACCCGTTCGCAGGGGCTGGGAAGCGAACCCACAACCCCGAGATTTGTCGCCCGGGTTTTTGCCACTTAGGCTACCGAACACTCGATAAATTATTGAGTAAAAGAATACTCCTTTTTGTTTTTGTCTTTCACACTGTGAAGCCGAACACGAAATGATCTCGACGGAGGTCTATGAACGACTGTCAAAAAAGTCAAGAATGCCGGGTGTATTAATGTACCTAGATGGTAGATACATAAAAATTGTAAATCCTCGAGGAATAAACGCGCATCTATTTTTCTACAGGAAAGGGGTATACGGTCTAAACGTTACGATAGTAAAATACAAATTTCTATACTTTTGCATATTTTTTTTTTAAAATCGTTCCTTTCCAGCAGGGATAATAAGGGCCATAAGATTGTTGAAAGAACAATCGGCATTTAGAAAAATTGGTGTCTGTATTGTTTCGGAGCTTCATTATTCACCACAGAAAGTTGTGGAGATTGCTAGTGTTGGCGCTGCACTGCAAACTCTCGAATGTAACAATGAGAGTGAAGACAGCGTTTCAGAGCCCATCCTTTCTCAAATCTATTTCACTAAGAAATATTACAAATCTTTTTGTGAAATAAAACAAATTTGATTGCTTAAACGATAATTATGTATATATATTATTAATACAATAAAAGAAAATAACAAAAATAAATCAGCCTTCGTGGCATACATACATAGGTACTTTTTATTTCGGAATAAATATCTATAAAAAAAACGTCCTCCTTGGCAAATGAATAAATAGATTGCAATAGATTATTTATTAATTTTTCTGTCGACTTTCATCAGATTAATTTCAATAAGTGGTCTTTTGTATTTAAGTTTTCCGCAGCAAGTTGCTCCTTGCACTCGTAGTGCCTTTTTTCTCCTCAATCAGTGATTGGTGAATTAAATTCCCTTTTCCCGATGTTCACTCAGTCGATCCAAGGATTAGTGATTTTTTTAAAGTTTTCATTTGTTTCCTCGGATTGATCTTTGACTGTTGTCAGGACTTCAGAAAAACTATTATACAGTTGTTCCTGTAGATTTTTCTGTGAAGCAATTGTAATGGCTTGGGAATTTTTTGTTTTATTCTTCCGCTTATTTGTTGTATTTGATACGTTGTGGTTATTTTCTAAAATGATAAATGGGGTGTACGATGAACGATTTTAAAGTTAAAATATTTTTTTACCTTCATGGTTTACAGACATCTCTAAGTCCTCTATCAGACTGGAGCAAGATGCAAGAAAATTTCCTTGTTCACACCACCACCTGTTGCTTTTCGCCGTTCACGGCTATTATGAGCCAGCTTTTTTCTTAAATACGAGTAGGACTTGTGGTTTTGCCAAACCTAAATTTAAATAATTTTAATGAAGGCAGCTATGAATCGCTTAATTAAATAATCTTTTTTCGCTCTGAAATTTCCTTAGTAGAAGGTCCCAAACTGTGTAGCTACTTTCCAATGATTTCAGTATTTGTTTCTATAAAATTGTTCGCAATGTCTGGATTTTTTTTCATTGACTCAATCATTATTTGAAATTGCGAATGTTTTGTTTGCTTTGATTTCACTTCATTTGTTCTTATAAATATTTTAAAATCTGTAACTTACTATACGAGTATGATGCTATTTGAGCAAAGGATTACACATGTTTATAAATTCAAATTAATTTATAAAAACTTATTATAATATTGTAACTAAACACAAGAGTTAAGTTTTCAATAAATGTTTAGCAACATATAAAACATAAGCAACATTTGGTTTAATTTCCTTGCAGTGTTCAAATATATTTTATACAATTAAAAAACCCTTAAATATAGAATCGAAGGACATTCCAACCTAACCCCACACATTACCATACAGTTGCCTTTGTTCATTTTAAGTAAATAACCTTCTTCTTTG
The DNA here is from genome assembly GCA_949129095.1 of Volucella bombylans. Lineage (NCBI taxonomy): Eukaryota > Metazoa > Arthropoda > Insecta > Diptera > Syrphidae > Volucella > Volucella bombylans. The sequence continues at coordinate 196,874,507 of OX422140.1, read as the reverse complement.
TTTGAATCCCCAATAATTATTATGCGAACAACCGCTCACTTACTCGCCGACGTTTTGCATAATCGGAAAATGCAAAACTTGCCGGCCACTCGCTCCACAACCAATCCTTCAGATTTTATAATCGGTATGATAATCAATCATCTAATCCTTAGATTTCCAAATTTCAAATGTAGAATGCATTGTATTATAGTTAATTTAAAAGATGACACAGCTTTAGACTAAGCAACCGTTCACTCTGCACCAGAAAAACAGCTTGATCATTCCCCTATCCAGGAAGAAATCGTCAATATACCATATACGAGTATTAGCAATGACTAAAAATCAGACATATTGGGAGAAATTATTTAAAAAACATATAACTACAATATAAGATAAAGTTCAACAGGTTCCCATAAAACGATTCGGGAAACTTAAAAAAAATCATTTGCGATAATCAGTTTCAGCCGGATAGTATAAGAGAATATCTTAGGAAAAATGAAATAGAAGTTCATACAACCAAACTAAATTCCCAGACCGGTAATGCAAATATGGAAAGACTACATTCCACCTTGTTCGAAAAATTGTTAACCAAAAAAGATGAACAGATTTCAATAAATAACAAAATATATAGTATAGAGCAATTTAAATATATAACAATAGGTATCACTCAACTCTTGGAATGTGTCCCAATAGAGCAGAAGGAGCAAACGCTAAGCATTTAAAGGAAAACTTGAACATAAACAGCCTATGATAGGTAAAAAAAAATATCAAGAAAATCGAAAGGAAGGGTACAATAGAAATTACAAACAAACAGATGAAACCTACTATAGAAAACATAAACTTGAAAATGTTCGCCCTACAACAATTAAAAAATTAAATAAATTCATAGGCATCCAACTGGCTGTTGATGTTGAAAATTGCCGGGATGATCAAAGCGAACCAACCCTTGTTTTTTTTTCATAATTTGCGCGCGCTCAAGGTACTCGTATTTAAGTACCCTCAAAATGCTTGCACACAGCGAGGGCGAAAGAAAATCAGGAAGGGAAGAAAGGGAGATACCGATGAAGGTTGGTTTTAAATGACTCGAAAATAAAGAGCTAGGCAGGGCATTACATGAGCTAGTTGTACGGCTTAGGATTTTACATATTTTAGAGTACGTCCGAAAGTGGGCTTGATACTGATGAGCATTCATATCTAGACTGGTGTTCCGATTGAACGTTTGAAGGGACATAATGTTACTGGCGATTTCTATGGAACATTGATGGTGGGAATAGCGATAAAACCACGGGACATGTCGTCGATGTTCGAGGGTGTCAATATTCGACAAAAGAGCCTGATGGCAAACTCTGTCAAATACCCTAGAAATATCAAGTGCAACTATCTTGCTTTCGCCAAGATAATGTACGCTTTGGTTCCACTTTTCCTTGAGACCTGTTGCTACGAAAACCGTACTGCCGGTTATTGAGAAGTTTTCGTGTTTTGAGATACTTCATGAGCTAACAGTTTATCAGCGTTTCCATGAATTTGGCAAGAAGGGACGTAAGAGTAATGTTTCTGTAGGAGGAAAAAAAAACAGATTCCATCTGCTCGGAAAGGTTAGGGTTGATGAAAAAGTTTACTCAGTAGTTTTGCCAATGTGGAACAACCCCTTTTCCACAGATATACCATCCGGACCAGCGGATTTGTGAATGTTAAGGTCTTTAAGAACTCTTGCTGCTATATGAGTGCGAAAGTGGATTCGACCAATTGAAAATTCGACGCACTCACGTGTAGGCGGAAACAAAGCACAATCTGGAAATTGGAAGCAATCTGATCGGCCTTGTCCAAATAGCTGATAGTTGAAATTTCATTATAAATGAGCGTTGGGAACAAGGATGAGGCAGAATTTATAATATTTTTGACAAAGAACGAAACATTTTTACTACCTTTGGGTCATTGTAGTATTTTTTGCCCAGTTTTTGGTGGTATAGGAATTTGACATGCTTAATAAAGACGTTACAGTCATTCTTGGCTCGTTTAATTTTTTTTTGGTTTTCCTCTGTCAGGATGACCTACAAAACATTTCTCTAACCCTTACAGCCTCATTACAGCTCGAGTCGCACCATGACTTTTCTTTTGGTTTGATACTCTTCATCCGATGAGGAATAAAGGATCTGATTCCAGAGAGAATAGTGTCTGTGATCATTTCAGCAGCGGCATCCATAATAGAAGGGATAGCACATTGACCTTGTAATTGTCAGGGTGAGAAGTTAAAAGTAAGTTCAGGGTGTTGGCGGTATAACTATCAACGTCTGGTATTCGTGTGGGCTCATTTATAGGCTGGTTTAAGTTATTTTCCGCAGCGAAGACCTCAATATACCGTTCCACCCGTAATGACGATTTCAGTATGGGGATACAGGTATAAAATTCTTTGTATGGAGTCAGACTGTGAATCAAACTCGTTAAAAGTCGAATTGCTGTCCAGTTTGGGGCTTCTATAAATAAAGCAGTAGTGGATAATTTGCTTACGGAGATGGAATTTTAACCACATGAAATTGAATTCTGGGGATGTACCTGTGATTCACTAAATGCCAAAACAGCTGTTCTGTATTTACAGACGTGGACGTACGCAGAAAAGTGACTACGTTTTAGCCAGCGAATATTGGCTATATCCACTATAAATTCTCGAGTCATTATAAAAAAAAAGACAAACACGAAAAACACAAACACCGACGATAGTACGCACAAGTCTGAAGTAAAAATTCAGAGTTGATTTATCGAATCAAATTGTTATAGGTTTAATTCCCTTACAACAATAGAAAATAGTACACCAACAAAATTTATACCCACAGCACCCTATCCATTGGGTCTTATATACACTCAGTCATTGCCCGAGCTTTATAACAATATAATACAGCAACGGCAGTGACTAAGTGCAAGCAGCGGCAAGACCAGTAGCAGGAAGATTAGCATGTCCGCACTTTGATTGTTGTTTGCACTTTATTTTTTCTTTTTTTCTCCACACGAGGACCGAATTTCGCAAGTGGGCTTAGGCGTGTGCACTCGTCGATGGTGAGCTCGGCAGTTATCAACGCTAGCAAAGGATTTAATATAATTAAGTATTAAATAGAGGTCCAGTAAAAGTAATTAACAATAGTGAAACAATAATACATATGTTATTTGTAATAAATACATTGGATTTCCTAGCTCCTATTGAGGCAATAGAAAACAATTTACAAAAATTACATTCAAAGGATAATTTGAAAATTCTAAGCAAAATCAATAAAGTTGACACATTAAAAACTTTTGTCCCCAGATAATTTCAATAAATACTAAACCGATTGACGTGAAATAAATTTTATAATATTAGTAATTTGCATGAGAGTGAAATAGGGTTTTTTCTATTCTCAAGAAAAATTTGCATTTTTAACAATTTTATTGAGTTTGACCAACATATTCATTCCTAACTTTAAATCAATTGAAAACAATGAAAAAATACAAATTGTGGGATAAAACCAAATGAATTACGCAAATGCTGATCCCTTAACCTTTTCTTAACTATACCAACATGCTGAGAAATAAATAGATAAACATTTTAGAACATCCATTCATTATTTTTATTAGTTTACATCGACTTCAATTCAATCGCCTCTGCTTTATTCCATTTTCCATTTCATCTCATAAGCTCTCTTTCTCTCCCATTCCTATTCGTATTGTTTATGTTCAAGAGTTTTTACATACATATGGGTATCTTAATTTTTCGTCTGATTTTTCATAAGTAGACTGAATTGTGGAGCTATTTATTATTTCCACCTACATATGTATATTATAAATTTGACCTCGAGGTATTGATGGATTTTGATTTGAATTATGAATTCAAGATTTTGAATTTAATTTTATGTAGACTCACGTTTTTTTTTTTAACTGAACAACGATATATTTTCCTTAGCATTGGTATGACAATGACAAATCACATGGTTTCATTTATTTCGGTTAGCATTTTTCGATACACGTGTAGTATACGACAATCTTCATGATTTTCATTTAAAAAAAATATCTTTTTGGATTACCTACAAAATACAGTAAGAAAATATATTGTATATATATTTTTTATAGTGAAGGCTTCTGGTTTCTTCTTTTTTTATAATAAAAAAACCATAATGGCAAAGGGAAAACAAATTTATCAAGGAAATCGTATAGTATAAGATATAAATGCGTCTTTAACGTTTAAATCAGCAACGTTGACAGTGAGAAGAAAGATTACACAACCAGCGAGATTATTCGAGAACAATTCAGAGAAAAAAACATATCAACCGCAAGTATTGATAGTTAAAATGGCAATCAGTTTTTGGGCAATAGGTCAGCTTTTAAATACCAACCACTGTTTCCCTACATAAATAATGACGAATCAGAAATATAGAGTCATCCAATTCGTGGTCCGGATTTGAAATCGCTGTTCCAATCACATACGTCAGACCAAACTGTCATCCGAGATTGTACATCTTTAGTTTAAGGTTTGCTATTTTACAATGTGTTAAACTTTGTGTTAACATTGTGAAAACTTAATACAAAAATAGTTATTCTGTAGTAGGTACATTTCGCGTATTACGAGCAGATTATCGTCGACATAACCGTCCATCTGTGGGTACTATAGGCAAAACTGTAAAAAAATTCGAAGAGATTGGCTCTGTTACAGATGTCTTAAGGCCTATCCGTCATCGAAATGAACGCTCTACAGAAAATATGGCTGCAGTTGGTGAAAGTGTTCAAGAGGATCCAGATCTATCGATTTCACGTCGAGCACAGCATTTAGGTTTGTCTTACGGCACATTATGGCGTATTTTGCATTTGGATTTGCATCTACGAATTATACCCTTATAAGATTCACCTCGCCCAACAATTGAAATCATCTGACCATAGAATACGTAGAACATACGCCGATTGTGTGCTGGAACATCAGCGTTTGGATGACCAATTTACACACAACTATTTTCTTCAGCGATGAGACTCATATTTTACTCGGTGGATATGTTAAAACACAAAATAGTCGCATACGGGTTAGTGAAAATCCACATGTAACTAACGGCAGCCCATTGCATCCACAAAAAGTCACTGTATGGTGTGCAATTTGGTCTGGTGGTGTCATTGGTCCACACTTCTTCGAAAATGACAAATTTGTAACCGTCACCGTAAATTCTCATCGCTATAGCCAAATGCTAACAGATTTTTTTTGGCTCCAAATCGAAGATGTGGATGTGGAGCACATGTGGTTTCAACAAGACGATGCCACATCTCAACAGCACAACCCGTTTGGCTGTATTGCGAGAACAATTTCCTGAACATTTTGGTGTTGTGAACTACCAAAGATCTACCAAGGTCCTTTTGAATTGAATTGAATTTCTTTTTGTGGGCTATGCAAAATATCGTGTTTGTGCAACAATCCGCAAACTCTTGACGCTTTGTTGCTTTTCCAAAAAAAAAGAACCTTTTCAAAGAAATAAAACAACTATGTTCTTCGGTATTTTAAACGTTATAAAAACTAAAAACTGAAAATCTTTATTTAACTGCTAATCCAAAATATTATTTTTATAATTGACATATGTGGCTAGACATATATTTTGGTTTAGTACATATTTTGTTTGTTTTGTAAATTACGTGTTGGCATTTCTATGTTTTATTTATTTTGATTACACTTAATTTGAAATTCGAAGATTTATATATAAATACATATAATTCCTTGATAATGTGATGGCATATAATTTACACTTCCAAATGACATCTTTTGGTGAAAAAGAGATAAGGGCTGAAAATTTCATGCCGACTTTTAAAGTCTAAGTACAAATATAGAAGTACCACCTCATTGGTATTACGTTGTTTGGGAAGGGAACAAAAGACACCGATTCTTACGTAGGGCTTACGAAAAGACATGTGACTTGGAAAATGACAGAAACAGAAGGAAGAGTGGAACAAATGGTTTATCTCGTAATACATTATTATCGTAACACAAAAAGCTATTACAAGAAGTTGGTACTAGAATACTATTTCTTATTGCGAATATACTTCATCTCAGAAGCGGATCAGACCTCGGGCGCAAACATGGCTCCTAATCTCAAACGGAGTATCATAGAATTACTTCAAGGTCTCTTAAATAATCAAAATGGGTATATATATACTTACAAAAATATGTCAAACTTCAAGGTAATAAATAATGCGGCCCATAAATATGCAAATGGATATTATGACCGCTTCATTGCCTCAACTCAAAGGCAATGCAATTGTCGCCACGTTCGTTTAATGCGACAATCGTAAACATCGATTTTATATTTCAAATACTTACTTACATAAACATTCGATCATCTTAAGTGAAGCGTCGACGATCCTTATCTCGATCTTCTCACGGTTCATATGAATACATAGGTTTCATTGTATCATAGATGACAATCGTCATTTAGTTTAGTTTAATCCAACATCTCTGAAAAAGTAGTTCAGTCAATATCTTTGAACAGGTACTCAATATTAAAATTAACAAGTCCTCAAGATTAAAATATTAAAATTGTGTTTTATTTCCGTAAACGTTAATGCGTAACATGAACACTAACATCGTGTTTCAGAGCTCCATCATTCAGTCATGTGATCCACTCCAGTACTCATTAATCTTTGTTCGCAATAAAACCGGTTATTGCATAGTAATTACACAAATTTTACCTGTCACTGGCCAATTAAATTTCAATAAAGCCACATATATCTTGCAAGGAATTTTACGCGTGTGGATTAATGGTGAGGGACAATGAGATAAATTGTTTGTTTTTATTTATTAAGCGTTTAAGTCAATTTGTGGTGGATATGACAGTCAAAATGATAGCAGAGAACTCAACAGCAGATTGTAAGAGCCGATAATTATATTGATCGCAGAGACCTTTTTTTATTTTTTTTAAAGAAGTTAACACTCAAATGGGTATTATTACACTTAAAATGAACATGTGTTAAGTTTTTAGGAAAATGGGACAGAGAGAGAAAGAACAATTTTTGGGCTCAGTGGTTATTTCCCTCCATGGGAGGCATCCAACATTTAATGCGTAGACTAATTACGAGTAGTGTAATTGGACTTGTTGTTGTATTATAGGCAACCATTCGTCTTACGTGAATTAAGTTGCCTGAAAATGTCTTTCAGGATTCGAACACCGAACCTTGCGGAATATAGGTCATATTGGTCAATATATAATTTTGACATCTACGTTCACTAGATAATCAATATACCCGGATGAAAAAACTCAAGATAAAATGACATATATCAGAAAACACGGTCGCTCAGTTCTCTTCATAACTATGAAATTTTTCGTGCCAGAGATCTATTGACAGGAATGGGTTTGTTGCGCGTATTTTGCACCTTAAATATAAGAAACTAATGCATTTTATTCACAAGAATCATATATTTGGGGAGACAAAATGTCACAGGTTGATAATCGAATTGGAAAAAGAGGTCTACTACGCGCGCATATATTAGTCTGGCTCACAAAAACATTCAACCTAATGAGGTTGATTCTATTATAAAAGCTGAGATACTTAATAAGAATGAAGACCGATTATTATACGACATAGTTCGTAAGCACAAGGTCCATGGATCCTATGGTGATCTTAATCCCATGAACGGTTGAGGGAGAATGACAAACAGGTGATAACGGATATCCACAATATCGTCGACGTTCCTTCGAGCACGATGGTAATGCAGCTAGTAGGGTTTTGCCATATTCTCCCATTTTAAATAGATGTTTTCCTGCACATATCAATGTTGAGTATTACAACTTTGTAAAGGCCATGGAATATATTGCGAAACAATTTGTATAAACAAAGGAAATGATCAAGCTACATTTTTAATACAAAACGACAAAAAATAAATTGAAAAATACTTTAACGGCTGCTACTTAAGCACTTCAGAAACATTCTGGCGAATATTTGAGTTTCCTATTCACGAGAGCTATCCAACCGTTTATTATTTAGTTGTTCACTTAGAAAATGTGCAGCGAATTTTCTTTAATTATATTAATTTTCAACAAGTCGGGCAAAATCCACCACCAACCACACTAATTGGCTTTTCTAAGCTTTATATAGAAGGTGATTTCGCAAAACCTCCTACTATACTTGGAACAATACAAAATGTAACCGTCGTAAACGTGGACAAGTAGTTCCAGGTAAACCAGGAATAAGAAGAGATGATACCCTTGACTGAGTCCATACAATTCATTCAAATTTTGCTTAATGCGTAGAAGTGTAGAAAACGTAGATTCAAAAAATGGAAAACTAGGAAAGCAACTGGGTGGATGCACTGCTCGTTCCACGTATAAGCTGCATGCTCCATTCGAAGAACAGTTCGATAGCAAACGTTTTTAAGGAAGCTGTACTATGTATTATGAGTAATCAAGCTCATACGGATGCTGTGAATAGAGTTTTAAAGCATTTAAGACCTTCGAAGCTTATGGGTGGAGTAACATTGGTGATTTTCGGCAAACAATGCGAGTAATTTCCGCAGGCACTCTTGCGGATATCATCAAAGCTTCCCTTAAATCATCTTCTATTTGGCAGCATGTGCAACAACACAAACTTCAAACCAATATGAGGGTACAGGTAACTAAAAATATTAATAATGCCGAGTTCGTGTCTATTCTGCTAAGGATTGGTGATGAATTCTTGGTTCTGCAAAACAAGTACAATGTCACCAAAAATTAGTTCTATGGATGAAATGAACAACCACGTACTCCTGAGTTTAAAAACAGATTCACATCAATAAAAACCAATTGACAATGTAGTAAATGACAATGATAGTCTCAACTATCCTCAAGAATTTCCCTATTCTCTAAACCCAGCAGGTCTTTTTCCTTACTAATTAGATTTGAAAATTGAATGCTAAGAAGAAATCTGAGTCCCCCAAGCTTTTGCTTGTGGTATTCACATGACTTCAAGTCAAGAGGTTAAACAACAACATTATTAGAGCTCTAATTCTTACTACACCCGCAGCAGGGAGGAATTCAAATGATACCAATGGACCTTTCTTTTCAGTTTAGACGGTTGCAGTTCCCCGTTAAACTATACTTCTCCATGAAGATTGAGAAGCCTCAGGGGCAGTCCTTTAAATTTATAGGGGTGGATCTCAAGGACAATGTTTTTTTTCCATGGCCAGATTTACGTTGCCCTACAAAGAGTGGACTCAAAAGAAAAGCAGTGTTTGTTTCTTCCTACAAATTATAAAACTGTTAACAATGTCTAGCGTTAGAATAAATAAAAAAATAACATACATAAGTAAAAACTCCAACAATATCTTTTTTTACAATGATTTCGGTGACATTCATTATTTTTGATACAGAAGTATATTTAAACAGTTTTTTTACAACTTTGCGAAGGCAATGCGAGCATGGGTCTGCTAATTATATATATAAAAGCAAAATTAAAAGTTATAGTTCCGCAAACAAGACGAAAGCGAGGGCTAATTAATTTTATCGGAATTACAATAGTCAAAAATTGTTATATAGAACCATTTACATGACATTTGAAGGTCATATATTCAAATACTCATGTTGCTATAGACGATTTAAAAAAGCTAATAGATATCAATAAGCAGTTCATGCTATATAAAAATAATTTAAAACTACAATACAATAGAAAAGGACAGAAAACAAATATCTGAAGTAGAGAGTAGTAGATTCTCAAACTGATATATATACTGTAATGGTCATCGCAAAATAATTAGAATAATTAAATTAATAAAATCCGATTTTCTATGTTCTGTCCCAAAGATTCAAAACGTTAACACCCTATACTTGGTTTTACCAATTAAAATGACATTGAACTATGTTGGCAGTAATACTAAGCCGTAAGCCGCAATGATTTAACATGAATCTTGAGCATTATGTCTGGTTTCCGCGATCGATTGCTCTCTCTTGGATTTTGGCCGCGCTGCAGAAAGGTGGTAGACTGTATAGTAAATTTAAGTGGCTTGAGTATGGCCAAATTATTATCAAATATGGTTTTCTAAAACCACGGCATATAATACTCGTGTTCATAAGTTTAAGTTTCTTTTTATACTCATTAAACGCACATATTAAACACACATATTAAACAACATATAAAAAGTAAACCGTCCCCACCTCCCCGGACAGTCACGATCGCGCGAAGATAGCCAAATTTCAGCGAAAGCAGCATTGAAGAAATTGATACCAACTCTGCTATCAAATTAATTTGATCCCAGCAGATGATCACTTATCGCTAACATAAGTTTTATTAAGATCAAGTATCGTCACACTTCAACGTGGGATTTAGTGTACGTACATACATATTTGAAGACCCTCAGCAATAGCTACCATGAGGAGCAGAGCATCAGAGCTTACAGTTTTCGTACTTTTTCTTCAATATAAAATACTACTCCATAATCTTTAATACTAGATTGTTTAATCTTTGTTTAATAAGTCATTTTGATGTTGTTGATTAAAATTTCTAAAGCCTATCTAAAAATAATTTTTGTAAATATCATCACATCACATAATGTTAGCATCATTATCACAGTAACTTTATTATCTCAGATCGAATACCTATGTATGTACATGCATGTAAATTAACATTAGATTCTTTTCATGCATTAAGTTTTTGTGAATGTAACTTAATCAATTTAATAAAAGCTCTATAAAAGTTCCGGTTTTTGTGCGCACAACAACTGCTGAGGAGAACAATATCAATGTATGTTACATTTTCATTTATTCACACGTTTTCAAGAACTTTATATGTATCACCATTTGAATTTAAATTTGTATGATTAAGCTTTCTTTGAGTTATTTGATTCAAGTAAATTAAGTCATAAATATGAAAATATTAATTACGATTTGTCAATAAATTTGTTTAAATATGATAAAAGTGATGGTTTTGTTCTGATAATATGAAGAACTAGACAGATGTGACGAGAACATGTGTGGGTAGATGAAACTAAATGTAGGTTGAAGTAAAGGAGAAAAGATATATAGAAATGGGGGAGTTATTCCTAAGAAATCTGGATAAGGGAATGACCATGGTGAGGAGCTCTTTTATAAGATGCTAGAGGGACTATCCAAGGCAGTGGTAACATCATTCTGCCATTATTTAATTAGTGCGGTAAGATAGTAAGGCACGTTTTATTTATTTCTTTGTGTGGTCATATGGAGTGAAAGATCCCCCCCTAATCCGACGAGTTCTAGCGAGGTTTCAATAACGTGCCGAAACTCACTCCATCACAAGGGACTACAACTTCTGTTCCCAGCCGTTACAATACATTTAAGACAACTAAAAACATATCAATTATTGAAATTAAAAATTTTCGAAAATAAAATAAACAACATTCTAGATAACGCAGCATCTGGTAAGCAGGAAATTTTGCATCCAAGCATACCAACAGCAGAACAAATATTAGCTTCAGATTTACACTTGTCTAAATTGAAGCATTCTAGAGTAGAATTAATGAGCTGCAATAGGGAAAAGTTAATTTTATCAATAAAATAATTAAGAACAAGATATAAATAAAATACCATTTCTTGAAATAAATGGCACAAGGTTTGATTATAATCCAGATAATAATTACATAAAAGGTTTAAATGTAAGAGATGCCTGTTTAACCTAAAGTAACTATAATTATAACTAAATGGATATTATGCAATAAATGTAAACATTTGCTGAATTAATATTTTAAATGTTACAATAAAGAACTATAATCTAGAGTTTATATATAAATTTTGTTATGCAGATGATTAAAACGTTTAATAAAATATAAAATAAATTTAAACATATGGCGAAAATATTTCAAACAGAAAATTTAAGATAAATGCAAGAACTTCACTACCATGAAAACAATAGGTATGTTATAAGTACGAGTACATCCTTTTTAATTTTATGAGCATAGTTGTAATAATACTTTTTTGTATGATGAAAATTTAAAGGTTGAAATCAAAAACTCTCATGAATCTGTAAAGCTTAAAAAGAATAAAACTCAGGAGAATTTCGAGTTAAAGGAAGTAGAAGTTATGAATAATGAGAATACTCAGGTTGCGAATGCATCTATTTGCAAAGTTCAGCAACTCTCCGATGATACATTCGTGTTTCTACGAATTCCGTTTAGCTATGGCGTATTTGTAACTTGTGTAGGAGTAAACTGTAGGAGTCGGTGCTGAGAATATGGAAAACAACTTTTCTGCAGATTGTCTAATGGCGACGACGCCCAATGTATAATAATATAGACCTGTTTAAGATTATTTGTTGCTATACTTAATCTATTCATTGTTCATTTACTTTACCTATGTTTGTAATACTTTGCTAATTTTGTACCATCATCTTGTGACACAATGTACATTCGATTTGTAAAAACAAAAACAAAAAAACATCTTGTCTAGTTGCATCACAACAATAATGTACAGTCAACTCACATCGCTCTCAACGCTCCTTGTATAAAGTAGAGTAATCCTATTGCGTAGTTAGTGTAACTAACGTTGGTCGCCAAATCTTACGACGATTGACTATGCATTGTCGGTGTTGATGCGAGATGATGGTTCATAGTCTCTTTCACTTGGATTCATCTCACAGCCGGAGCAACATCTTGGTAACATTGTAATAAAAAAATTTTGTTTGATTCGCAGCGCTTTTTTTGGTTTGATTTTTTTTTGGTTCTTGGCAATTTCCAATTTTTTCTATCTGCTGCTGAGAAAAAATTAACATCGTCGATTCTAATACAAGACCATTCAACTTGGACGATTCATAGCCAAAAATGAAGCAAGTAAAGCAATATCTCAGCTAAAATATAACAAAGCAACTGGACCTGTCGGCTTACCGGCCAATGTATTCAAAACTGCTGGAAGTGACTTTTTAGAGAGCGCACACCAACTCATTTCTTGGAACAGGTCAGAAGTGTATACTATGTACGAGTAGTATGTCTGATGAACGAAACCTCAGCATCGTTTACCCTATCCAACTAAAACGGAAATCTCCTCCACTGCGCCATTTATTGAGGCATATATTAAGTCTCCTAGCATCGCATGCAAGATCTTGTTTCCCATATTGTATGAAGAGTGTGATTTCAGACCAGGAAAGCCCATAATTGACCAAATCTTCACACTAACGCAGATCCTGGAAAAAGCTCAAGAAGTCCAAATCGATACCCACCAGCTTTTCGTCGACTTTGAGACCACATATGACAGCATTTATGGAGACGAGCTAAATAGAGCCGTATCTAGTTTTGGTATTGAGAACGCTTTTTGTAAGGGGAGCATGCTGTAAAGTAACAACACCAAGTAAACATCCACAGATGTCATCAAGAGAAACGTCACCTAGAAACGTCAATACATATCTCGCATGCTTTTTCCCACGACATCTCGACAGGAGACCAAGCAGAATTAACCTCAGTTTCGAGTTTCTTCTTTTTACGAAATTATATAAATTAATCGTTGTTTTTGCTTCAATAAAAGTTGAATTTATGTTAAATCAAACTGAGGAATATCGCGTTTGATTTACATGGTGCCGAAACCCGTATAACAAAAAAAAAATTACAAATAGATTCATAAATCGTGCGTTAAGCTAATAAATTCATTACAGATAAAATATGTCGGAGAACCACTGCAGCTTCTTACGTCCACCTAAACCACTAATCGTGGAACACGATAAGGATATGGCCAGAGAATGGAAGCTCTGGAAACAGCAGTACGAATACTTCGAAATTGCAACTCTAGACGAAGTGAAATCCAAATTTGAAACATACTTTACGCCAAAGGTAAATACCACTTTCGAGCGCTACAAGTTTCACAATATAAAACAAAAAGAGGGAGAAACGATAGACGAGTTAGTTACTAGACTTCGGCTACAAGCTAATAATTGCGCCTTCGAACAACTGACTGACAGTCTGCTCAGAGATCAGCTAATTTTAGGTGCCTGAAATGATGAACTTAGAACTAAGCTACTGTCCGAAGACATAGGACTAAATAAGGCTATCCAAATTTGCCAATCGACCGAATTAGCTCAAAAACAAACCGCCTTAATAACAGAAGAACACGAGCGAAAGGTTAACGCCATAGAAAAGTTAAGCAGATCTAATACGAGGACTTTTGATTGTCGCAATTGTGGTAAGAACCACGCCTTCCGAAACTGCTTAGCCTATCAACACATTTGTAAACTATGCAAATAACGAAACCATTTTGAATCTTACTGCAAAAAGAATAAATCGCAGTATAGAAATAGAAACAAGGCAAGCACGTCAAAGAACATAAACCTTTGTGATGAGCAAAGCGAAAGCGATGACGACGATTTTCCGTTATTTATTGGTTGTGTGTCACATAATGAGGTTATCAACAACGACAAATTCACTGAAACCATAATAATTAATGGCCAAAGCCACAAAATTAAACTCGACACAAGAGCACACAGAACAATAAAATTGAGTTAGGAACCAAGGAAATACCAATTCACCCATTTGAAGGAGCAGCCGCAGATCTATTTTATTTTGATGATGAAGATTATATTGTCATTACAGACAGTTACTCAGGTTACATCAACTTTACAAAGCTACAAGATGCTACAACGAAATACGTCATTCAATTTTTAAAAACCGTTTTTTCTAGCCATGGCATTCCACGCATTCTGGAAACCGACAACTGCCCACAATTTTCGTCGCGAGATTTCAAGAATTTTTCAACCGAATGGAAATTCAACCATAGGACCAGTTCACCTTATCACCCAAAAGGAAACGGCCTTGCAGAAAGAGCCGTCCAGACCGCTAAAAACATTTTGAAGAAGTGCAATTATGATGGAACCGATTTCCACTTAGGAATTCTAAACTACATGAATATGCACAGAAGCCAACTCGGAAGCCCAGCACAACGACTATATGCAAGAAATTTAAGATCACCATTACCATCAACTATATCATCACTTATTCCTAAACCCAACACACCAGACGTGCCAGAATTACTCAAAGAAGAACAAAAACAAGCCAAATATGCAAATAAAGGAACTTTGCAAAACAAATCGTTGCATCCAGGACAACACATCGTCACTAGAGTCAACAGCTCAAAAGAGTGGAAATCAGCAGTTGTTATAAGTCAAGTTCATTCCAGGTCTTACATTATCCGTGACAAAGGAGGAAATACTTTCCGTTGCAACACTTGCAACATAAAGTCCACCGAAGCTAACATTCGTTCACAACCAACAAGCATCCCAGACGTTGACTTCCAACAAAAGCCACCTGTTATCGTACCAGTGCAGCCCCAGAGCTCACAAACAGCACCACCAAACCCACATGACCAAATTCACCCTGCATTAAATAATAAGGTTCACGATCAGTCACTGACTACAGAAAAGTCTTCATCACAAACCTATACAACCCGGTATGGAAGGACAGTCAAACCACCCCAGCGTCTAATCTGCTGCAAGTAACTTTCTCTGTCAAGAAATTCCAAAAGGAGGGGGATGTAAGGGGAGCATGCTGTAAAGTAACAACACCAAGTAAACATCCACAGATGTCATCAAGAGAAACGTCACCTAGAAACGTCAATACATATCTCGCATGCTTTTTCCCACGACATCTCGACAGGAGACCAAGCAGAATTAACCTCAGTTTCGAGTTTCTTCTTTTTACGAAATTATATAAATTAATCATTGTTTTTGCTTCAATAAAAGTTGAATTCATGTTAAATCAAACTGAGGAATATCGCATTTGATTTACACTTGTTACTCCGACAAAGTCGGTAATGTCCTAACCGAGACCTTTGAAGTCAAAAAAGTTTTAAGGGGGGTACGTGAAAAAAAAATTGATTATTTTATTTTTTATTATTATTCTACACTCAATTCTACACGAAATAAAACAAACAACAGATTTTTCTGATGAGTAGAAGTGTTCAAAATATTGGGTCAAAGTTAGGAAGGTCGGTGAAAATCTACTATCATAGTTTAGGAGGTTTTTTAAGAACAACAAAAAAACAAAATATGATAAGTAACCTGCTAAAAATCTGCAGTTCAGTTTTTTTTTCAGTTTTAATGCATTTTATTTTCTTAACACTAACTCTTACATTCTAACAAAAAATGCTTAAATGGTAGCTTACAATTACTTAACAATCTTATACTAACTTACTGGCCCCACACAGGCACTCTAAGCTACTCTGAATACTTATATCTATGTCTTTCGACTGCAGTTACATTTTATTTATAAATACTTATTTTCTATACTTAAGGCTAAGAAAAAATTTGTTTACAAAAACTTAGCATATGGACATTTTTTTCGTTTTTATAAAAATTTAGTATCTAACTTAAAATATACCTTAGCCTACCTAACCTAAATGTACAATACACACATAAACACACATAGACATTATACACAATCATATACATATATCAGTATACACCTTTGTATACACCTTTGTATACACTGATATATGTATATATACGAGGGGCGTTCAATATATTCTCGGTATCGATATGAAGGAAAATGCGTATTCAATTTAAATTGTTTTTATTTTTCAATATAGTCTCCACTAACATCAATGCATTTGTTACATCTTGAGATAAGCTTTTTTAAACCCTCAAAAAAATAAATTTCCTCTTTCTCTGCAAAATACCCATTTATTTCCGACTTGAGTTCTTCATCATCCGAAAATCTTTTTCCACGAAGACATTTTTTCAAATCCGGAAACAGGAAATAATCACTAGGGGCAAGGTCTGGACTATAGGGTGGGTGTTGGATTTCTTCGAAACCACAATCTCGCGCAGCAGCCTTGGAAACTCGCGCCGTGTGAACAGGAGCGTTGTCATGAAGAAGCAACACACCCGCTGCGAGTTTACCCCGTCTTTTCTTTTTAATTTCCTCCCGCAAATTATGCAAAGTGGAAGCGTAGGATGTGGCGTTGATGGTTTCACCTTTTTTTTTGTACTCAATGAGCAAGATTCCCTTTGAGTCCCAAAAAACTGTGGCCATGAGCTTCCCGGCAGACGGAGTGACTTTAAACTTCTTCGGGGGGTCTGTTCCTTTTTTATGCCACTGCATGGACTCTTGTTTGCTTTCAGGGTCATAGTGGTGGACCCATGTTTCGTCCCCAGTAACAATTCGATCCATAACACCGTCCGCGTTCTCACTACACATCTCCAAAAGCTCTCTACAGCATGCGATTCTCACTTTTTTCTGAGGCGCTGTGAGCATTCGTGGCACCCACCTTGCACTGACCTTGGAAAGGTTAAGATGGTCATGAAGAATGGTGTGAATGGTACCAATTGAAAGCTTGGTGATCTCTGCCATCATTTTCACCTTTATTCGGGCATCCTCAAGAACAAGTTTTTCGACTTCTTTGATGCTTTCTCCCGTACAAGCAGTAGCCGGGGCGCCGGAGCGGGGGTCGTCTTCAATGCTCTCTCTGCCTCTCTTAAACTCACTTGACCACTTTTGCACAGTTGATAATGAAGGTGTGGAACCCTGGTAAACAGCCACCATCTCCTCATGAATAGTTTTTTGACTTTTTCCTTGCTTAGTGAGAAATTTAATTACAGCGCGATGCTCAATTTTCACCATCATCGTCTCAGTTGCAATTATGATTGTGTTTAACTAGAGATAAAACGCGAATTAATAATCACATTTATATGAAATTTTACATGAATGCACTAAAATAATAGTATTACTTGATAAATAAGTCAATTTATATATACAAACACAGCTTCACCCCGATACCGAGAATATGTTGAACGCCCTTCGTATGTTTCTTAAATGCTAACCTAAACTTATGTAAGCTGGCCATAGCTATTCACAGAGAAAACGGATTGGTCAGCTCTGCCTCATTAGTGAGGCTGGTCCGTAATTGACGGAAACGACGACGAAACATCTTCCCCATCATTCAACCACCAGAAATGCTGGTGCTGCCGAACGACATCCCTCTTATCGCGATTCCCCACCGCCCTACTGAACCTGAGGCGATCCACACTGCCGTGTGCGACGTCTCTGTCGTAGTTGAGTCGCCTGTCCCCAGCTGTCCGAGCGACATGGAAGATTAACGGCACCGCTGATCTATCCTGGATCAACCCTTTCTGATCTAGGTAGAGGAATGCTTCCGGTGGAACGAAGCCGTCAGAGCGCACACTCTCGTGGTAAAGGTAATTGGGGTAGTAAGCCCCAGATATCAGGTTATTCGTCTAGGTCATTACTCTTGCAATGTGCGTTCGAGTCAGCTTAATTACGAAGTTTTCCACTCATATTAGGTTCGCCCTTTTGTAAAGGACCTCATTAGGATAACATTTCTTGGACTCCTCTCAAACACCCGAATCTCTTCCATTAAGCTTGCTCGTACATTGAACCACACGGGACAACCAAATACCAGCATGGGCCTGAGAAGGGCCATGTAGCAGATTACCTTTACCCTCGCATCGAGTTGGCTGCTATAAAACAGTCTCTTTGTAAGGGCAAAAGCACCTTTAGCTCTGGCCAGAGTAGCATCTACATTTTTGCCAAAATACAGAAACTGGTCTAGCCAGATTCCAAGTATCTGACTACATTTCGACAGGCAAGAGGTCGCGTTGTCCAACGATAGAGAACTTTCGCCAATTTTTTCTGGTATCCCTAGACGCTCCAGACAACGGCGTCCTAAAGAGAATGGTTTCCGACTTCTGAAAGTTGATTTTCAACTTCCAGTCATCGCAAAATCGTCTTATCTTATCGAAGTCACTCTGCAAGAGAGTATTAATGACCTCGATTTTTGGACCTGTTCTGTACGCTACCAAATCGTCTGCGTACGCAATAGTATGGGGAAGTGAACCTATCAAGTCGCTTGTATAAACGTTAAGTAGGATCGGCGAATTGACCGCGGCTTGCTGAAGACCATTTTTAATTTGAAATATTCCAACAGAAATCACATCACCATTTTTGACGATGAACTGTCTGTTGGGTAGCATATTATAAAGAATGTACAAGAGTGGTTTACTGATCCCCAGCCTTGTCAGCTTATAGAAAAGACCCTCTAACCATACGGTGTCGAAGGCCTTCTCCAAGTCAACAAGGCAGGCACCAGTGCATTGTTTTTTGCCTTTATTCCATTGGATATCGGACACCAGTTTAGACGCGGCTTGTGAGATATCATGTCCCGCCTTAAAACCGAATTGATTATCCGGAAGAATATGTTTGTTCTCAACCCACCTAGACAGAGCTCTATTGATTAGTTTTTCAAAAACCTTACTGATATTCGTAAGGAGACTTATCGACCGGAAATTCGCCGGATTGGATGTATCCTTTCCCTTTTTGGGGATAGGTTGAACCACCGCCGTTTTCCAATGCGCTGGATAATGTGCAATATTCATTGCATTATTAAACAGGGTGGTGTAAATGTCCACCGCTTCTAGAAGAAGATGTCGAAGCACGATGTTCGGAATACCATCGGTCCCCACTGATTTCTTAGCCCTGATTGTGTCGAAGATCTCATGGAGTTCTTTCTTCGAAATGAACGGGGGTAGGTCACCCTCTCTGGAAATGACATTATTTGCCATGATTCCGTCGCTGAACCGGATGAAACCATAGCCCTCGGATCGCCAGTTGCCTATTTCATTTCGAATGCAGAAGTCGTGCACCAAGACGCGATTGTCCAGGTCATAATTAGGGCCAATAATATCAGTGGCCTTGTATACTTCCTGGAAAGTCGCCCCTATGGCCTCAACCTTCTCCTGTGGATCCTCGATCACAAAGTAGTTGTCATCATCAGCGGCCTCATTTGGATCAATACCTGCTATTGTCAGTAACCGTTCGTTATCTGTCGTCCGGTCTATTTTAAGACACTGAAGGTCGTTTTGATTTTTTCTCCGAAATAGTTTAATGATTTGCGGAAACATATTCGGGTTGCTGGTGTTTACAGCCCGAACCTTGTTCTTCCAATATGAACTTACAGAAATTCTGTAATTCTCTTTTATTAACTTTTACACATTTTTAATTGACGACTTCAGTGTCCTAATCTCCGGATCTTATCAGTCAGTTAACTGTCTGTACAAGTTTTTGAGTCTTGTGAGAAGTCTACTTTTCTGTCGGTGCAGTGCGTCAATAGTAGGATTGCGGAACAGGTCTTC
Source organism: Volucella bombylans (assembly GCA_949129095.1). Classification (NCBI taxonomy): domain Eukaryota; kingdom Metazoa; phylum Arthropoda; class Insecta; order Diptera; family Syrphidae; genus Volucella; species Volucella bombylans. Next base: position 196,854,470 of record OX422140.1, on the reverse strand, counting down.
GTTAGTCGTACGTCGATACCGCGGTATTGTAGTGTCCATGGTTTGTTTAATTGTCTCGTCCATTTGGTTTAGGTAATTGTCGATTTCCTCGTTTGACAAATTCCTATTGGACGGTGGGCGGAGCGTGTTCGAGGAGAGCGCTCTTATCAAGGTTGCGGAGAAGCGTGTCCATCGAGTTTTACTGTAGTTGTAAGAATATCTTTGGACAAACTCCTCCAATTCCGCAATTTCGTTGGGAACTGTAATGTCGGTGCTAAAACCGCAATGGTCGCTGTCATACACGAATGTGCGCAAACAATTTAATGTTTGTAAATTCGTACAGATCCAAATAAGACCCGCCTCTGGGAAACGACGGGTTATCCGTCGCTTTAAGACCGAGTCTGTACATGACATCGTGCTGACCCCACCAATCGAGTAGTAGGTTCCCTCTAGTATTTGGCAAATTATTTCCCCAATCTTTGTGTCTAGCGTTGAAATCCCCGCCGATTATAAAATAATTCTCCCCCGATTCCAGCCTCAGAAGTCGAAAGAGCGTTTCGAGCTCTGTAATGAATAGGGTGGATTGTGAAGCCTCAGGTGCATAAAAAGAGGCCAAGTACAGCCGCTTTCCACTGCGGAGCGGGATGTAAACGACGACTGCCTCCAACATCCGGTACATGCGCAACACGCATTTCACACTCTGTGAAATTGTATACCTTCTTTAATGAAGATCGCGACACCGCCTCCACGTTTGGATCTGGGCCGGTTTCTTCTTCTAAAGATATAATTATTGTACTCCAGTTTATGCTTATCGGTTAGCTTGGTTTCGCTAGCGAAGAGCACATCAGGAGACCAAAGTCTTGTAGCAATTTAAACATCGCGGCTCTTCGTTCAATCCTAATCAGTGAATTAACATTCACCGCAAGGACCTTCAAAGTTTACTCCACCATGTACGTACCCATTACGTCATGTGTTGCGTTAGGCCCGGCAGCAGCGCGTAGATTTGGTCCACCCGCTTGGCCTGTTCTTGTACTTTCTGCCCTTGGATTGCGAGCAAGATGGCCAGCATGTTAGGTGCAGCTTCCGTTGTTCTCGGCATTGGCGCCGGAGAAGCAACAGTCGCTTGCTGTACCGTAGACCCCCTACCTGACGCCATTTGGGCGTAGGAAATTTGAGACGTGACGGCTGGTGTTTGAAACCTAACAGGTGAACGTTTGACCTCCTCCTTCTGCTGCCGAGCCAGTTTTCCTTTTTTAATGTCGGCGAACTTAGGACAACCCCGATAGTTTGTGGTGTGTCCCACGTTCCCACATAACACGCACGAGAGCTGCGAGCTATCGGATGCTCCGTCAACACCCAGAGCACACTCTTCGGAACTGTGGTTCTTTGCGCACTTCACGCATCGAGGCTGTATTTGGCAGTTCGACGAGTGGTGCCCGAACCTCTGGCAGCGAACGCATTGTAGAACGCCTTCGCTAATTTTTAATTTTTCCCAGTGAATCACCTGGTAGTCTAGGACATTGATACTCCTTAGACTAACCAGACGGCTTTCGGGACTAAGCTGCACCAGGAAGAATGGCAGACTCCGTTTCTCCCGCCTGGCTCTAGCTGTGGTAAATGGCTTTACCCCCACAAACTTGAGTCCCTCGCACTCCTTCTCTTCGAGCAGTGCCAGGATCTCCTCAGGATCAGAAGACGGTTCCAACCCTGTCAGCAGCATCGATTGCCACTTTTCACACTTCGGTGTGAATGAGTAGTGCTCCGTCGTCGTTTCTTTTAGGAGCTCTTTAACTTTCGCGTAGCCCTCCACTGTATTACAGTGGATGGCATGGCGATCGTTCCCCAATCGCTTAATATTAAAATTGTTCCCAATGACCAACTTACACAGGTCCTTGGTTGCATTTACCTCTAGTTTATAGGTGTTGATCGGAGGCACCTTCTCCTTCTTCTTCTTCTGCTGCTTCTGTTATTGCTGTTGCTGCTGCTGTTGTTGTTGTTGTTGTTTTTGTTGTTGTTGTTGTTGTTGTTGGTGTTGTTGTTGTTGCTGCTGCTGCTGTTTTTTCAGCTGCTGTGCTTTCAACTGTTGTTGTTCTTGCAGCAGCTGCTGTTGCTTTTGCTGCGGTTGTTGTTTCGGCTGCTGCTGGTTTTGTTGTTGCTGCAGTTGTTGCTTTTGATGTTGGGAGCTCTCTATTTCTAGTTGCTCCCTCTGCCTGCGAGCAGTTTGTCTTTGCTTAATAGCAAGCATTTTTTCATTCAGCATTTGTATGCTGCTATTAATTTCTTTTATCTCTTCATCTTCATCTTCTGACTCAGATGCCGCTAGTGAAGCAAAGTTTTTGTTGCCCACCTTGTAATGGTCTTCATCAGAGATGTACCTCAACGCATCATCTGCTTGTGTTTTGCTTTGTTGTGCTAAAACGGCACTTATCTTCTTTTTCGCTAAATTAGGAGGGGTTTTCACCCTCTTCCTCCTTTTTATGGCTTTCGCCACCGCACCGACAACAGTAATGTTGCCTTTTGCAACTCCCGCTATGAAAAGAGCGGAACGCTCTCCGCCATCCATCACGTGCTTTCTTTCCTTATTATTTGTTGGACTTGTTTTAATATTATTACATATATGTATATATTACACTTTGAAAAAAGTTCCAAGTTTGACCCGGGATTCGCCGCTAACAGCCGGGCTACCGAGTCAAATAACAAAGTTGTAACTAACTTGCTTTGAAAGGAATCACAATTTTTATTTTTATTTTACTTAAAGAACAGCCGACACACGTCTATTCTCACTTGAGATTTGCGAACGACTGGGTAAAAATCAGCAAGAAGGTTACTATGCAAAGTCAATGCCTTCTGTATAGTAATGTAAACTCTCCTGTAAATTTTTTTTTCACGTTTTTTTACACATTTTTCTTGGAAAATATAAGAGATATCAATGTGATTATTTTTCCCCCTATAGATGATACTATATACCATACACTGGATTTAAAAAATTGTATTTTTTTTTCAAAAAAACATGAAAAAAGTCAAATTTTCAAAGATTATAAATGAATTAGTTTTTAATATTTTCAAAATTCCTTCATTCAGTAGGCTAGCTTTCTCAAAATAATAAGCCCGCAAAATTTTATTCAAATCGGCCGAGAATTCCCGAGAAAAAGGTATCTACATTTCTATGGAAAACTGCCAAAGTTGTAACCCCCTTAAATAAGGTGATGAAATGTCATGTGACTTCTTTAACAAAATATTTGAAGGAATTGTAAGGAACTCATATGTGAACACTGGAGATACAATCTTTCAAAAGCCTGTGCAACTAATAACGTACGCCGATGATATCGACAGAATTGGGAAAACACAGCGGGCTGTCACCGGTGCATTCGCTAGTATAGAAACGGAAGCTGCCAAAATGTGTTTAGCGGTAAATGAGAGCAAAGCAAAGTATATGTTGTCAACGAGAAAGCAGACACGATAGCGGCGGATAGCACAGAACGTCACAATCGACACATATAATTTCGAGGTAGTAAAGGACTATAAATTCTGCCAACAACAACTCAATACAAATAAAACGAAGAATCACTCTTGCCAAACGCTGTTTCTTTAGGCTAAGAAGGCAATTGAGTAGCAAAACCCTATGTCGGATACTAAGGAGATTCTACATAAGATCTTGATCATCACAGTCCTATTTTATGGCGCTGTAGCATGAACTCTATCGAAAGCGGATGAAGATATGTATCCTCAGTGCTCAATGTTCAGACCCGCGAGAGGACAACGCAGCAGAGGAAAGGCTCACCTTATGTGACACCCATAAGTAAGGGACCTCAACCGAATTGGAGTATGCAACTGGAGCCACTGGAAGGGCTTGCTAGTCGAGGCAGAGGATCACCCAGAATTGTAGCATCACCAGTGGGTTGCCAAATTATTAGGGACAGTAACGAAAAAATGTATTTCTGATGCATTTGATTCAAGTTCAGTGAAAAGACACAGTTTTTTAATGAAACAAAAATGTGTTTGACAATGTATTATAAATAGAGTAAGAACTACAATTATAAAATTAAATAAGAAAATTCAATATTTTGTTAAAAAAACTAAACAGAAGAAAAAACTACTTAAAGTAATCAATATTTGCTAACATTCCCTTTTGCCTCAATGAGTGCCTTAATACACTTGGGCATACTTTCTATACTGTATATAATAATTGTCAACCTGTGCGGACGTGTTTTTCTTTTTCTCCCGTATACCGAGTTCAGTTAATATTTTCCACTTTTTTTTCAAAGTCCCGTAAACTGCCGACTCAGTATATCTACCGTTGTTCGTCGACCTAGTTTTGTCTGCCGATTCCTCAAACTCAACTGTGCCAGTTTTGACCCCAAAAGAAAACAAAACCAAAACGAAAACAAAACAACAAAAAAACAAAACCAAAAAAAAACAAATCCAAACAATAATTAACCTCAATAAACTAATAATGGAAAAGTGCTGTGCTAGTGTTTTGTGCTCAATTGTTGACCCCAACGCCGAATGGGTAGCATGCAATGGTCTCTGTGGAAAATCATTCCATGCCATATGCATCGGACTAACCCGGAGATCCATAACCTACCTCAAGGAGTATTGCAGTCTTTTCAATTTTTACTGCGACGAGTGCAAAGAGATCACCTTGGCTCACGTTATGTTGGCAATTAAATGCAACAACGAGTCTATCAACGCGATGCTAACCGAGAATGGTCATATTAGCAGAACTATTTTGGACAGAATAGAAAAGATTGAAGACTCAATAAACTGCATTGATAGTAATGTGGATGCTTACAAGTCCACAGGAAGAATGATCGAAAAGCAACTGGCAGCGATCCAAAACCTATCGAAAAGCAAATCTAACCACGACAACGAGAGCGAAATGATCAAATATCACTTCGACGGAATTAAAGCTTTCCTCAAAACAAATTTTGCCAACCTCCTTAAGTCCAACGAACTCACACACATAAACGACTCTATCAACCTTCTCCGTACTGATCTCGACTTGCTTTTTCAATCCTCCTCCAAAACAACACATCACATCCCGCATCCATCAGATTCTACGCTCGATGACCTGACCCTAAAAATGATTGATGTCAGTGAGGAACTCATAGCAACTCGGTTGACCGTTGCCGAAATCGGTAAAGAAGTGAGATTGGCTTCCAACAAAATCGATGGAATACCCGATCAAATTCAGTTCCAGGCTAGTTCCCCGTACAATGTCTCAATTCATAATGAATTAGTAGACACGGAGTCTCATTTGCCATCATTCTCTAATACACCACCCGCCACCCTAACAACAGAAACCGAAACCGTCTTGCCTTTACCAACTAAAATCCCGCCCGTCGCCGCTCAACGCAAACTGCTCAATCAATTTGGAACTTCATGGACCCCCTCCGAATGGAAAAATAGACTCGAAAAGCTGAAACAGGGAAACCATACGGCATTCTTCGTTGAAGGGGCCCCTCAACACGCTGATGTTTCTTGGGTGCGGAATTTCTTTCACCGAAGTTACGCTATCACCATTAGCGAGTGCCAGATGATTTCCCCCGCTGACTCCAACAGTTCCTGCAGCTTCAAAGTCAACATCCCAACCAAATATTCGTGGTTATTCCCTACTCCTCCTGGCAAGACAACTAAACCTGGGAAGATAAGAATTTCAAAATGCTCTGAAGAACGAGAAAACGCACATCTCGAGAGTAATGAAAGTGTTAAAAATAATCGTAGTGTTAATAATAAACTTAAAAAAAGACCCCTCTCCAACCCCCTTCCAAATAAAAAATATGCTTCCAAAAAACGAAGCTCTAATCTCGACCCCAACTGGAGCTTCAAAACAAACTTATTCCCCAATTTTAGTCCTCCCTCCTCACTTATCCGACACAAAGCCCTTACACACCAATCTTCTAATCCCCCAATTCCCCCCGTTCCACCGAAGTCCCCGCGCCAACGCGTCTCTTTCAACTTAACCCCAACCACCCATATTATTCCTTCTCAACCTTCTACGCCACCAAACCCAGCTAGCAACCCAATTCCCAACTTCGACCTTAAAACTGGAGCTAAGTACCCTAACTTCATTAACTCCCATACCTTAAACCACACATCTCATCCCTCGTCCAACTCCATATCCAATCATTTATCTCTATCTCCCTCCTCCAATGCTCCTATTCTTGATCCCCTTTTTCCCCCCACTGTTAAACTAACACAGCAAACCAATGGCACTACAGAAAGTCGATATGCTCTCTCTAGGCTCAGAGAACGAAAGATATACGAAAACATTCGTCTCTTTCTTGCCTATTTACATGACAAATCTGACTCGGTCTGCTACGAAGGGAAAACCAAAACCAGCGTCATGGTTTCCATACAGCAGGAAGGCCTCCCTACCGACCCTATCAGTCTCAGGAACCTTTATGTCAGGTACCACGAGATATTTAACATGTCCCCTCAGAAAGTAGCAGACGACCTTGCTGCATTCGGCAACTATGTTCACTCTAAACGAGTATCACACCTACAACGAAGCCGAGCCGACCACGACAAATTTTTTCGTCCATAACGTGCCTCCCTTGCCAGCGCTTAAACCATCCTGCCTCACACCTCCACCCCACAACATCCCTCTTACATCCCTCTAAAACCAATGCTGTCCTACGTCAATCGCATGCTCTTCCCTTTGATATTTACGCCTTGACCGAAACCAATTTGATTCCCGACATAAAGAACCAGGAATTGTTCCCTCCTACTTTTAATGTTTTCCGCGACGACGATCCTACCCGCACAAATAAAGATTCCCCCTGTCGAGGCGTCCTACTGGCGATGGACAACAGCCTTAACTCTTCTCCCATTACAATTTCTTCATCCTCTAAAGCCGACTTTGTCGCAATAAAAATATCACTGCCTCTCAAGTCCCTTTACGTTATATGTTGCTACATCCTACCAGCCCAACCTATCGAAACTTACCAATTTGTTATTGATGCGATCGATCATTTAATTGACCTGTCAGACCCTATTGATGATATCCTTATTTTCGGTGACTTTAATCCTCCTCAGCTACAGTGGACTCCATCAGATGATCAATAGTTTTTCATCGCTTCAAATGCCATCTCAGCTAAGGAATGTCTCTTCTTAGATCGCTTAACAGACTCAAGTCTATGCCAAGTCAGTGGTATATCCAATTATATGGGCAGGCAATTAGACCTTATTTTCACAACAGATCCAATTAACTCCTCAGTCTCACTTTGTCCCCTATCTCTCTCAACAATCGATAACTACCATCCGCCCCTTCTACTTTCATTTTTTCATAACTCTTCATTCCAGTCCACTCCCCCCACAACTCTCTCATCCCACGACTTTCATAAAGCAAACTTCCACAAAATCAGTGAATATCTCAGCAGATCCCTCTTTAACTTTCACAACCTAAGTTTAAATGATGCCTTATCCATTTTTTATAAAGAAATATTTAATTCTTTTTCCCTTTGCGTTCCGTTTTCCCGCCTTAAAATATCATCTACAATTCCTCCCTGGTATAATCGCAAGCTTCGTTCCTTATGAAATCAGAGAAATAAGTTATGGGCCGTTTTCCTGCGTACCAGATCCTTTACTGACTATTCCAACTATATTGGTGATTATCTACATTTCACCGAACTTTACCAGCGCTACCTTAACAATGCGCAAATCAACCTTATAAACCACCCTAAGTCCTTTTACCAATTTGTTAACTACAAAAGAAAGATGAATGGTTACCCTCCTTCTCTCTCTTTCAACAACAGGTCATCAACCGATCCACTCACCATTGCCAACCTATTTGCCACATTTTTTAAACAATCCTTCACCAACGACTCCTTTGTACCAGATCCATCCTATTTTAGTTACCTACTGAACTTCTCCAATGGCCCACTTCTTTCTCATATTGTGGACCCGTCTTATATCGAATATAAATTACACCAACTCAATGACGAATTCACACCCGGCCCAGATGGCCTCCCTCTCTCTCCCTTGCCCTTTCTAATCTCTTCCGTCTATCCCTTTCACAAGGAGAATTTCCTCAGGTTTGGAAAACCTCCTTCATAACCCCGATCCACAAGAAAGGATCAAAGAATGAAATAACCAACTATCGTCCCATCGCTCAACTCTCCCATATACCCAAACTCTTCGAAAGTATTTTGTATGAAGCTCTAAGCTTCCAATGCAAATCACTTATTTCCCCTAGACAACATGGCTTCTTAAAGGGTAGGTCAACCACCACAAATCTCGTTGAATTCGTATCCTTTGCCCTCTCTGCCCTAGAGAATGGCAATGAAGTCGATGTAGTTGCAACCGATTTTAGCAAAGCCTTCGATAAAATCTCTCATCGGTTAATTATCTTTAAATTGTCTGCCCTCGGCTTTGAACCCATATTGTTAAAATGGATATCCTCTTACCTCGAAATCCGTTTTTACAGTGTTCGTTTTAGGTCAGCCCAGTCCGCTCCATTTTTGGCCACCTCTGGAGTTCCACAAGGCAGCCATCTCGGTCCCCTTCTTTTTATATTAACTATAAATGATCTCGATATGATCATCAAACACTCGTCTGTCTCCCTTTACGTCGACGATACCAAATTTTTCAAAACCATTTCCTCTCCCCATGACTCTTTCCTCCTTCAACAAGATCTTGATAGTTTCTCGATCTGGTGCCTCAAAAATTCTTTGGAACTTAACATCGCCAAATGCCAATCCATCACCTTCTCACATAAGCGGAACCAATCTCCTCCCCGACTCTATCTTCTCCATAACCAACCTATCTCCTCCGTACAGTCTCTTCGCGACCTCGGCATTTTGTGTGACAGCGAGCTCAACTTCCGTTTACATATGGATGAGATAATCCTCAAAGCCAACTCTGCACTAGGTTTTGTAAAACGGTGGTCCAAAGAATTCACCAACCCATACGTGACCAGGTCCCTCTATATTACCTTTGTTCGCCCCCTCCTAGAGTACGCCAGTCAAGTATGGTCCCCATATCATCGTGTTCATATCTCGAGAATTGAAAGCATTCAGCGTCGTTTTCTTCGATTTGCTCTTCGAGGTATGCCCTGGGACGATCCTTTTAATCTGCCCCCCTATAAAAATCGTCTCAACCTTATCAACTTAAACACCCTCGAAGATCGCAGAGATGCAGCAGACTTTCTCTTCATTCATCGACTTCTTTCAGGTCACGTTGAATGCGCGTCCCTTCACAACTCCATTTTCCTCAACACTAACCCTCGTAATCTACGTACCCCTCGACTCTTCTATCTACCAACCCACCACACCTCCTATGGCGCGAACGAACCAATCTCCCGTATGCTACGTCAAATCAACTCAAACCCTACCGTCTTTGACTTTCACCGCACCACTTCCTACCTCAAATCTGTTCTCCTTCACCACTCCAACCAACCTTAGTTTTAAGTTTTAGTTTAAGTTTATTTTTTAAGTTATAGCTTGTATTAAGCCGAATAAATGGGGGCATTCGCCCCCACCAAAATTATACACCGCTGAGCACTTTTTTGTATTTTGGGATTATGATGCCAACCATTTTCCAGTTTTTCTACAATTTGTTCCTTGTTGGTTATCACATCTTTGGCTATTTTCCCCCTTGGTAATCTCCTCAGGGTTCATGTCTGGAGTATTGCCAGGCCAAGGTAAAACTGGGATCTTGTTTTCTTCCAAAAACTTGGTTACGCTTTTCGCTTTATGACATGATGCCGAATCATACATTAATATGAAATCTTGACCATTCGGTAACCATCCTCTTAACGTTGGTAGCAAATGAGTTTTTAAGACTTCAATATATTGGTCTTGCTTCATAGTTCCCTGAACAATGTAGAGGCGGCCAACACCCTATCCGCTTACTACCGACCACACCATTACTTTGGCGGGATGTTTGACCCTCTCCAGGGTGCAATCTGGGTGGTACTTCTTATCTGGGCGTCGCCTAACAAAACTGCTTTTGTCGGCTAAAATTTCAAATGTGGATTCATCTGAAAAACAAACCTAAAAACAAGGAACAATGTGTAATAGTATTACAAGATATTCTTTATAAGTTTTTGTAAAACATCAAAAAGAAGTCAACTGACCTTACTCCAGTCATCAACCGTAATTTCGCGGGGTTCGCGAGCCCAGGCAAGCATTTTATTTTTCTTTGCATCGGTCAACCGAGGTTTTTGACAGGACCGTGACCTGTCAAGCCTTCCTCTGCCAGTCTCCGCTGCACAGTTCTCATGGAAACTCGTATATGGGAGTCATGAACTAATTGAGTTAACAAACTTACACTTTTTTGCGATATCACGTAGACAGATATCACGAATTTTCCTATCGGTAAGTGGAGTTATCATTCGTTTTCTCCCACAATTACCCTTTCTTTTAGCAGAAATCGTCTGGTTTATATCCACGCATTTTTTAATTCTATTCACTATTTCCGCTATTTTCCTTTGCGAGTGAACTGTATGCTGGAGAAAGGTTTTAATTTCAGGTTTTTTTTTTGGAGACAAATCGCAGCCTTTACCCATACTAGAAGACATAAAATGTTAACAAAAAATTTTGTTTTTACAAATATTTTATTAATAATTGTATTTCTAATAAAAGAATAGTACTACTTACATTTTAACTGTATTTTATATCACAAATACACAAATTTCGTTTCCTTGTCACTGTTTAACGTCTGCACTACTTACAGCTCTCACAATGTTTAAAAATTTGTAAAAACCAAACATTACTCTCTAATCACAAAACTTATTTAAAATTACAGTTATAAAGATACAACGAACGCATATAAAAAATCCCGTTACACTGCACTGCAATAAACTGGAGCAATGTAAGAAAATGAACAAAAATGTTACGGTCCTTAATAATTTGGCAACCCACCGTAAGTAAGTAAGTTTGCGCAAGTTTTTAACTGCATAGATCCGTGTCCGAACCCTAGCAGTGGTAAAGCAGTGGCATTAGAACTACGATTCATGCACACATACAGCAGTGGAAGCATGCCTTGTGATTGTTGCGATTGACGTCAATATGAGCGAACCCAGATTGATCGAGTTCATTCATCAGAGGATAGGTGGGAAATCTGATATTTTAAGTACCATGACCTTTCTTGTTTCATTGTGGAAGCTGAATTTTCTGACGGCCGAGATCAAGTCTTCCCTGCCCGCCCTAGCATTAAGGTCGCCATTGACTATTATTACAACATGGCTGAGGCATTGGTTAAACGCATCTTAAAATCGTGCTTTGAAACGTTCCTTAAAATTAGCCTTCTAATTTGTCGGGGCGTGCGAAAATGTCAGGTTTATGTTAAAGAATTTCATCTTTCGGTTTCAGATGTGGATCTGGAATCAGAGTCTTGCAGTTTCTTGCTTAAAATAATTTCTTGTCTGAATTTGTACTTTGTAGCGTTTCAGGGGAAGTAAATTTTTTTAACTCTCAAATGGGTATGACTGCATTTAAAGTGCCTGAGCACGTGTTAAGTTTTTAGGAAAATGGGACAGAGGAAGAGGAAGAAAGATTTTTGATCTCAGTGGTTATTTCACTCCATGCCCGGGTGGCATCCAACGTTTAATGGGGAGACTAAATTATAATTGTACAGTAAAACTTAACAAATTGGACCGCCCTTGGAATCAAAGAAAAGTGGTCCGATTAGTAGATGATCCGATTGTAGAGGTTCCTTTTTAATTGGACCGGTCCACTTACAAAGGTTTTTCCCTCATTCATACTTGTATTATACATATATATATATACATAAAAAAACCACTGCCAGTTTATATACCTATAAATTTCTAAGAAATATATTTGAATTTAACTTTAATTAAGAATTAAAAGAGAGGGAATTGTTTGAATTGAATTGAATTGACATGTATGCATGTACATATATACTTAATTGAATTTTTTTGTTAAACAAATTTTGTTTATATACATATGCACATAGTTACATTGCACATTCATTTTTTTTTCATATTAGGTTCGTATCGTTCACTGCCCGCAATAATGGCACAACAAATTTTTTTCAGTTTCGAGATACATATAAGCGATTTAAAATCATGCCATTTTCAACTTGGATTTCTTTTCTTATAAATTATGCTATCCTGACTCGGGTTTGCCATTTCGATGTAAAAAGCATTACTTTCTGATAACTCTTTTGCGGGTTTCGAAAGTGGGCGGCATCCGCCCTTTTTTGGGAAAGTGTCATTATTGCATTACGCAAAGTATATCGAAAGTCTTCAAGCGCCATTTCAAGGAATAACAGCATATTAGAAAAAGTGGATGAAATTCCACAATTATTTACCAAAAACCTTGATGTAATACTTGAAAAAGTCGAAAAGCACTTAAATCACGTTTTATTACATGGAGTTCGAGGTCCAGTTGTATAATATTAAAGTCAATGGTCAGAACACATTTGTCACAATAAAAGTGAATCAACTTCGCTATTAAACGAAAATATGACTTACTTCACTTTTATTGTGAACAGTTACGTAAGAAATAAAATCACTATAAAAACAAAAAACATTAATTATCGAAAATATAATGAGTATTTGGAGTTGATTCCCTTGTATTATTGAAAGATATTAAAAAATGTGATACTATTAATCAAAAAAAGTTACACCACTATTATAATGAGTGGCACATACGTACATATGTATTTCGTGTTCCCTACGCTTGCTCCAATTAGACAGGTAAATACATTAAGCAACGCATGTTATTTTAGTGGTCCATAGTCCGATTAGGGACTATTTGTATGAAAAATAGCAGGGAATGTATAACATACGGTCCGAATAGGAGGTGGTCCTATTATAGAGTGTCCCGCTTAGCAGGTTTTACTGTAATTGTATTATTCTAGGCAACCACTCACCTTCCGTGAGTTTAGTTGCCTGAAAAAAAAAAAAGTCTTTCGGTCATGTCTTTTATTGAACCCCGAACCGCCCGAATTGTAAGCCAATACACTACCATTTGAGCAACGGCCACCCACAATTACCCACATGTCACATCCTGGAAAGTAGTAAACTCAGCCTGATATTCTCTGCTTGTGCATATGTGTAAATTGTGGTCCCTATTACATTTTCAGAGGTCGTTGATATTTTGAGAAAGATGCAAGCGAACCATATTTCGTTTTTCAATGAAACTTTAATTTCATAGTGAGTTGCAAGCTCAATGTACAACTCTTTAATTCTAAGGAGTTCCCAACGTACAAGTGTCTGCTTCTATATCCAGGAGGCTCTCCGTGGAGGCAATGTGTCAGTTTGGAAAATGGATGAAGCAACAAGGATTTTGCTGGAAATTACACGGTTGAATGCATTTAGACGCTCCACACTGTATGTCGCAATCAGGTCAGGAGCTGTACATGTAATATAACCGTGATCTGAAATATAATTTCATCAGCAAATGGATTGGAAGGTTGGACAAGATTTATGCACATTACACTCGGGGCTATTATTGACCTTTCTGGCACACCATAAAGGATGACTTCATTACTAGAATAGTTTAAGATGGTTTAAGGAAGATATATCTGTACATTCTACAGACAAAGCCGAAACTTGAATGCGATTGGACGCCGTCGTGAACACTTCAGCCTCATTACAAAGTTGCTACAAGCCTTATAGGGTATGGCGTCATGTCATCATTCATTTTCTTGCAAGACTTGGTTTATACTTTCAGTCGAATTCATTAATCATTATAATATTTCCATAGCGGCGGATGGTTTTCATGATTAATAGATTATTGTTTAAGTTTTCGCGCCAGGTGAACTGTCCATTTCACGAATTTTAGACTTAATACAATATAGTCTACGTTGCTTTCTAACAGATAATGAATAAATTTTTCCTATCTCTCGGTAGTAAAATCGCAATTGGTAATCCAACCTTAATAGCCCCGATAATAACCATGATATATTTAATTTTTTCGTTGTTTTCTCAGTAATTGTCGCTTTAGAAACTTTGGGAAAAATGTATCGCAACACCTCAATTATCGGAGCTATCCCTCTGTCATTTTTTTCCTCTAACAATTCTCATCCTGAACACTGGGCATTTAATCATAGCACTTTTCATACTCGAGCAGATTATCTTCCCGGTCACGTTTTTCAATTACCCGTTTGTTATTTACGATAGAAAAGTTTGAGGACCTTGAGTTCCTAGCTCATTTTAGACATAAAATCTATTTTCTACTAAGTGATTTGTATGTAAACAATTCAAATACAAACTTTGCTGGAAGGACTCGAAAATATTTCCGGATAATGCATGTTTTCAATCAAACTGAAAAGCTGTGAAACTCTGTATGTGATTACTCGTATGTACCATACCATGTACCCCTCCCACATTATCCATCAGCATTACAGGTTTTTTTATAATTTCATTCCATAGAAGGCAACATCGATATTTTATTATTGCTCTGCACTGCAAGGTCAAAAGAATTCCTAATTATTGAAAAATTATTCTGGAAAACTTAATTTAAATTCATGCTCCAATGGAATTTTTCTTGGTGTTCGATATTCGTAATTAAAATCCACAAAGCCTCTGCGAATATCATCACCGCTGTCAGGGAGAATTAAAATTTATCTATGTGACCTATTTTCAATGCTCTCCTGTCACGAACGTAAGTTTCACATACATTACTGGTGTTTTGGTATTGAAAATGTTATAACCGGTGATAGGTGCTTTAGGCCGTATAAGTCCGTTCACGCTTTAACTTTAATAGGTATGCTGGAAGGGAAAATCACAGAGATTAAATGTTATTCTGTCACAGGATTAGGAATATAGGCTCTGTTTAAAATTAATATTGTTCGACTGAGTCTGTATATTTCATCATACACAAATATGAGTTCAGGATTTCGCATTCTGGCAAATCCAATTAAAATCCAAAATTGAACAATTGTTCATTAAATTCAACTTTGTGATTCAATTGTGATTTAAAAATCCTTATTGCTGGAATATTATTGTCCATTTGCTCGATTTGCCGAGCCAGTTTAGTCGAATGTTAATACAGCATATGGAGTCCACGGTTGTGTCCTCTTCTTAATTCGTCCTCCTTGTATTGTTGTGCATCTTGTGCCCAGGATACATAGATAGTCTAGTTCCCTGTCATTACGCCAGTCACCAGACAACAAGACTCTGAGAGAGGTCGGAAAGCATTTGGTTGGTCTGCCGCCAATCTAGAGAGTCATCCCATATAAAGTTATGCTCATATGAAACCCAACTGTCAATGGAAGCCCTAACCGACAGTTATGATATCAAGGGAAGGAGATTCATAAGTGCGTCTGGAGCAAACCAGCCTTGCTAGGACAAGCGTCCATGAACCTGAGACAAATCACTTTGGACCAGGATAGAGCAGCAGTCATATATTTTCGTGAGAGCTTGTTTCTCCAGACCAGCGACATTGGTCTCATTACAGAAGTTTAGATTTACAGGACACAATTTCCCTTGACAAGGTTCATGGCGTACCGAAAGTTCCCCTATGCTGCCAGCAGGCCTACAGCGCATTGGTTTTCGATGAAGTTTGTTATTTCTAGGATGGCAGCTCCTTCTTTTGGTGTGCAATTTCTATCATGCCCACCAGATTTTGAAACACAGCACAAGGGTATCTTCCGCACATTAGCGTACATGAAGCTCAACCATTCTTTCCAAGCTCTTTAACGTGAAGGAAGTCAGTCTGATAGACCTGAAGCACTAGGCGAGCGGCTAGCCCTCTTTTCCGAAACGTTCAGTATGAATTGCTGATTCCAATCCTTTTCCAAGTTAGTTTTAAGTGAAAAACTTGCCAATGTCCTCCTTAAAGTACTAGTATGTGGCGTTGGTTTTCCTTGAATTCCTCCTCTTCAACCAAGTCGAGACCTCGCATTCAATACTTTTTTTTTTTTTTTTGTTATAATGGGCGCGCGCTTAAGGGGGTTTATATACCCTTAAGGTGATTGTTCACAGCGCGGGCAAAGGAAATTTAGGGAGGAAGAAAAGAGAGGTACCGATGTACATTGCTTTTAAATGTTTGCAAGTTATAACGACCAGGAAATATAGAGATCGGCAGGGCATTCCATAAGCGAGTTGTACGGCTTAGGAACGAATCACGATATTTTAGAGTACGTCCGAAAATGGGCTTGAGGGTATACTGATGAGCATTCATAGCGAGACGGGTGTTACGGTTGAAAGTTTGAATGGGCGAATGGGCGAAATGCTACTGGCGATTTCAGTGGAGCACTGGTGGTGGAAATAGCGATAAAACGAAGTGAGACAGGAGGTACTAAGTTCGATGTACCTATAGTCTGATGTAGAAACCGCCGATGGTCCTTTCCAACCGATAATATCCCTAGCATTTCCAATGAATACTGCTAAGTTGATAGCTTGCTGTCTTACATTCGTAACAAATGTTGATTGAGAGCCAAGGCGGGTTTGACCGCATCAATCTTGCCTGGTTGTAGCGCCGGCCTTGTTTAGGAACGCTTTAATCATTTTGCTAATTAATTTATCGATTTCCAAAAAAATGTTCTAATTAAATTTGATAATCATAGTTTGTAATTTATAAATTGTTGCAGTCGCACTATGTGTTCTGAAATCCAAACATATTTGTATTTGCCAAACATTATATATTTGACCTATATTTCGTAACGTTAGAATAATTCACTCAAACTAATAACGTTGCTCAAAGCTTTTCTATTATCGTTTGTTTCTCACTTGCTCATGTATAAATATATTTCTTAACGTTAGAATAATTCACTCAAACTAGTAACGTTACTTAAAGCTTTTGTATTGCCGTTTATTTTTTTTGTACTTGCTCATGTTAAGATTTTGTAATCTCGGTCTTTTTGGATTTCAGACGCAGCACGGTAAAGACATTGGAAATAAAAATTATTATTTCGTTTAATTATACATATATATATATATTTTTTGTTTTCTTCGTATCGTTAGTCCATTCGATTTTTTTTCATTCTCGATACCCTTTCGGATTATTAACAGGCCTTATCAGGACATCGTGTGCGGATAATACCACCACTGGTTCAGTTTATTTCCACTAAAAAAACAGCCCTTGTTGGGATTTGAACTATTTGGGATGGAAGAAGTTCCGAGAGGAGGGAACACTCTCTTCTCTTCTCTGTCGGCGCTAAGGACTGCGATTTATAGCAATCACCTCTTAGATAAATTTTTTAGCAGATGATGACACATCTTCTTGCATTATTGGTTTGCCTCACGTCTTCTCTTCCTATTCAATTGGGCTAAGAATGTGCATAGTCTTTCAGAGTGTTCTGCAAGTGGCCGCGCATCTCCTTTTGGGGCTAGAGAAAGTTGCTTATGAGCAACATGAGGCAAAAGTGGTATAAAAAAAAAATAACTATATTTTTATTCAAATCTTATAGGAGTTATACATGAGAAGAACAAAAACATTGTACAACAGATGTACCTTGGCACCAGTAAAATATCCTTATATACAACTTCTTTCAGCGATTTTCTACTGTTTTACAGTTCCTTAAGGATATCAGAGGTATCGAAACCACCCATTCTAGAAAGGGTGGAGACGACAATTGTCGGCCTTGGAATATCCTCGTTTTTTCAATTCAGCATCTGAGAATAACTCAAAATTTTCAACATCATTTTTTTGAACAGTATCGGCCGCAAATAGCACCATTACTTTCAAAGCTATAAGGAGGCTCACTAATGTGAACTACCTGTCGAAATAAAGGGTGCAATTTTGATATTTAGGAAGAGTAGCCTTAGAAAGAGTACTTCCAGTGTCGAAAAAGCTTGTAAAATATTTTATTGGAGTTCCTATTCAAGCACTGCCCGGAACTTCAAATTATTTAGATCTCCATTTTCTCATAACTTTTCTGATTGTTTTTGAAACTGCACTTTGAGAACATCTCACTACTGATCCAACACTTATTTGATATCCCGGATCCATTAGACTTCTCAGGCAAATCTCCATCTTATATTTGTTTGATAACCTGATAAGATTCCTAAGAAATGCGTTGCCAGCCAGTCAACATTTCCTTCAGTAAATCTTCGTAAGAGTATGTAAATTTAATTTGTTAAGGCTATATAGATTTAATAAATAATTGTACTAGGTTACCTATATAATTTCTTATAGTCGGTGTTGATGTATTATATATTAAACACAACCAGTAGTTATTATCAATATGATAATTGTATTCAACATTGTCTATCATGTACATACAAATACATAATATACATCATATTCTTTCTTTATATATATCTATGTACATCTTTTTTTACATTAAGTGTGATACTCATTTTCAAAATAATAATATACCTGACTAAAAGATAGTTTGCCTTCTAAAAATTAGTTTACATGTATATCGATATATCGCTTTCCATTTAAATTCAAGTTGTAACATATGAATAGGTACAATACCTATTATCTACATGTATAGGTATGAAATTCTCTCCGAAAGAAATTTCTAATAAAATATTGCAATTTAAAAATTAACAAACGTTTATGATGATTGAAAGAAGTCTGGCCTTTTTGCATTTCGTCCATATCTAGTAGTGTATGAAGGTTCTGCTACATTTTGTCCTGTAGTAAAATATTACTATTAGGGCAATCTATAGTGATTTTATGATTATTTTTATATCTAAACTTTGTGAAGGTGGCGCTTGACTTGTTGTATTACCCATAACTACAGGATCATCAAATGTTTTAATTCGAGGGTCATTATTTAATTTATGTAAATGAATTGTGTTTCGTCGAATTAGATTATTATTTTAATTTCTAACCCAGTAAGAACGAGGTTCTTTATGTGACGATATTACTACTGCAGGTTCCCATTTCTTATTATGAAGTTACACGATGTTTAATAACAAATCTCTTCTTGGCCGCTTAATGTTTGCCATTCTTGACTGTTTTATTTCTAAAAGTTGAGGTAAGCCGGTTGGTGCTTTTTGTTTTAACTGTGTGCTATGAATTGGTAACTTTGTTCTTAATTTTCTTGATATTAGCATTTCTGCAGGGGAGAAACCTATACCTGGGACTGGTGTAGTCCTAAAGCCTAGTAAAGCAAGTTCTATTTTTGATTTTCCTACCTTTCTTAACATGCTCTTAACTATGTGGACAGCCTTTTCTGTTAACCCATTAGACTGTGGAAATCGTGGGCTCGTAAATATAAAATCAAAATTCATTATATTTGAAAATTTTATTAACGCATATGAGTTAAACGGTTGGTTATCAGCAACTATTTTCTTAGGGATACCATGAACTGAAAATATTTTTGTAAAAACATTAATCACACTGTTTGCCGTTTTATCCCCAAGCTGAAATAAGTCCATCCATTTAGAATAATAATCTATAGCAACTAGATAATATTCACCCCCATATTCTAAAATATCAACACCTAAGAGCAAATCTGGTATACAATGAGGCATTATTAAATGTTTTTTATTCTGCGACCTATTTCTCTCACAGATTTGGCATTTAGAGATTTACGGCTCTATATCTTTATACATTCGAGGCCAATAAACGATTTGTTTTGCTCTGTCAATCGTTCTGGTTATACCCATATAAGATTCATGCAACTGCATTATCATTTCACTTATGAGGGCCTAGGGCACGAAGACACGGTCTTCAAAGAAAACTAAATCGTCCTCTATATAGATTTTATCTTTTATTTCCCAGAAACAGCTTAAATTTTCATTGAGCTTATGTTTTGTTATGAGCTATCCATCTCTATACAATTTAATAAGGTCCTTTAGTAACTCATCTTTATTAGTCTCCACCTGAAATTGAATTTTCCTAGAATCACTCATATTTATGGTATGAACAAGGTCTTTAAGTGGAGCTTCTGGAATTGAATATCTCAATAATAAATCGGCAACATGGAGAAATTTTCCTGGAACATAGCTAACATCTAGATTGTATTTGGCAAGCTTTAACTTCATTCTTTGTAATCTCTGCGAATGTACTTGATTGATGTCCTTTTTACTAATCGACTCACGAGGTTTATGATCAGTATGGATGATAAATTGCCGTCCCTAAATATATCTATTGAATTTTTCGCATGCATAAACAATGGCTAAAAACTCTTTTTCGATTTGGACATATTGGATTTCGGTCGTTGTCAAGCTCGTAAATGCACATGCCACAGGTTTTTCATTTTGCATAAGACAACACCCAAGACTATTTTGTTAGACATCCGTCTTAATTGTTGTTGGGATTGACGGATCAAATGTTTGTAAAATCGCATGCTTTTTCAACGTATTTTTAATTGTCTCTAACACCTTCGAATGATTATTTGTCCACATGAACTACAAATTTTTAGCTAACAATTGGCGAAGTAGTGCATTAAGCTCAGCAAAACGGGGTATAAAACATCGCAAATAGTTTAGAGTACCCATCATCTTCTCTAGTTCTATTTTGTTTTTCGGTTCTCTAATTTGGAGAATTGCTTTGATACGATCGGGGTTTGGAGCAATAGTATCACCTGTGAAAATATGCCCAAGATATTTCACTCTATCCATGCGGTATTGAAGCTTCTTCTTATTAAACTTCCCATTAATATCACGTGCCTTTTGTATAGCTCGTTAAACATTACTATCATGCTCATCTAATGTCTTTCCTCCAACAATAAGTTCGTCGATATAAACAAAGCAACCACTAAGCTGACCAAAATATTTGGCGTTCAATTTCTGAAATTTTTCAATCGCCACCCTTATACCGAAAGGAAGAACGTTGTACTAGTAAGTCCCAAACGATGTGCTAAATACTGTCTGCTCCTTGGACGACGGACAAAGATTTAATTGCCAAAACCCTTCACGAAAGTCAAAAACTGAAAAATAACCCTATTGCCTGCGATAAATTTACTTTTAAGGTCCTCGTTTACCTTGTCTACTCTATGAATTAAATTAAAATCAAGGCAAGTTTTTAGACCTAAAATTGGCTTAGGAGCATTAGAATCCACTATATTGTATTCAATACCTAACCACCGTACGCCTCTAATTTTGCATTTGATGTCTTGCATTTTTCTCAATCTTTTCACAATGCCATATGTTACAATATTCACCTCAGCACCACTATCCAGTTTAAAACCAATTTAGACTTTATCGATTTTTAGCTTCTCATGACAACTAATTATTGAATTCGGACCAAACTGCAACATACTCACATACAATACAGACTTATTAAACGCTCTCGAATCATGGTCATAATTAACTTCATTTATCCTTCTAGCATTATAATTAACATTACCGCAAGCCAAACACCTTTTACCCTCAGCAGGACATCTTCCTTGTACATGCCTTCGATTACACCTATCACACAGCCACTGCCTTCTATTTTGTTCAACATTTTTTCGACAACCCAAACTTCTTTGCTGATCTCCATCTCTTTTTGCATATCTGGAATGAAATTTAGTACCTTCTGCTTTATTTAAATTGACAATTATTGCTGCAAAAACTGATCCACACTCATTTTCCGTCCGCTTGGCTTGCCTCTCTGCTTCCTCAGCTACCTTGCAAATTTCTTTCGCCTTCGACAACGTCAAATTATTAATTTTAAGTAGCTGGAGTCTAACAGAATGATCTGTTATTCCAATCACAATGTGGTCCCTTATCATTGACTCCTTTTGTTTCGAATTCGCAGCTTTCAGCTAGCATTGTGATGTCTGAGACAAACTGTTTCATTGGCTCTTCTTTTCGTTGATGGCGTGAGAAGAATAAATAACGCTCTTATACTACATTTGATCGTGGTACACAATATATATGAAAAGCTTCTATGACGTCATTAATTTTCATTTTTTGTGCTTCATTTAACGTCAGCGTATTATAAACTTCTATAGCCTAATCACCGGCACATGACAGTAATCGCGCAACTTAGATATCCTCAAATTTTTTGCTGTTTTTGATGCAACTGTATACATAGCCTACATATTCTTAAATTTCCGCCAATTTTCTTTTATATTGCCATCCATTATTAACGAGCATGGCTTCTTAAAATGATCACTGCTTTCACTCGTTCTGGCTACGCTTTTTCTTTCACAATTCTTATTTGACTGTTATGTGTATTCACTGAAATACCGGCTGCGCCATGATAATAATATATTAAACACAACCTGTAGTTATTAGCAATATGATCTTTTTTCGATGATCTGTGAACAATTACTAACTCTAGGTCAATCAAGAGGAGAGAGATCAGCAAGTACTCGTGTGCTCAATTGTATACAACAATGTCTATCATGTACATACAAATACATAATATACGAGTACATCAGGTGTTACGGTGATCCTTTCTTTCCACATAACTTTTAACCGAACGTCTTGATTCCGTCGTTGAGTTCTCAAGTATTATCAAGCTACTGATTTATCAGTTTTAATATTTCAGAGTATAACCGAGTATTATGTTTACTTAACGCTTTCTTTGTTACTTTCACAACCAGATTGCCCGAAATTATGGCATTTGCATGCCGTTCCACTTCCATTTTTTTATTGAATTTTCAGCATTGCCAACTTAATAATTTTTATAAGTTATAAGAGAGAAACAATTGAAGGCGTTAAGTTAAGAAAAAGGAATGATATTACAATTCGTCCAATATGACACTTAATTGACCTCGATCAAGAAAGAAGAGTAACAAATACTCTAGTTGCCCCTGGCAACTTATTACATAAGTTACATATCATTTTTGCAGACACGGAATTTGAATTCGGGGCTTTTTTATTTACGACCAAATTTTCTTCATTAATATATCTGTCAATTCTTATGAATTGAGAGAATCAAATTGCCTACAAAAAACATCTGTCAAAAATATGTTCTCAATTCAATGCCAGACTTTTACACTCTTCCTAACAATGGGGTTGGTGTATTACTTAAGTGGAAAAGTGTAACAAAATAACAAGCTGTGTATTTTGTTGTTCTAGGTAATGTAAGAAAACGATACACTTTTACACTTTTACGACGATAGAAGATCAGATATACAGAAGCGTGAATACTCCTATTACTGGTTTTTTCACCTTTTAGGTGACTCGTATCAATATTTGGAGTTTCTTTATCGGATACCAGTACGGCACTGCGTTAGCGATTGTCCCCAAGTGTTGTCGAGCTCTATGCGAGTACAAGTGCCTGAAAGATGAATATTTCAAAGTAAGATTGACTTATAAAACAGTAGTTAATTGCCATATATGTATTTGTTCTTCCTGTATTTCTCTCTGCGGTACGAGTGAAGAGGGTGTTGACGAGTAGGTACGGTAATTCACACCAAGATGAAGTTGAACTTTCGCCAATTGTATCGATTTCCGGAACTTCCAGGATCGCTCTCTGAATCTGTATCTTCCTTCTATCTGATTTTAGCAATCTTAATTCAGATGCAATATAGTCACATTTCTCAATAAAGCATCGTCGTTATTAATTGGAGTCTCATTGCACCTCCTATTTTTTACTCTATGTTCTTGACTCGTAGAGGGTATTTCTTAATTTTTGTGCACCACAGTTTCATTTTTATCTAAGTTCGCATGCAAAATCTATAAATTTGTTCAAAGTTATTGTAGGTTCCAAGTTCAATCAATAAATGGATTCATTGATTCATTTTTGGGACAAAAATCGAATTTCCCACATTTTGTTGGGGCTTCAGATGGAAAACATATTGTTATGAAAGACCCTGCTAATAGCAGCAGCACATATTTTAACTACAAAGGTTCTCGCACCATCGTTTTGATGGCGTTAGCCGATGGAAATTATAAGATAACCTACATCAACGTACAAAGGTGGAAAAGGCAGGATTTTAGACGGAGGTATTTTTAATAATCGTTCTCTATCAGATGCGTTAGAGAAAAGACTATTACAAATACCTGAAAACTGTGCACTATCTGGTCGGGAGAAGAAGGCTTTGTATGTATTTTAACAGTAGCAGATGATAGTTTTGCCCTCAAGAGATAACTTCTTAAGCCATACCCATTTAGAAATCAACTCGCTCTTAATCGTGTTTTCAACTATCGCCTTTCAAGAGTGAGGAGAAAAAACCTATAGAACTTGGACCAGAGAAGACGGCGGACATTGTGTCTCCAATTGTGCCTTACACAACTTTTCGTTGTCAAGAAAAAACTCAAGAAGCAGGTACGCGCCTCAAGAAACATTTAATTTGGGAAACGAATCTAACGAATTTATATTAGAAAGTAGCTCTTTACCGCCTGAGAGTATTTCTCAACAAAATTCTACCGCGAAAGAAATTTGGTATAAATTTATTGAATATTTTTTAATTCCTCAAATAGCTCTATTAATTGGTTAAGCTTATTATTATTTTTTTTTTAATTTTATTTAATATAGTAAATTATTACATTTACAATCCTTCAATAAATAAAATTAAGAAATCTAATAAAATTAATATATCTCCAATAAATTGAAAATGATAACTAATTTATTTTCTGTATTCGACCCATCTTCAAGTATTTTTAATTTATCATAAATTTATTAATAAATATATAGAATTTTTAACAACAAGCAAGTCTTTTACTTATTATATTTTCAACATTGTATGATGTTTCTTTTTCAGTTATTATGAATTGAAGGGCATTGAGGAACTCTCATTTACTTTTTTGATTATCATCTGCACCTGGTCCTCCTTTTTCTTT
The DNA here is from genome assembly GCA_949129095.1 of Volucella bombylans. Taxonomy (NCBI): domain Eukaryota; kingdom Metazoa; phylum Arthropoda; class Insecta; order Diptera; family Syrphidae; genus Volucella; species Volucella bombylans. Next base: position 196,829,956 of record OX422140.1, on the reverse strand, counting down.
GTTTCATACGCAGTACTTCTTGCAGATTTTGTGTTCTCAAATTGTGTACGAGTATTTAATTTTATACTTCATTTTCTTCCAAATTCAACTCAATAGCACTTCGTTTTATAAATTTATTTTTGTAATCTGTTGACAAAACATCCTATAATTCGGGAAAAGTTTCATATGTTGCTGTTAATTTTTGTATTGTTTTACATTGTTGTTTACTGAAATACATATTGCGGCAAATGGCAAAGAGCAGCGATGTGCTCACATCTCATGCTACATTACTGGCGAAAATTTTTGCTGCAATCATTTTTGAAAAATGTCACACTATATGGTAGGTAATTAATAGTAGCTGTTGGAAATATCAACCCACTTAGGCCTATTGCACCATTGTGATGCGTCGTGGATCTATGATCCTCTTACTAGTCTGGATTTGATCTTACGATGAAGCGTAGGAGATAGTATACGTCTATTTTTTTAGTGGTATAGGTCGTTGAAGAAGAAAGCTCATAAGTGATATTTTCTTCTCTGGGAGAGAGCTGGACATGTACAGAATAGGTGGAGGATTGTCGCCTCCTCTTTCTCGCCCATGCAGCTTCTACAGAAATAGTTTGTAAAAGCGCCAAGCCTTCTTCGTGCTTGTCTATGAGGCAGTGTCCAGTGATAACACCTATGATGGCGCTGAGATGTTTGCTATTAAGAAGGATCAGACTCTTCGAGCGAGATCTGTTTGGTCGCTGTACATGTTGGTCCAACAGTCCACCTAAGGTGGATATTAGTTTGCACGTAGCGGTTGGTATAAATACACTACCATTTTCCGGTAGAAAAGGTAGAGTGGTTCCAATTTTGGCGAGTTCATCGGCTCTGCAGTTCCCTGGAATTTCTCTGTGGCCCGGCACCCAACAAAGGTGAATGTTGAACTGCTCTGCCATCTCCATGAGAGATGATCGGCATTCAAGGGCGGTTTTAGAATATATGAGACCGAGTCCAGGGACTTGATGGCGGCCTGACTATCCGAAAATATGCAGATATCCTTTGCAGATATCACGTTTTTCTTCAGCCAGGACACAGCTTCTTTAATCGCCAAAATTCCCGCCTGGAACACGCTACAGTGATTTGGAAGACGGAAAGAGAGGCTTAGATTTAGCTTATCTGAGAAAACAATGCCACCAACTCCGCTATCGGTTTTAGATCCATCTGCGTTTAGATGGATTGACTTGTACTCCATAAATCATCTTCCTCCCAGAAATATCTAGATGGAAGAAGTTTTTGTCAAACCAAAGTTTAGGTATGGTGTAATCGGTGTTTATTCCCAGTTCCCAGCGATTGTCCAGCGGGTTAATCTATTGAATTACTTGACTTTCATATCAAGCTCATTGGTGTCACGCGGGTGGCTTGATAGTTCAGAGGATAGCGTTTCTGATAGTATTCCCCTGTATTTTGGCCAATCAGTTTTCCGATAATTCCGGAATGTTGGTTTGCTGGGGGGAGCATCACTCAGGCTGAATTGGATGTATCTGTGGTCTGAAAAAGAGTGTTCAGACGATACCATCCAATTCGTTAGCATTTGAGTGCTGCTGTCGGAGACAAGAGTGATATCTGTCGGTTTCTAGTTATAAAAGTGGGCTCATTGCCAATGTTGCAAGCAATGAGGTTAGTACTTATAATATAGTTAAAAAGTGACTCACCTCTATCGTTGATATCGAGTTTTAAAGAGTAGCCTCCACCACGGTGCTGTTGAAGTTGCTTATCAGCATCCAGCTCATCCTTTTTGTAGACAGTTAGGTGCGCTGACGCGAAACCGAACCGAATAATGCCTTTTGTCTGCGCCAGAGTTTTGGCGCTTGGAAGTCTTTTGGAATTTTGGGAGCAGTGGAAGCAGCGGGTAATCCGTATTTTAGGATGTTGTTAGCTCACTCAATCTTGCTTTTTATATCCTCACTTCTCTCAACCTCCGGAATGAATCCGAAGGTTTTGATAATGTTCAGCATTTCAGCGTCTTATATAGAGCGGCTTAGATGGATGTATGTACGTAGTATTTATTTATATATGCAATGTGTAGGATATAAGGAATATTTTAACTTAAAAAAATATACAAACGTACTTTTATGAATTTATTTGTTAAGGACACATGGTTGTTTTGTTCGGTTTTATGTTTTTCTTTATTTTTTTGTTCTGTCTTTCTAGGAATCCAAAAGATCTGCCAGAAAATTACTGCTGCTAGCTGTTTGCTGTTGTGGCGTTAATGGAGACGATTTCGATAGTTCCAAATTTATTGTCGTTGCCATTGCTGATAGTGGTTTCGCTTTTGATTTTTCAACTGCACCGGGTTTCCCGAACAAATCATCATCGTCGTCATCTGTTAAATCAGAAAATAAGTTTGATGATGGTTTCACTTTAGCGGACTCGACCTTCTTTGGAATAGGTTTGGTTTTCGACTTTCCAAAAATATCATCACCAGATGCGTTATTCTCATCGCTGGAGAATAATGTCGATGGGGCTTTCGTTGGTATGCTCACTGGTTTTTGTTGTTTAGGTTTCATTTCAATAGGCTTTTGTGGAATTGGTTTATTTGAAACTGCTTCCTCCTTAAAAAGATCATAATCGTCATCAGACTCACTGAAAAGAGATGATGGTTTAACCAGTGGTGTCAAAGTCTTTTTGGTTTGTGGAGCAATTTCCGGTGTTCCCTTCGACTTTATGGATTTTGTTAGTGCTTTTGTTGATAAGGTGTTGCCCTCTTCATCATCACGAACCGAAGAGAGAACCCAGTCTTTTCGAGGTAGAAACCGTCGTCAGCTCTTGTGGCTTAGGTTTTGTTGTGGTATTATCTGCCTCCGTGTCGGGGAATTCTTTTTGTTAATTCGTTCACAACAGGGTTTGTTTCCTTAAAGATTTGTACCTGCTCTGATACTTTCTTCCCAGTTGTGTTTGTTTTAAATTCTTCTTTCGACGCTTCCTCTCCTAAAGCGGGTTTGGCTGCGTTTACACTTTTCGAATTAAATGTACCAAAGTCTTCAAACAGTGATGCTGTCTTTTTTGGGTTTTCTTCAGCGACACGAACTTCTTCTTGTCCCTTTTGTTCAGTTGCTAGCTTTTCATCATCAATTATGGATTTTCTATAACTCTCCTGCCTTCCTTTCCGGGTAGATGGCCTTCGCTTCACTTGCACCTTGGCCCGATCTCGGTTTAGGTTTGGCAAAATATTTTCAGGCAAATCTTGGTTTGGTTGTATAGTACGAGGCGTTGGAGTATCCTTATCAGAGGGACCTATAGTTTCAGAGTTCTGATGAGCTAACAGGCTGAGAGATGGGGTCGACGGGTTCGACGAGTTCAGACTTTTTAAATGAAGGCACTTTTTCTGAAGGTAACAAAGCAGCTACATTGATCTGCAAATCAATTTTCTTTAATTTCGAGACCTTCGGCTTTGGTTTTTGTTCCTCAGCTGCTTTTACATACTTTTCTCCAGACACTATTTTCGGACTTTGAAGATCACCATCTGGACGTAGTTCATCGTTGAAGATGTATCAAGAGGGAGCGCGCATATCACGACTAGCTTCAATGGTCTCAAGAAAATCATCATAGAAAATGCTGTGAATGCGTTTTGTTTCCGAAGGTGGTGATGCTGGTAAGTCAACGTCAGGCGGAACATCGGTGAATAGATTGATGCCACCATACGAAGGCGCAGTTGAATTAGTGGCAACGTTATCCTCATCCACATTGTACTTTGGTGGTTCTGATTCCAGTCCTTCGAAAGTGGGACCATGTGGTACATTATCATCCGGCGGTGGCTCGTCGTCGAATAGAGCGGTGTAACTAGGTATTGCTGGTGGCTTTTTCTCTTCAAGGTGATCTTCTGTAGTTTCGGCCTTCTGTTTTTCTTCAGTTGCCGATGGGCTGAGCATCATCTCCATTGGGGAGAGGAGTTTTAATAGCAGCGACAAGTCCGTGGCCTGCCATAAACTTGCTTCTGTTAGGGGTGGAGGAAGTGATAGGACCAGTCTTAACACTCCCTGAAGATTTCTTTTTAGGCTCGTTGCACTTGCCTTTAGAACTTGTAGTATTCTAAAATGGTTTTCAGATTAAGCCTGACCGGTTGAGCTTGAACGGTTTTGGTAAAGCTGTGCAAGAAAGAGTTCTTACGTAACATACTTGAAGTGAATTAGAATAAAGTTACAGAACTTTAGCCAAAAGCTTCAGTTAATAATTTAAGCCGAATTTACATATTTATTTTAATACGTATTAAATATACGCACTTCAGTTTGTTTTGGGATCTTAGCTCTTGATTTGTGCCCAGTAACTTTGTTATGGTCCTGTTTTGATAAAAGAAATATATGGGAGATTGTAAGATTTGTTATCAGTCTTGCAAACCCTGGTTTTAAGCTTATAAATAAAAGTACTGTTCGCCTGACGATTTAGTGATGAATCTCTTTCTATGAAGCATAGAGCTCTTGTTCTATTTAAAGAAAAAAATAATTCAATTTTGTTAAGTAGTTAAGGTCAGTCTGGGATATTTTGTATTAACGAAATAGTAAGTTGTACCACATTCGCTTTTCTAAATTGTTACTATTCCTATTCCTTGCAAAACTCAGATGATTCTGGACCCAATTTTTTTCAACCTTCGTTATATATGTGCAATTTTAGTGTATGTACTCCGTTAAATATAATACAATAATATATATATGAAAATAAAACAACGTTAAGCCTTTTATTATAGTAAATAGAACTCAAGAAAGAATTTTGAAATTAACAGTAGTGTGTTTTGTCCATCATTAGCTTGTTTTCGTATAAATTAATTAAGAATACAATGTAATAAATAATAATGTGTGAATTATTTGTAATTACGTGAAACCATAAATACACATACATACATACATATGTTTATCCTTCAAATCTTGTTGATAAGAAAAAACACGAAAAACTCCAAAATTACAGAGATTATGTGGTCAGTCTGACGATACAAGAACGAAATTTTGCTTCTTTAAGTCAAGGCGAACGACGGAGCAAAATTCCGAATTGGGAACTAGGTATCCAGACAATATAGTAATTATTTACACTCTATTTGGCGCCTTCAAAACTCTTAGAATTGATTTCCGAATAATGAAAAGTTGCGACATCTAGTAACAATAATGGGATTGATTCGCTCACATTCTTTCTCTTTATATAAACTTGATCCATGGCACTGTGGCCCACCCCATAAGTCATAATTAAAAAAAAAAGAATTTTTTTATTTTTGTAAATAACTTTTTCTAATACCTTATTAGCATCCTTTTTTAATGTAAGTGCGCAAAAAGTCCCGTTAAAGAGATTTATTTAATTTTTGTTGTTCAAGTTGTAATGATTTTCTGTACAGCAATGGAGTATCAGAAAGAAGGTATGTGTATTTCTATTTACTTGTTAAAGAAAATATATTCGAAATATAAAAGGTAAAAATAATACTGAAATATGTCGTTTCATTTGTTGGTTTTGGTAGCTTTTAACTACATTTTCCCGCGATTCTAGCCTTGAAATATATCTAAATCAATAGCTTAGAGTTTCTAGCATATAAACCAGTTGAATTTTCCTGCGAGAATATCTCTATACAGATTATTTGTAAATTCGCAACAGCTAGTTGACAAAGAAAGGATCTTTCAGACTGCAGTAAGCGATCAAAACGCAGAAGATTAGCATAGTTGTCAAAGGTCGATAAATCTGCCGTTAATATTTTATTGAACAGCTCCAGTCACTTTAATAAATATTTCACGCCAGCAAGTCATAGATAAAATAAATAAAAAACGAAAAAATTTGCACGCGTTTATACTTACATATGCTAAACAACGCACTTAAGCTTAAGCTTAAAACCGTAAACCCTACCACAAGTGTAAAATCATTAAGCGCGAAACATGACCAATGCATTGATTAGACTTACTTCAAGCGTTCGTGGCCTAAGTGAAACAGATTCGAGTAGATTTTGTATAATGCGGTGCATCGCATGAATGGGATAAATAAATGAGTAGAAAAGAGAGTTGATGATTGCCAGTATGAATTTGGAATATCACCACTTCATTCATGGATTTGTTTTTTTGAATATTTCATCCACATATCTCACAGATCGTTCATCAGAAAATGGCAGATATGATCAGATAATGATAATGTAACTTTTGCAAAGAGAATGAAATACATTCAAGATCAGTTCAGGCAGAGATTATGATAAAATAACGGAAATACAGCTAGAAACTTTTTTCGCAAATTCAACCATATCTGTCGATATTACTGGACTAGATAAAAATATTATTGATCGATGCTGCACTTTTCTTATTTATACATATATCATCTGGCTACAAAATAAATAAGAACAAGTTTAGGGACTCTGCAATAAAAACAAGCTAGTTAAATCGTGCAAAAACATCCATGATATAATCTTCCTGCTTAAGTAAAAAATGTACTAATTCATGGGTCTGAAATAATTAGTCACGCACTTTTGTCAATGGGAGAACGTTGCCTTGAAAGAAAGAAACTTCTATCGGAGGCTGTGATTGACCTGCTTGAAACGGTCTCTTAAGTAAAATGTATTTTATTTATTGAGTAAGCATTTGATCTTAAACTTGTATTTTATTTATTTTTGATAGTTTTTTCCATATTAATACAAATTGTTGTTCTGTTTATAAAAATAACTCTTAAAGTATTTAGAATTATTTTAAGAAGTGTACGTTATATGAAGTACGTTAAGTTTGAAGTAAATATATATATTTTTTTTGTATTGTTTATTTATGTATACCCATTAGGGTGGTCCTTATTTTCAAAAGTCGGAATTTTTTTTTGAGCACCCAATTTTTTTTTTGCATTACCCTCATTTTTTTTTACTACCACGTTAACACGTTCCGCACTAAGCTTAAAGTCTACGCTGTTACGAAAATTCATCTACTGCACTAACACCTATTGTATGTAATGTATGTAATTTTCTTCCGCTCTCTTGTATAAAGTTTTTTTTTTTCTAAGCAGGCGTAGGTGATGGAATTCAAAATGCACTTTGTTATTTCTGTCAATCGAAACTTTTAGTAGCCCACGAGCAGTAAAGTTGTTAAAAAATGCCACGTGAAATTTTATTTTTGGTCGGTGTTATGAAAAATCAAATTCTAGGTTTTAAATTACCTTCAAAACGACATGTACTTGGTGTTCTTTTTTAAAATATACAAAGAGTGAAGTTAAGTTTAGCAAATAGTGCTAGTTTAGTAATAGATGAGTGTTTTATATTTTGGAAAAAAAGCAAGAATTCCTACTCGTGATCGATGTCTTGCTTAAAACAATTGAAAAAACTTTACGAAGAGCTACGAAACACTGAGAAAAGTAAAAACAGAAACACTGAGACAATGAAAAAAAAAAATAATATGATTTTGCGGAAACCTTAAAAGATTTATTTGATATCGCGTTATGATATCGCGCTGATATGCATCAGCCTTGGATTTGACGAAAATTGAAGAGGATAAAAAGTTGTTGCTTTTATAAAGACAGAAAGGTCGACCTGGGTGTATGCTTGGAACGGACTATAGCTTGCAGCTATGGAAAAAAGAAAAGAAGATCGTGAGAAGAGAACCAAACAACGAGTTGAAGATCAAGGTTCATTCAATTAACACAAGGGTAGGTAGATACTACTTTTTTATCTGAAAAAAAGGAGCTTGAAGTTGAAAAAATTCTATCTCTGAATTCTAGCTCTGAATCGTCAGTGCCAGGGTCATCAGGCTTGAAAAGTGCTAGAGTAGATATTTTAACTTCCAGGCTATCGGCAGTGCTCGGTAAATGTAAAATAAGAGACAGAGATGCCGTTCACCTCCTGTATTGAAGCCACTTCCTTGGATCCTTTAAAATTTGTGATTAAGCACACCTTTTTTAACCAATAAACAGCTACAGCAATTAAAACAAAATTTGCCAACTTGAGTTTATATTTTGCCGTAATGCACTGGAACTCCAAACTCCTCCCCTATATAACTGGCCAAGCTAAAGTTGACAGACTTCCAATTATTGCAACAGCTCCAAAAATTGAAGTTGTTCCTTGGAATACCGAAACTTTCAGCTGGAACTGGTATTGAAATATCATCTGCAGTGTATGAAGTATTGCAGATTGGTCATTGATGGATAAAGTGCAAGCTTTTGTTTTTGATGCAACTGCATCTAACACCGGGCGTTTGAACGGAGCTTGTGTCCTGCTAGAAAATAAAATTGGTTGAGACATACTCTACCTAGCTTGCAGACATCACATTTTTGAAAATGTTGTTCAAGGAGTATTTAATGCATCTAAATTGGATCCATCTTCTGGACCTGATATTGTTTTGTTTAAAAATTTAAAGCTCAGTAGAAAAATTAAAAAAAGCAAAATTTTCATATGGTCCGTGGACAAAAAGGCTGTAAATGTCATTGCAGATGTAATGGAAGAAATTTTGGTATTTGCTATGAAAAGGCTAGAAGATAATTTCCCCCAGGATGACTATAAGGAATTTCTGGAGCTGATAGTTATTTATTTGAGAGGAACTCCTCTAAGTGGCATTTAATTTCGGGCACCAGGAACTTATCATTTGGCTCGGTAGATGGCAAAAGGAATATATTGCCTTAAAATAATATTCTTTCAGAAACAAGTCGAGCTAAATCCTTAATCATTTATGGTACCTGAACGAGGAATGTGCAGCGTTTTCCCTTTTCGATAACAGGTTGAAGAAAAAATTACATCTGAAAGCAGTTGATGTTTCACACTTCATTACCAAAAATCTTCCATCAGATATAATGTCAGCTAAATCTATGAAAACTTTCGAAAGATTTGGCTTATCTGCAGACTTTTTGGACATTGATCCAACAGTTTGGAATGACCAACGAGATTATAGGCGAGCAGAGGAAATAGTCGTATCATTGAAAGTAGTTAATGATACAGCTGAACGTGGAGTTAAACTAATGGAAGAATTCAATAACTAACTCACTAAAAAAGAGGATCAAAATCAAATCCTACTTCAAGTGAGTACCGTTTTCATTTGCTAAAAATAACTTACAGATTATCTTAATAATATGCTTTAAATTTTAAATAACTTCTATTCAAATTTAAAATATTCAGAATGTGAGAAATTATCGCCAAACAACCCAGGATGTAGTCGAGAAAGTCTCAAAACTCGTTACGATGACTGAGTTTCATTATTTATTTGTGTATAAATTATTTGTACAAATATCATCTATAAATCTATTTGTTACAAAATCTTCATCTGCTTATTATTATTTAAAAATAAATTTTTAAAATTATTTGGATGTTTCTTTTTTTCACCTACTCGTAGAAGAGAATTCTTAAGATTTCAGGCTCATTGCGGTACGTGTTACTACAAGCTCATTTTCTTGAAATTTGTTTTGTACACTTTTTGAATATAGTGGAACAAAAAAAAAGGGTGCTCAATAAAATTTTTTTTTTCTTTCATACAAATAAGCACCCTAATATCCATATTATGTACATACACTTGTATTCGAAAAATAAAGTTTTTGAAGTCATATTACATGTTTTATCAATTAAGACTGCCTTACTTAATAAGCGGAACCACATCGCGATGTACCGACAACAGAAGTTGCCGACCAGATCGTGCAAAACTGATAACGGTTTCGGAATCAGGGAATCAGTACCCCGCAACCAATTCATTTTATTTATTTTTTTTTTTGGGCAAGTAATTATGACCGCCTTTGTCCGAGAGTGGAACCACTGTGTATTGTAGCGATGAAAAGAGAAAAAATATGCTACGTCCAACCTCTGATTGTACACACATTCTCGTGTAGGCGAACTTGGTTGTATCTGCAAATGTATGGAGATAGAGAATAAAATGTCATACGCAGGTTGGCAAAATATTTTACTTCATTTTTGAAAATATGTGCTACATTAGATCAACATCATTAAAACTCTATAATCCGAGTTTTGAAATTCAATTGAAATGAATTGAATAAATCAAAAAACTGGAGTTGTAATGGATTTATTGTTAAGTCAGCCTCTTGCTAAATAGTGATTTTAACAAATCGATGGTTTGAAATGTTATATAACACATAGCGCCATCACTGTGCCAACCTCATATTGCCTGGATCAATCTCATCAACATTTTGTAAAAGAGCTGCTTTTGAAAATAAATTTCCTTGACACAACAAGTTGCATAATTCGGACCTGTTCTTCCAGGTTTATAAGTTAAAACCTTCACTGAATCAACCCTGTCTTACTGAGAGCATACTCACACTGCCAAAGATCGGAATTCCGACAAATAGCATCACCCTGCTCCATAGGAAAAATGGGTTATGACAACTTCTTGGATGCGTTGTCGGAAAAGTATTGGAGTTTCCTTTTCCAGTGTGAATAAATCATTAAAACATATATGTATGTACATATATACTCGTATGTATACCATATCAATCAAGTTCCCGGAATTCGTTTCCGTTGTTCCGATTTGAGTTTTATTTCTTTTGTTAAGTTAGTTTTCGACATTCCCTCTAAATCTTAGCGTCATAGCTTGATATTTGCAAAAGTTACGTAGCCAAGAGTACATCTACTCGTATCTCTGTGTATGTTGTCGATTTTTTACAATTTTAGAAATGGATTTAAATTTGCATCAACGAACTTGTATTAAATTTTGCGTAAAAAACGAATTTAATGGTGCGCGAACGTTGGAAAAGTGTTTCGGCAACGATTCTCTAAAGAAAACGGTCATTTACCAGTGGCACGAGCGGTTCAAAAGTGGTCGTGGCTTTACTTAATTCTAAATAAAATGTAAGTAAAGTCGAAAGACATAGATATAAGTATTTAAAGTAGCTTAGAGTGCCTGTGTTGGGCCAGTAAGTTAGTATAAGATTGTAAGTAATTTTAAGCTAGCATTTAAGCATTTTTTGTTAGTATGTAAGAGTTAGTGATTAATTAAATAAAATGCAATTAAAACTGAAACTGAGTGGTCGTGAGTCACTCAAAGATGATGAACGCAATGGCAGACTATCGACATCGAAAACCGACGAAAACATTGATGGAGTAAAAGAAATGTTGGTCAATAACCATAAATTAACCATTAGAGATATAGCGGAGGACTTGAACATTGCCTATGGATCCGTCAAAGACGTTTTGGTTAATGATTTGGGTTTCCGTCGTGTAGCAGCAAAGTTGGTGCTAAAAGGCCTCAATTTCGTGCAAAAATAGACAGTGTTGACGTCGCAAAAGAGACGATTTGCGAGGCTGAATCCGATCCAATCTAGACATCAAGCAAGTGAATGGCGTTCACCAAATAAGCCGAGACCAAAAAAACCAGTAAACAAAGAGTATTATTTGGGTGTTATGAGACGTTTGCGTGAAGCAATTCGCCGAAAGAGACCAGAATTGTGTGCAGAAGACTCGTGGATTTTGCACCATGATAACGCACAGTCGCACAGTGCCATTATTATTCGTAATTTTTTGACGAAAAATGCAACAAGTACAATCCAACAGCCACCGAATTCACCTGATTGGGCTCCCTGTGACTTCTTTCTGTTTAAACGAGTTAAAAAAACACTACGCGGAATGCGTTCCAGCAGCCGAGAGGAAGTAATGGAAAAATCGCAGGAAGCACTGATGGGCACATCGAACACCGAATATAAAAAATATGGAATTTTAATAGGTCCATGTGGTATAACGACTTTCAACATTCAAATATGTATATTTAGCAATTACTTTTACATCGGTACAAGCTATCAGAACAGTTTCGCATTACAATAACATATATGGCAAATACAAATATTTGCCGGGAAATCTTCAATTTATTTGGCATTATTTTGGTAACATCTTGGGTCATATCCATCGCCCACGAATTCGTCAAATGGCCAATGCCAATGAAGGCTTACAAAATGTAGTTTTACTGAAAGCAAAAACAAGATTCCTTGCATTTTGGCATGTGTCGACAGTCCTTTTATAAGGATCAAAGTGCCCATTATTTTTAAGGAAAGTTATTTCAACAGAAAGCGTTTTTGTAGTATTTCTATACAAGCTGTAGTGGATGTTAAAAAAAAGTTTATCAACATCTTCTGTGGTGAACCAGGCAGTTTGCAAGATAGCAGGATTTTACGAAGATCTGCTCTCTATGAAGATGCTTGCCAAAATCCGAAGGAACTTTTCCCAAACAACACTTTTTGGTCATAGATTCCATGTGTTCGTATCGATCTCTTGACTGGTTGATTCCCCCTATAAGTACAGTGGAATAATTAGGAAAGTAGAACGATTTTTTTTTTTAGGACGTTGGGACAACGCGTTGTCCATCAAGTGGCCCTTGTGAAGCAGCCGGTAATTTTAATACCGCAACTAAGTAGAACTTATCAAGCAGTTTTTATTTCTTAAGTTAATCACGATTGGTAGGACACTTTCCAATGAAAGACCCTACATATTCCGCTTTCTTAATGCGGTTTCAATTTATCGCGCAAAGTCCAACGGTTTAGTTCGTTGAAGACGGCGTAGTATGTTTCGTTCGTCCAAGATTTCTAGGACTGTATTGTTGATATGGCCGCTTAACCGGACTTTATGTTTTCGTGCGCAGTTCCTGACTTCATCTTCCACGAAAGGAACTCCGAGGTCTCGATGCAGGTCATTATTTCTTATAAACCATGGGGCACGCACAAATTGTCGTAGCACTTTATTTTCAAAAGTTTGTATTATATTTATATTTGATTTCTTAGTACAACCCCAGAGTTGTATACCATAGGTCCACACCGGCTTTAGCACTTGCTTATAAAGAAGCAGCTTGTTTTCTAAGCTTAGCTTGGAATATTTACCAAGTAGCCAGTACATTTCTTTGTATTTGGCCTCTAGTTCTTTTCGTTTCTTTTTAACATGCGTTTTCCATTTAAGCTTCGCGTCAAGTGTCATTCCCAAATACTTAGTTTCGTTTGCAAAGGGGATACGCACCGAGTTTATAGAAATGGGCAAGTGATTTATCTTTCTGTAGGTGAAGTCAACATGTACAGATTTTGTCTCATTAAGGGTAATTCGCCAGATCTTTGTCCACTCGTAGACTTTATTTAAAGCAGTCTGAAGTTTCGCCGTTGAGTCTTCTATTGATTCTCCAACCGCTAAGATAGCGGTGTCGTCAGCAAAAGTAGCGAGAACAGTATCCTCCACGTGTGGTATATCTCTTGTATATAAAAGGTACAAAAGTGGGCCCAGTACGCTTCCATACTTTGTCAAAAGCTTGTGAGACGTCAAGAAATACGCTCGAACAAATCTTTTTTTCTTCCAGGGATTTTTCAATTACATCAGTAATTCTATGCACCTGATCAATTGTTGAATGCTTAGTCCGAAATCCAAATTGATGGTCGGGAATAAGATTTTGGTTTTCGATAATTGGGAGAAGACGTTTTAGCAAAATCCTCTCAAAGATTTTCGACTGGATCGGTAGAAGAGAAATGGGTCTGTATGATTTTTTTCGTTTGGAGGTTTTCCTGGTTTTAGTACCATAATGACTTCAGCAACTTTCCACTGACTTGGCACGTATTCAAGCCTCAGAGCCGCGTTAATAATGTGTAAGAGCTTTATAAGTGCTTTTTGAGGTAGCATTTTCAGAACTTCTCCGGTAATAAGGTCATACCCCGGAGCCTTCTTTGGTTTTAATTTCCTTATTACAGTTTTAATTTCAGCAAGAGTTGCATTTGTCATTACAAAATTACTATATGCTATTTCTAAAGAACTGGTGTCGGGTACCAGTGTTGGACCGTCGGAGGGCTTGAAAATTTCTTCAAGATAGTCGGCAAAAACCTCCGCTTTTTCCTTATCCCCCTTAGCCCATTCGTTATTACCGACCTTGATTGGTGGCGCGGGGATTTTGGGCCTTTTTAAGCATTTTAAAGCTTTCCAAAGCGAGTAATTTGTTTCTTTTCCTGCCGTCAGGTTTTGAACATATGTATTTACTTCGGAATTTCTGTAACTTTTAAGAGTCTCCTTGAGCAGATTACAGAGCCTGTTTAGGCGTGTTTTATCCTGCGGCGCTCGAGTTGTTTGCCATCTTTTGCGAGCTTTTCTTTTTTCTCTTATCATATCTTTTACCTCAGGCGGGTAGTTTAAGTTACGTTTAGCCGTGTTTTTTCGTTGATAAGGTGTATTGTTCCACGCAGCACATTGGACTATTTCAACGAAAGAATCCACTTCGATTTCGAGTTCAAGTGCTGCTTTAAGTGAAACGTCTAGTTCTAGGTTATTATTAATCTCATTTCTGAATCCTTCCCAATTAGTATTTCGTCCAGTTAGTCTTAATGGTCCTTGTTTTTTAATAAACGTGTCGTTCATTGTCAGTATGACTGGAGAATGATCGGAGGAAAGATCGAAGCTTTCATCAACGTTTATATCCGAGTTACGAATTCCTTTAACAACGAAGAAATCGACAAGATCGGGTATTTTCGTTGTTTCTGTTGGCCAATAAGTCGGCTTGCCCGTTGAATAGAAGTCACAATTGTGTTCCATACATGCTTTATAGAGTATTTTACCCTTTTGGGAGACACATCTTGATCCCCAAAAAGTGTGTTTGGCATTGAAATCACCGCCAATCATAAAAGCCGATCCAAGAGAATTGAATATAATTTTAAATATATGTTTTGAAGGCGTAAATCGTGGAGGACAGTAGATGGCTGAAATAGTAAAGGAGTTCCGTACCAATTTTACGCGCACCGCAATTAGTTGTACTGACTCGAGCTCTACTTTTATATCTTCGTTGTGCTCAAGAGACTCTTTAATGTATACAGAGGATCCGCCTCTCGCGTTTCCCGAAGGGTGATACGCGTAGTAATCTTTAAAACCTCTAATTTTTGCAGATGACCCATTTTTGAAGTGGGTTTCGGAAATCAAACAAACGTCAATGTCGTTTTTCCTTAGGAATAACTCAAGTTCATAAAGTTTTTCTAAGATTCCGTTTGCATTCCAGGTGAGTACGTTTAATTTTTCCCTTTTCATTTTTTAGGCGAAGGACGTTTTTTATTGAACCTATTTTCAAACTTCTTTAGCTTATCTAAAATAAGTTCATTGATTTTGTTTTGCTGCTCAAGCTGCGCGAGAATAACGGAAAATACTTGGGAAGCAGGATCTCCGGAATCTTTTGCCTTTAGCTTGGTAGCTTCAGCGTATGTAAGTTTTTCCGATGCTTTCTTTTCAACACTGGAATCAATCACTTTCGCCTTGGCGTTTTTAACGATATTTTGAGCAGATCCCGATGTTTTTTCTTTAGTTTTGGGATTCTCTTTTTGTGGCTTAAACAACTTGTCACGTCTATTTTGCAACTCCTTTGCTACTTCACAGCCACGGAAATTTGCTACGTGTTTACCCCTGCAGTTAACACAAGTCGGAGGGGTTTGTTTGCTTACGTTGCATTCTTTGGACAGGTGTTTACCTGCGCATTTTACGCAAAAAAAAGAAAGATGATTTAATATGCTCCATTCTTCTGGGCAGGTCATTGTGGAACATACATTTTGTCTACAAAAACCAGTTTTCTAAGATTGCTGCACTTACGTAACTTGATACAATCGTGGTTTAGTTTTAGTTTTATATGCATTTTATTTTCTTAATCACTAACTCTTACATACTAACAAAAAATGCTTAAATGCTAGCTTACAATTACTTAATAATGTTATACTAACTTACTGGCCCCACACAGGCACTCTAAGCTACTCTAAATTCTTATTATAAGTCTTTCGACTTTATTAACATTTCATTTAGAATTATTTATATTGTATACTTAAGGCTAAGAAAAAATTCTTAACAAAAAACTTAACATATGGAAATTTTTTTTATTTTTTATAAAAACTTAATATCTAACTTAAAATAAACCTTAGTCTACCTAACCTACATACACGATACAACATACACACAATAGACATTATACACAATAATATACATATATTAGTATATACCATTGTATATATCAATATATGTATATGTTTCTTAAATGCTAACTTAAACCTATGCAAACTGGCCATCGCTATTTACAGAGTAAATAGTTGGGTCAGCTCTGCCTCATTAGTGAGGCTGGTCTGTAATTAACGGAAACGACGACGAAACATCTTCTTCATCATTCAACAACCAGAAATGCTGGTGCTGCCGGATGACATCCCTCTTATCGCGATTCTCCACCGCCCTACTGAACCTGAGACGATCCACACTGCCACGTGTGTGACGTCTCTGTTGTAGTTGAGTCGCCTGTCCCCAACTGTCCGAGTGACATGGAAGATTAACGGGACCGCCGATCTATCCTGGATCAACCCTGGAATGAAGCCGTCAGAGCGCACACTCTCGTGGTGAAAGTAATTAGGGTAGAAAGCCCAAGATATCAGGTTATTCGTCGAGGTCATTGCTCTTGCAATGTGCCTTCGAGTCAGCTTAATTACGAAGTTGTCCACTCGTATTAGGTTCGCCCTATTGTAAAGGACCTCATTAGGATACAGTTTTTGTTACTGCGACTCAGATGTTCTGTACAAGAGAAGACAAGCCCTAAGGCAAGCCCTCTCAAACACCCGAATCTTTTCCATTAAGCTTGCTCGTACATTGAACCACACGGGACACCCAAATACCGGCATGGGCCTGATAAGGGCCATGTAGCAGATTACCTTTACACTCGCATCGAGTTGGCTGCTATAAAACAGTCTCTTTGTAAGGGAAAAAGCGCCTTTAGCTCTGGCTAAATTTAATTTGAAATATTCCAACAGAAGTCACATCACCATTTTTCACGATGAACTGTCTGTTGGTTAGCATATTATAAAGAATGTACAAAAGTGGTTTACTGATCCCCAGCCTAGTCAGCTTATAGAAAAGACCCTCTAACCATACGGTGTCGTAGCCCTTCTCCAAGTCAACAAGGCAGGACCAGTACATTGTTTTTTGCCTTTATTACATTGGATATGGGACACCAGTTTAGACGCGGCATGTGAGATATCATGTCCCGCCTTAAAACCGAATTGATTATCCGGAACAATATGTTTGTTCTCAACCCACCTAGACAGAGCTCTATTGATTAGTTTTTCAAAAACCTTACTGATATTCGTAAGGAGACTTATCGACCGGAAATTCGCCGGATTGGATGTATCCTTTCCCTTTTTGGGGATAGGTTGAACCACCGCCGTTTTCCAATGCGCTAGATAATGTGCATTATTCATTGCATTATTAAACAGGGTGGTGTAAATGTCCACCGCTTCTAGAGGAAGATGTCGAAGCACGATGTTCGGAATACCATCGGTCCCCACTGATTTCTTAGCCCTGATTGTGTCGAAG